>ML790789.1:13772-54463 GCA_009831015.1 Picea engelmannii | reverse complement strand
TGTCTCCCAGTTCAGTTCTGATTTTCTCCACAGCCTGTTTGCTCCTCTCGAGCAACTCATTCTGTTCAAACATGATTTGAACCATTGGCCAGATTTCATTAATGGATTTAGAAATATCCGTCCACACAAGTTCTTTAACCTCAACCAAGGTCTTTCCTGCCACTGTCTGTTTCTGGAGCTGTTGCAACTCCTTCCTGATCTGCTCATTCACCTATTTTTCTCTAGATATACTTGTTTGGAAAGAAGCCTTTATCTCTTGGAGATTCTCCACCTCTTTCTTAAGCCTGCTGATTTCTGACTCTTGCAGGTTCATTCTCTCCATAGACTTGGCCAGGTATGTAGCTCCTTCTGGTAGGGGTACTGCAGTCGCAAATGGAACGACTGTCACCGTTGGTGTTGCAATTGGGATAGCACTCAGTGGAATTCCTTCCATTGGCTTTGTCTGCTCTTTCTCCTTGAGCAGTCTCTCCATCTCTGCATCCATCTCCTTTAACTGCGCATTCTGCTCCAGGAGTAATTTCAACATCTCATCTTTTTCACTTTCCTTTTCAGCTATTTATTTTGTCTGTGGATCCTCTGTTGGATGGAGATTTAGCTGATTTCTCAGTGATGCGATGTCAGCATTTTTCTTTTTAATCATTTCTTCGGCAGCCTTGACGTTCGCCGGGTCATAACCGATCTTGAGGACCAACTCCTCCAGAGTCTTTATCCTGTTGTCTTTCGCGAAGGAAGACATTTTTTCCAGCTTCAGTTGGGTCTGGGAATTGCTCAATGCTACCCGAAACTTTGACGCAGAAGTTGAAACGTGGGCTAAAGTGTGGGAAATCATCTCCCCAGTTTGCTTATGCAGATCCATCTGATCTGCCGGATGCACATCTTTTGCCTGAAACTCAAACGTAGCCCTCTTGTAATCAGATATCACCTTTGGATCAGGCACTTGTGCTTGGAGGAATGCCATGTGCATCCTACCCTTCTCTGTATCAAATGTTGAAAGAAGCCTATGATGGGTCGTGGATGAATGCTTCTGGAACTGTGCATAAGTGCTGCTGGTGAGCGTCTGGTTCTTCTTTTTGATCGTGTCATATTTTTCAAAAATGCCCAACTTGGGCCCAGTCTTGCTTGGCGGAGTATCCAAGGGAGAATCTGAGGATTTAAATGCTTTTTCCACTTCTTTAAGCTGACTGGAGCCGAAAGGAAAACTGAGTTGCTTAGCCCCGGTGGTGGTCACTGTGGTGGTCGTGATCTCTTGCTCCACTGTCATGCCTGTATTTGGAATTGTCCTCGGCTTTTTGGCATGCATTTTAAATTCCTCCGATGACACCTCTGCTACCGAGGAAGATGATTCTTGTCGGGGCCTCTTTTCCTTGGGATTCTGAGGTGTGGCAGTGGGTGGTGCACTTGTTGAGGGTACCTGCCTTTCCATTCCGACAGTTGGTTCCACGTCCACCAATGTATCAAGCTCCCATTCTATTTGATTAGCAAATCTCTCGATTTCCGGCCTGGGCTCATGCGCATATGGGGCATTCTTATTCTTGACTCTCATCTTAGAAATGATCCCACAGGGATCATAATGTCAGGTGAAACTTGTCAAAAATTTCATTTCCCTCAACAGTTTGTCTTCTTCATCACCTGCGCCTCTACTATTGCAAATGAAAGAGCCTATCTGCCCTTTAATCCGCAATTGTTGTTTCTTTTTAAGGGAAACAAAGTGAATATCATCAGAATTCATAATTTGTCTAATATATTCCAGTGCGAAAATCATTACCGGTATATATCTCGGAAGCTTGTACGGTGCCAACTCGCACCCATAAACTCGGATTTCAGAGTGATTCTGATACAAGTACCAGTCTCCCGTCTTCGCATTGTCCGAGAGGTGCAGAATCCTCTGGACTTCGTCATTTATTCGTGGCTCAGGCATGCCACTCAACATACTTACCACAGGGTGGTAAAACTGATCGATGAACGCTGTGAAATCGTATTCAGCAGAATTGTATTTCAGAAGAGAAGTCCACGCTGTGACTGGCTGTGGCTTCCCGTCGGCGTCCATCTTCTGCATGGAGAAATTGAACTTGTCTGCTTGGAAGTAGACGAACATGTAGGCTAGAATGGATGAATACCTGAACATACCTTCTGTGGAAAAATTAACCAATTGTTCATGGATGTTATTGGCTAGGAAAGTGCTGTAATCGAACTGCGTGGTCGGTTGTTCGTCGTTTGAGAAGATAGAAAGGAAACCCAGGATGGGTTCGTCTACCCATTTATCAGAATAGTACCCAAGCTGGGCACACAGGGAGGAAATAATCTGATTTCCTTTGGCGGAAAACAAAGAAGAAGGGTACGGGGGATTTGTGGTCGGGAGCGGAGTGGAAGTGGGGAGGAAAAGCTTGACTATGTGAGCTCTCTGCGGGAAAGTCATCTTTTGATAAAGATCAGTGAGGATTTCCAGGTTGAATGGGGACGCAGATTCCGGGCGGGTTATCTGCATCATCTGGTCGATATCCTCTGGGGTGATGAAGAAGAGGACATCCCCAGATGAAGAAACAATGGCTTTCTGGTCAGGGACGTAGTGAGCTTGGCACTTGAGTGCAAATTCTGGGAAATGGTGGATTTGGGGGAAGAGATATAGGGGAAAATTGGACTCCCAGAGTCCAATTTCGTCACTCTGGTCCAGGAAAACTTGCCGGAGCCACGACTGGAGATCTGAGAAGTCAAAACTGCAGATGGTATCGGCTATCAAACGGTCCTTATCGACCAGGGGAATTTTATCCAGGTCCACCGGAGGAGGAACGAACGGATTCTCCTCCTCTTCAGCTGACTTCGTTTTAGACATCGTCTCAGAAACTGTACCTGCAACAAACAACGTTAGTGGGGTCTACTGGGGGTGGAGGAAAACGACGGGGAAGCAATGGGAAGACTATATATACGTTCTCTGGTGCGATGGATGGTTCTGGCGCGAGGGAAGAATAACGAGTGAAAATGGGCACAACGGTATTTTTATTCGAAACTGGGTCGGTCGGACGCGGGAAAACGGTTAGCATGACAACGGGCATATTATCCAGTTATTAATGGACAACGGGCCACTTGGGGTGATATGGCAGGTGATGGTAACCAAAGTATACAGACGACTGACGTGGAGGTTGGTGATTAGGGGTGAAAGTCGCCAAAGGGGGTTGTTCATGAGTGAAGGGAGTTATGGGACTGACAACCTGGACTGCCGGAGGTTATGGGAAGTGACCCGTCCCCAGTAGCAATTGGGTCGAGTGGGGATAGTGGAGGATGACGTCCAGGGGTGATGGGATGTCGGGTAGCAGGCGGGGGATTTGACCTCTGGATCAATAGGAACGTGCCATGTGTAACAAGGGGCCCGTCGGAAGGAATATTCATTCTGGACCCCCCCCCCCTTTTGATTAAAGACAGAACACCAAGGGGGGTCCGGAATGTGTTAAGAACCATCGATCTGCGTGCTTGTATGATGGTCGTCCAGATTTGCGTGCTCCTTAATATCAATTCCGGACCCCCCCCCCCTCCATTAAAGGCAGAATGGAGGGGGGGGTCAGGAATCCAATGTGAGTCGTGGATCTGCGCATTTTGTTCTGGACCATCCAGATCTGCGCAAAGATTACCGCCGATTCCGGACCCCCCCCCCCTCCGTTAAAGGCAGAACGGGGCGGGGGGGTCCAGAATGCTAGATGAACCGTTGATCCAGGCGTTGTGATCTGAGCCATTGAAAGGTGAACGAAGCATATGTCCGGGGCGGAAAATGTCACGTGCACGGAAAACTTAGGATTAGTGCTTTTTCATGGGTTTTCTTCGGTTTTTCTCATACACATCACCAGGGGGACATTATTTCGACTAGACTTAGGCACTGGAGTCATGGGGTAACAACTTCATCAATTTGGTTTTATTTGGGCAAGGCAGGCCAAGCAATTAGTCTACACTCTAACCTACTTCACAAGATGAAAACCCAAATTAAACTGTTGGGCTAAAGTATTATTTTTGCTAAGGGTTATCTGATCAGGATTAGAGGGTCTGATCAGATGTATTCACTAGTTCTAACCTAGGGGCCATCTGGTCAGGATTAGATGGTCTGATTAGATGTATTCACTAGCCTATCAACATTGGAAATTTAAAAGAACTTGGTCATGCTTGAAAGGTATGAACAAGTCACTGTTATTGCATGGGGCTTTTTATTTCAAATCTTTTTGCCCTCTTTTCTTTTTATTTTTCTTTTTCTTTTTTCTTTTTCTTTTTCCTTTTTGCAAAAATGAAAAATGAATTTCCAATAAGAACACTAGATACAGATAATATCAATAATATCCAAGTCATAAGTTGATTCCCATAATTTATGGGGTGATAACAGGGGAAACACTTATATGGGGAAAGCAATATTCAACTAGTACAGAATGGGGACCTTCATCAGGTTTAACATTTTTTAAGTTCATTCCAGATTGTCCAATATTTGCATCAAAGTTGTTATTATTACAATCAATTGTTGAAATCCATAATGCACGGAAGTGTGATAGAGATGTAGATTATTATGAATGCTTGGAAGAAATAAAAAGAAAAAAATCCATTAAATATACATACGAGTACTTTGATGTTGTTGATTTTGTTTGGTGGGAGTTTTTTTTTCAATGGTCAAAGTGACATAATTTCAATCTCAACAAATTAAGATACATTTTTTAAGACTATGTTTCATTGGCCACAAAATATGCCAAATGAATCCAAAGAAAGAAACATTGTTGAACAACAAGAATCTCAAGGTGCTATTGAGTTTACTCAAGCAGAGGAAAGAGAAATGTATGTTGGTTCTTGAAGATCACATGCACAATGTGAAGCTATGGAAGACCTTTACAGGGGTTCAATGCATGATATTAAGGAGGGTAGCATGATTGCAGTCTTAGCGACCGAAGATCCACATGGTTATCCATTATGGATTGCAAAGGTTATAAACATTGACAAAGAAAATGAAGATGTTATAGCAATTGAAGTGAATTGGTATTCAACAGGTACACACCCATTCAATGGTGTGTACAAGCCAAAGATGGTGGTTGAGAAACATGTCAATAGAAAGAGAAAAACAAAGGGTCAAAATACAACTCGTCGTCGCACTGGCCTCTTAAAATTAGAGGATGTTGACATACTTGTTTATGACTTCAATTTGACAAAGAGAGGAACTCTTCGCTCTATGACAACATATATTATCAAGAAGTTGGTGCCACAAGAAATAACTACAAGATAGGAGATTGTTGAACCTAGTTGTATATCTAAAATATTTTTGACAACTGAAATGTTGGGCATGCATGTAGACTCATATGGTGCATTCATTGACAATAGAGAAGAGTATGGATCATCTACATATTCATCCAATCATTCATCTGAAAACAATGTAGACTCTAATAATGCCTTCATCGACAATAGAGAAGAGTATGGATCATCTACATCTTCATCCAATCATTCATCTGAGGACAATGTAGACTCTGATGGTGCATTCATCGACAATAGAGAAGAGTATGGATCATCTACATCTTCATCCAATCATTCATTTTAGGACAATGTAGACTCTGATGGTATTTAAGAATCCATGAGTCAATTTGAATAAGTATATGAAACATTTTATGTATTTTTTATCCATATGATGTTTGTATGGTAACTAGAAATGAGAATTTAACTTACATATTATCTTACATGAAGTTATGAACAATTTCTATGTTTTATGAATTATATGTTTTGATTATGGAGAATATAATATAAAAAATTATCTCATATGTTTTGAATATGGAAAATGTAACAATACTTTTCAGAAATAATTTATGTTTCATTCAATGTAACTTGTATTTACTTTTTTTATTAAGAGTCAAAAAATATTAAAAAGTGATGTTGAATTTTTAAAGTATAGGGTGATATTTTCAACCCTTAAATGCTTACTTTTTAAACTAAGATTTAAAAAGTAAGCATTTAAGGGTTGATTTTATGATTTTGTTTATAGTAGTGATGATTTCTTTTACCACTTTAAAAAAAAATGTGTCATTTTAATACCCCAATTTTAGCATGGGTGCTACTGGTAGAAGTACTTTTCAATTTGATGGCAGATTTTGAGGTTTTGGTTTTAATGGTACTAACTATTAAGAATAAGATTTCAAATTATCTATAATTTTAACGTTTTGAAAAAAAAAATTGTTTTAGGTAACATCTTTTTTTTTATTTAGGTGTTGACTTTAAGGTTTTTCTGAGCTACTGTATGAGTTTTGAAGGCCATGCTTGAAAAATGTTGTAATTTTGACCTCGTTAAAAAAATGGTGCTACCAATAGCACCACTTTTTGATTTGGGGGTTGATTTTCATATTTTTTATGCAAAAATATGGGTTTTAAGGGATAGAGTTCTCATTTTGAGGTCATAGTTCTCATTAAGTTAAATGTGTTATTAAAGCACAGTTAATTAATCAACTAAACATGCAGTGGAAGCATAAACTAAGAAACCAAAATCAAGCACACATAAACATAAATATTTTTGGGTAGATACCCCTGGAAAAACCCCGTAGGGAAAAACAGTGTTGAGAATGATTTTATTATGCTAAAATCAAGGCTCCCGTAACAAGGATCATGGCCCACTGAGAGAAATACAACTATAGACAAACCTGGAAAAGTTTGACATGTTGTATGAACCAAAGCTACATGTTTTTCAAGGTGTACATGATTTTTCTTTAGAAAACCCGCGTATGTACACAACTTTGCTTCAGCAAACCCATGTATGTACATGACTGTCTCCAATGAGACCCACATACACGTACATAAATTTTGTACGAAAAGCTTTGTACGACGTGACACTTTCCTATGGATTCCTCTAACTGAAAAGCACCTACGTTGTCTCTTTTCTCTCTTCTCCTTGACCTGATCTCTAGATGGAAGTCCTTCTCCACCAATCCAAGATCTTGAATCATGGTCCTTCGTGATCTAATCCTCTCAAAAGTAAATCCAATACTCTCAAGAATCTCAAGTACCAAGTGTCAAGTGTCTTCCTCCTTCACGCTAGCCTTGCTTATATAATCATGAGATACAATCTATTTTTAATCTCACTTGATATTTAGATTGCATGAGAAGATTGCATGCTAAGTACTTTTAGGATTTTCCTCAAATAAATCAATTAACTAATTACATAATTAATTAATGAAATCAATTTACTCTAATAATTCCTTTAATTAAAGTAAATTCAAGAGTATAAGGATTTGGACGATTTCCACATGTCTAGACACATAAACCTATGCGGGAATATATGTTTGATGCTACACAAGCATCAACACTCCCTCTTGTCAAGGAAGGTATTTCCCCAAGAGCCACCTGGAACTGGTTCTACCTCCGAACTTGGCACAATGTTGCACACATCATTCTGCATACTGACATCCCTCCAACCTTGTTGGTCGGCTACTCCCCAAATATTGGAAGTCTCAGAATCGATGACGCTACATATCATTGCCACGAAGTTTGGATTTAGAGGGGGGGGGTGAATCAGTTGCATTGTTCTTAAACAATAATATGCCTATTAAAATTATTATTAATCTTCTCCAAGTGATCATCAAGATTATGCAAGACATGAACAACAGAAATAATGAACATAAATCACAAAATGATATACATAGAGACAGATATTCATGAGGAAACCCATAAAGAGATCAAACCTCTTCTTCTTAGAATGATAGGCAGTATTTTATGTTTGGTACATCATCTATCTTTGAGCACCAACTCAAAATGAGGCTACAACCTCTATTTTACAAGCTGCAACTTGTTGAGAGCACCAACTCTCTGGTTTCTCTAGCACCCACTAGAAGGAAGCACCAACTCCCTGAGTGTTCCAACACCAACTATATGGAAGAATCAACTTCCAGTCACACAGGCACCAACTTGTATAACACAGAACAATGGTTCTCCCTTGTGCCACCCTACCACCCTATTTTTTCTGGCTGCAACCATATGGAAGCTACAACTCCCTGTGTTCAAGAACCCACTTGAAACTCTGAGGACAACAGTCCTCCCTAGCACAACCCTACCACCCTGATTATAAATCTTTACTTGAATAAGACCTTACAACAATACAAACATTTCAATGTTTACCACTTCTTCTATGTTCTGCAATTCTGTTATGCTTCTGTCTGTTTCTGCTTGGCTCGACTTGTTGTCTCACTCCATCTAATATTGCTCTATTCTTCTCATGCTCTTAGGTTCTCGTACAATCTTCTATTTTCACCATTTCTTCTCTGTCCACCTCATGTTCTTCATCTCTGCATATTTCATGCTCAGTTCCTGTTGTCTCTTTGATCATGAATAGATCAACTTATTTTACCAAGAAACAACAACCTCAACATGTCAAGCATTTTTCTTTTATTCATGCTCTCATCATCCATTACACTCTGCATCTCCAACGCTCAAGTTGGGAATCTCAAAAAYGCTAAGGAATCATGATTCAACGCTCAGGAAAAATGATTCAACCGCTCAGGAACAATGATTCAGTTAGTGTAAATGAATCATAATTGATCAAGAAACCACAAAGTGAAACAGAAACCCTTCGATCATATTTTGTTTGATCAACGTCGTTAGATTATACATGCATAGGATTTTTGACTTTTCAATGCGTAACCTCCGATGTGGAGCCTAGCAGTGCTAGCTCCTTCCCCTATCTTTCGTTGATGTGACCTTGGGAAATGATATCATGTGACCACGTGATTGCGGGCACGGCCAAAGGTGGTTTGAGGGTAATCTGCTTTTCGCCCTGCAATTCACTATAGAGATCCACGTATGCCTTTGGCGATACCGTGGTTTTGATTGCAGCTCGCTCACGAAAAATTAAGACACGAGCATGTTCTGACCCCACAATGCGACGAGACCGTCGATCTCATGATATTGATGGTGATCCTAAACTGACGGTTCATATTTGTCCTTTCAAGTTCTGTGGATCAGATATAACCTTCCTAAATCAACGAAAGTGATTTATTCTGTGATCCGAGCTTCGGGAGTTTCAACTCTCAAACCCTGCTTTCCTTTGTACGTCAATCTTCCGGAGTCGATGATCCGCGGACACCTATCCTTCTCAATCAATGGATCTACCTCTACTTCGGGGATTTTACCTCTCAACTAGATCAACAATCATGTGTCCCCTTTCTTGATCAATGGTTGAGATCTGCTTCGCTACTCCAGGCTTCGGCAATTTCAATTCTCAACCTTCACGCTCTCCCATAACGCTTTTAGCCGGAGTCCACATATTCCTTCCACGTGTCCTCCTCAAATCAACGGTCCTCGTTCACTTCGAGACTTCAACCTTCGGGAGATTCAACTCCTCTACACTCGCCTGCTCCTAGAGCATTTCACCCGGAGTCCATGATATAACGATGCATGTCTCGTTGAATTGGACGGTTGAGGCTTACTTCGGGCCTTTACCTGAAATCCACATATTTACACCACATCTCTTCTGGATCAGACGACCCAGATCCACTTTGGACGATCCAACGCTTGAGATTTACTCCAGCGATCTGACGACTGAGATCTATTTCGGATGATCGAATGATCTAGATTTACTTCGGCTCTCCGGATCTCTTTGTTTTGGGAGTTTCAGATCTCAACTAAAAAATCTCGAAGTGATTTCTCCAAAGTTCATGATTTGTCACCACCTATCCCTCTAGATCTGACAGTTGAAATTTACTACGGCTCTTCGACTCTTCGGGCTTCGGGAATTTCAATTCTCAACTGGAAATTCTTGAGGTGAGATTTCTCTGGAATATCATATCAGCTGACACGTACTCCCCTTGACAATCAATGGTCAGGATTTTTCGTCGGTGATTTTCACCTCCTCCCCCTCCACAAAATTCTGAAGTTGTGGATCTCGCGCCACCTTTCCTCCTCGACGATGGACAACCCCAAATCACTTTGGGACTTCAAAAATTTGGCAAGCTCCCTCTCTTGCGTGTGCAAAGCGCTAAGGCTTGTGCATCTTGATTTGATCGGACGGTTGTTGATCCTCTGTATCAGTGATCCAACGGTCGAGAAGACTCTCGAAACAGATCCACGATCAAGGATTTTTATTCTAATCACGTTTATGCACTGCGCTTTCCCTTCTGAGCTTTGATCTCTGCATATTGTTCACTTCTCCTCCTGAGCTTATGCTTTTCCTGTTTTCCATCATCGTTGTTGTTCTTTCCATCAATGATAAGGAAACTCTTCCTGTAAAACCTGCCAACAAGATCTGTAATGCTTGGATTTATTCAAACAAATGGTTCTTTAATAAAAGGGTATGATCTTTATGTACAGAATGAAATCTCTTTAAAATAAGAAAAGATTGAAGGAGGGATTCAACATCAAAATTTCTTTGTGATCAACATCACATACACAATATTCTTAATTTCATACAAATACATCTATATCTTCTTCACGAGAAATAGGAAAGAATAACTTGATCATATCAAAGAATTTTAAAAGAGTATTACTATCAAGACCAAAAAGATAATTTGATAGGTCAATCTCAAATACCTCATACTTAAGACTCAAAGTTATAAGATACAATCGAAATCAACCCCAAAGCAATTATTTGTGGAGTTTATTCATGAAATATGTTTTTCATTACAAAATATTTGGCAGTCATGTATATGGTTGTAAATACTCCATGATCATATAAGAAAATCCTTTAGAAGAATACAAGAAGAACACTCAAGAACTCAGCCTTGTGCCCAATTCAGAGATTCAAGCATAAAGCTATGAGAAATTGTGTAGAAGAAGTGAAAGAGTGTAGAATATGGAGACCTCTTTTCCTTGATCAAGAGCTTGGTTGTGTATTCATGAATGAACCTTCTTACTCTTTTGATCTTCTGCCCTTCCCCTTTGATAATTATGATTGTGGAACACTTGATGAAGCCCTTCTTCTCTTTTTAAAATGAGATTTCTCAACTACTTGAGTAGTTAGGGTTTCTCCTCTCTTAAATTTCACGTACAATTATTTTCTTGAAGTATTCTCTTTAATTAAACCTCATTGAGTCATAATTATTGAAATTACATCATTAATATACGCATATTTAAAATGGGTCCCTTTCCTTTCTTAATAAAAGTTTTTAAATAAACTTTTATTTTTCAAAATTCAATTAATTTCCCTTTTAAAGAGGAGGACTGTGTTTTAATTTTATGGAAGTGATAGTTAACCTTTTAGCCATGTAAATCACTGCATATGTGATCTTCATCGTCTTATATTTCCAATGATATGAAATTTTCTCAAATTCATCACCCGGATCTCATGATATGAGCTCGTGAAGTTGAGTTGTCACGCAGACCCATTAAAAACGAAGTTGATTGATATTTTAATTTATGGGAAAAATATAGAAACTTTCATCCCTTCTAACCTATACCATCAACTTCTATGTCGAAATAACTTTCCAATGGTATAAATTTTGTGCAATTCTGACACTCGGAGCTCAAGTTATGGCTTCTGGAAGATCTTGACTCAGCCACCGTCGATTGCATGTCTTGGGCAAACGTGAGTCCTTGATCTTGAAGTTCATGTTCCCTTTTGAAATTTCTACTTGTCTTCATAAAATGCATCCCACATGCATGGGAATATGAAACTTTTAAGGTATATAATGTTAGGTGTAACATACACTTGACAAGAAATAAAGAAGAAGAAGCCACGGAGTTAATTCGAACTTCCTTGGAAATTGGATAATAAAATATAATTTTTAAATGTCAAGTCAATGCTAATTCATCACTCACATACAACCAATAAAAAATTTCCACATGTAACCAAAGAAAATATGTCATATGTCTTAATCCCATGCTGCCATGTGTCTCCAATGAAAAAATATGCCACGTGTCTTCAATAAAACTACGTCATGTGTCTCCCTCCATAAGCTGCCATGTGGCACCAATAATACCTTGCCACTTGTCATCTCTTCACACGCTGCCATGTGTCTCATATGAAAAAATGTGCCATGTGTCTGCAATAAAACTACGTCATGTGTATCCCTCCATAAGCTGCCATGTGGCACCAATAATACTTTGCCACTTGTCATATCTTCACAGGTTTTCATGTGGAATAATATAATTGGTAAATAAATTAAAAAAATAAAGGTTAAACTATAATGTTGAAAGGGCAAGTGAACGAGTGTAGGAAAGAGGGGAATAATGGGTAGTTAGGGAGGGGATATTTTTAGGGAGCGGGTGATATTCGGATGACGTAGGGTGAGGTGAGGGGGGGTTGTTTTTAGGTGTTGGAGTGTCAAGTTAGCGGATGAAGGAGTGAGGAATGAGGGGGGTGTGGGTGAGTCCACCCCCGCGAGTCTAAAATAAAGTTAAAAATAGTCTAAGTGTGAGATAAGGGGGAAAAGGGGGAGTGAGGAGGGAGAGATAAGGAGGAGTGGAGGGGTACGTCTGATGGGAGAGGAGAAATAAGGAGGTGAGGGAACTTAAAATAATTCTAAGTGTGGAAAGGGGGGAGTAAGAGGAAAAGAGAATGGAGAAATAAGGAGGTGAAGAGGGGGAGAATAAGAAAAATTCTAATTATGAAAAAGATAAGAGAGGAGATGAAATAGATTATGAAAGAGAATATGGAAGTGAGAAATCTTCTAAGTGTTGAGAGGTGTATTCCAAAATATTAGTGGTGTATTCCACAAAAGAATCCAATAAAGTGGGCATGGTTCCAAGATATTCCAAGAAAATTGTCTTTGGTCATTTCAAGCAAAGAAGCGTTTATTGGGTGTTTGAACGTGAACCTGGATATCTTACGAAATCGGATTTTCGATCTGAAAAATGTGTGGAGAAGTTGAGACTGAGGGCTACACCATGGACTTATAATAGTTCAAAAATAATATTCTTTTGATATCTTTTTTTTATGAATCCAAGAGCGAGAAAATATAGATGACCAAATTTTGGTCAACACCTCTCTGACACCAATGTTAAATGTTGTGTCAGGGCTAGATCCCTCTGAACATATGATTACTTGGCCTTTTTGAAAAGTAATGACAAAACCCATGTCCTTCAAAATTGAAACTGAGACCAAGTTCTTCTTCATTTATGGTACATACAACACATCTTCCACCTCCAAAAATCCTCTTGACTCGAGTTGGAACCTTATTGTCCCAACTCCATCTACACCACATTTGGAAAGGGTGTCAAGTTCTACATGAAAATATGAGTCTATCTCTGACCAATTGGTGAAAAAATCATGTGTCCCCATCATATGACGAGAAGCACCATTGTCCAAGTACCACACACTCCTTGAGTTGGTGTTGGTAGAGAGGCATGTAAACATTGAGAATTCCTTTTCAAACTTTGTTGCAAACTCATCTAGATTTGTCTCTATTGATGTTGTTGTCTGCATCTTCCATTGCCTCTTCTTCTCCAGAAAATATGATGCATAGTGCCCAAACTTATGCCACGTGAAGCACTTGATTTTACTCAAGTCCTTATTTCTTGGTTGTGAGGTTGACTCCTCACTGTTACCCTTCTTGCTGGAACCCTTTCCTTTGCCCTTCCTTGTCTTACTGAGAAGGATCGGGTCCTCTTCCTCTTCATCTTTCTACTTGCCACTTTTAGACTCCTCCTGAGTCTCTTCATGGATGCAATCATCCAAAACTCTCTGCCAATCTGGGATATTTTCCCGAGCGCAAACTCCCTTTACAAACGGTTCCCGGGACTTGGGAAGACCACTCAATGCCACATTCATGAGCTCTACATCCTCCATTTTATCCCCTATGGATGCAAGTTTATCATGTACCTATGTGATCCTCATGAGATAGTTGGTAACATTATTAGACCTAGGCATCTCCATCGATCTGACTTTATTCCTTAAGACCATCTTCCTATTCATGTTCTTGCTTTGAAATAAAATTACCAAGGCATAAAACATCTATGTGGTCATCTTCTTCTCAGTTAGGTGAGGAATTAGATGATCCTTCATGGAATCCAGGATAAACCTCTATGCTTTGATCTCCTTCTTGTTGTGAGCATCCAAAGCTATCAGATATGTTAGTGGAGTAACTGCATTTTCCACTAACTCCCAAAGGTCACACTCCTTCAATGCCAAAGTTGCCCTTTATTTCCAAGATAGGAAGTTGGATGCTCCATCCAATCTATCTTCAACTCTCAGCAGTGTTGTTTCCATCCCTAAGACCTGATAAATTGCCCTGGAAATAACCTATTGTTGAAATTTTCCCCTAAATAGACATGTACAAACTTGTACACGATTGTCACTATTGTATCCCACAACTAGCACCATTGCAACCGTCGTATGTATGTGATTGTCTCCACTGAGACCTGTGTATACGTGACAGTTCTCAAGGACTCCTATGTATGTACATGATTTTGCTTTCTGTGACCCGCGTACACCCATGTACACCTACAAAAACAAGTTTTACCTCTGTACGGTTGTTTTCCATAAATTCGTCCTTCAATTTCCACCTATTGGTTATGTATCTACTATGGATCTAAGATTTGGATTCCCTTTAGATCACCTGCTCTTATACCATATTGATTTTCCTATATTCAACCCTTGGTATGCTCTGATACCATGTTGATTTTCTTGGATTCAACCCTTGGTCGTATGCTCTGATACCATGTTGAAATTTCTCCTACTCAACACCTGATTGCTAATTTCCATATAAATCACTTATTGAATTAAAGCACAGTTGAGTAATCAATTAAACATGTAGTGGAAGAATAAACTAGGAAACCAAAATCAAGCACACATAAACACCAATATTTTTGGGTAGCTACCCTTGGAAAAATCCCAGAGGGAAAACTAGTGCTGAGAATGATTTTATTATGCTAAAATTAGGGCTCCCATAATAGGGATAATGGCCCACTGAGTGAAATACAATTGCAGACAAACCTCGAAAATTCTGACCTATTGTATGAAACCTAGTTGCATGTTTTTCGAGGTGTGTGTGAATTTACTTCAGCAAACCCACGTATCTATGTGATTGTCTCCATTGAGACCCGCGTACATGTAGATAAATCCTATATGGAAAGCTTCGTACAATGTGACTCTTCCTTGTGGATTCCTGTATCAAGTGTCAAGTGTCTTCCTCCTTCATGCTAGCCTTGCTTTTATAATCGTGAGATACAATCTATTTCTAATCTCACTTGAGATTTAGATTGCATGAGAATATTGTGTGCTAATTAATTTTATCACTTTCTTCAAATAACTCAATTAACTAATTACATAATTAATTAATAAAAACAATTTACTTTAAGAATTTCTTTAATTGATCTGAAATTTAACTTGATCTAAAATTCAAGATCTTTAACCATTATTTGCATGTGAGTTTTTTAACTATTAACCACCTTTATAATGCAAAATTAAAGAACATCCATCAAGCACATAAGCACATAAATATGTAAGCAAGCCATCTATGAACAAGAATTGGTAACGGAGTTCACCAGTCCACCTACCTACGTCTCTGGGCCACTTTCCAAATGGGAAGGTCGATAGATTAAGTATTCAAATGCTTACAAAGTGACTTCTGAATTATGTCTGTCATATACAGTAATAGACTTCAACAACAGCTGGAAGATGAAATTCTGAGACTTTTAGGTATGAACATGGATACCTTTCGGTGTATCTGAAAGATTATGTGAGCACTTTTCTGTCTGGATGCCTAAATGCAAAAACTGAAGTTGGATCTAGAATCCTTGCGAAAAAACCAAGACTTTTGAGTATAAACACAATATATTTCCGAATTGGACTCAGAATGCCCTTTTTGGCACAATTCCAAAAATTTGCCTCTGATCTGTACAGTCCATACGGCCTCGAGATGCATTCCAATCTAAAACCACCTCAATTTACATGCAAAACCACCTCGGTCTATGTGAAAATTCACCTTGGGCTACGTGCAAAACCACCTCGGGCTGCATGTCAGTCTCTTCCTGCATCAAAACTCCTTCTCGAGATCTATCCCCATGGCTCATTTAAATAAGGAAAACAATGGTATAAGGAGGCGCGAGCTATGGGCCATGCACCCTCCAAAATCCCCCAAATATCGGCAATTTTTAAGATTACTTCACCACTTCTTGCCACATCTCATGGCGGTGGCGCGTTTGTAGATATGGTGGTTAGGGGGGTGGAAGTCCCGGGGTCAAACCCGTGGGCTTCTCCTCCCACCGCATATGTGATATGGCATATAGTTTAACATATGGTTGGCGTGTTTATTACATATGGTATGTTTTAACATATGGTTGGCGCGTTTTATTACATATGATATGTTTTATTACATATGATATGTTTTAACATATGGTTTGGGTGCATCATATGGTTGGCGCATTATATGGTTGTGGACTTTGGATATATGGCATATAGTTTAACATATGTTTGGCGCGTTTATTACATATGGTATGTTTTAACATATGGTTGGCGTGTTTTATTACATATGGTATGTTTTAACATATGGTTTGGGCACATCATATGGTTGGCGCATTATATGGTTGTGGACTTTGGATATATGGCATGGTTTTAATAGCATTTAAATACCAAGGGGGGGCCTTGGTGTTGGCAAGGTTGAGGGCTAAGCCCTTGACCACCCCCTTTTTTTTCCCAACCATTTTTGACAAAACTTCAATTGTTGATATCTTCGTCATCTGGAGGTCATTTTTCCTGAAACGAACGTCACCGGAAAGTTGCTGACGAGATCTTCCCCTTTGTAAGATTTACTTTTCATTTTGAATACTTTAACTCTATTGAATTTTGATATGATCCACCTGGATCATTAATTAAAGTAAATTCAAGAGTAGAACGCTTTGGAAGATTTCCACACGTCTAAACACATAGACCTGTGCGGAAATACATGTCTGATGCTACCACAAGCATAAACAAAAGGAATACTTGGGAGGTGTTGCATGTAGTTGTTTCTCTTCCATTGTTTTAACACCATGTCAACATGTTGTACATGTTCTTCCCACGATTTGTTGTAGATTAGCATATCATCAAAAAATTCTAACACAAATTTTCATAGTAAGGGTTTTAAAATATAATTCATCAAGCTTTGAAATGTTGAAGGTGCATTAGTAAGGCTAAACAGCATCACCAAAAACTCATAATGACCTTCATGTGTTCTAAAGGTTGTTTTGGGAATGTCTTCTTGTCTTGTTCTGATTTGATGATATCCATAGTGGAGATCCAACTTAGTAAAAAAAAATGCTCCTTGCAATTCATCTAATAATTCATCAATGATAGGAATAGAAAACTTATCTTTAATGGTCATTTTGTTGAGTTGTCTATAATTTGGACACATACACCATGAACCATGTTTTTAGTAACAATCAACACTAATGAAGAGAAAGCACCTTGGCTAGGTTGAATGATGTTAGCCTCCGACATTTCTTGAATTAGATGCTCTATCTCACTCTTTTGTGAATATGGGTACCTGTAAGGCCTGATGTTAAGTGGTACACTTCTTGTTTTTAAATGAATATCATGGTCATGATCTCGAGCAGGTGGAAAACCCATGAGGATCTCTTCAATTACCTTGGAATGTTTGTCAATAAATTTTTGGAAATCCACTAGAATAGAAAGTCTATATGTTTGAACATCTAGTGAGCACAATTGTGCAAGTACACCATGGTGTCTCTTTTTGAGTAATTTTGTCAAGGTGTTAGAGCTTATCACTTTAGAAGGCTTATGTTATGACCCAACAGGGGAATATATGGGGTTAAATGTATATGATATGACACCAAGGGAGGCATATGTGGGGCTAAATGTACATGTAATGTGTAAATATATATGTAATAGGGTTGTGCTAATAGTAAAGGGGCCTCATGTGTAGTGTGTGAATAAGTATATATAGATATCATGTATTCATTATTGTAGAGATGAGAATTGTGATGGATGAATGTAATTGGGCATTTGGAGGAGAACTCTTATTCTTTAAGGAGCTATTGTATAACTTATCTATCTTGGAGTTGTGCTCCACGCTCACATTCAATACATGGTGTGTAATTCTATTATGTTGTGATATTTTAAGAATTTGGAACATTACAACTTCCCTTGGATACCTCTGAGTTCAATTTCCTTTCCTTATGAGGAAAATCTCACAAAGAGTTATTGACAATTAAGAGTCATTGTTCCCAATGATTGTAACCATTAGACCCCAAATACAACATCAACACCACTCTTTTGGATTGCAATCATGGGACTATCCAATAAATACTTCCCAATATTGAGATTGATACTATGGTACTTCCTTGAACAATTTATGGTACCTCCATCTACAATCATTACTTGAAACTCTAGTGCTAGAAATATAAAGCAATTAAGAAGTTTTGCTAATTTGCAATCAAAAAGTTTTGTTAATTTGCAATCAAGAAGTTTTTCTAATTTGCAATTAAAGGAGTTATAGGTACTACCAGAATCAATCAACAATGTTATATTTTTCTTTTTCATATATCATTCTATATTGAGAGTTTGTGGAGTACTAATGCCATCCAATGCATAATAATATATGCCATTGGAGTAGTCTCTTCTAGTTATATATCCTGTAATGGTTCCAATTCTTGATCTTCTTCTTCTTCATAATCTATGCATAATAATTTCTTCTCACCACAAGTATGCCCCTTACTATACTTGATATCACAATTGAAACACGGTCCCTTTGCTCTTCTTTCATCCATTTGTCGAGGTGTCAACCTTGTAGGATGAGTGAGGTTAAGAGAGGGAACACGGTGCTCTATATAGTTGTTAGAGAGCACTCTTCTAGTGGCCATATTTTTCCTTTCAACTTTCCTTTCCATACTGAAATCATGCTCTAGGGATTTAGTTCAAAGAGATGCACCTCATGTTGAATATTCTCCTTCAAAGTGTCGATAAAGAGATATAACAAATTATCCTTTGGAATGTTCTTTACTCTGAGACATAGTTTTTGGAATTGTTGATTGTTCTTTGTAATTGCACCTCTTTGTTGAACATTTATCAATTGAATAAAGAATGTATTTCTCTTAATATCCCCATAATGTGTTATCGATTCATTCATAAAAATGGACCAAGAGATAATAGAATTATTTTTTCTTTCACAAAGCCATTACTACCAAACAAATTGATCATTTTTTAAATACAAGGATACAAGAGTTACCTTTTGTAAGGTTGGCACTTGGTGTAGATAAAATAATTACTCCATCTAGAATATCCATGTTATAAGATCTTTAACATCAAACTTCCTCATATCAATCTTGGGAATTAAGTAGTTCCTTGTGTTGACGATTAAAATCACAACGAAGTTTTGCCCGCAAAGTGTTGTTAAAGCCTATTATTATAAAAGCTAAATAATACTAGTAGGTGGGACCCCCTTGAAGATTGGAGATAATATCTGGCTCTTATTTGATGTTTGTGTTATTGTTCGACATTGCTTACATGGTTGATGAGATCTTATGGGCGATGGATTGGGATTATTATGTGTTGGTTCTATGTGTGACAAGCGAATGATGGGTAAGGCATGTTATGTTTTGTTATGAGCTCTAATCGCATGTTATGATTGCCTATGTTATCCATTCGACTATTTCTATATGTTCCTAAACTCGTTACTTTGAGACCTTCACAACAAACATGTTAGTAGCAATACTAAAATAGCAATTGGAAAGAGGCAAAAGCAATGTAAACAAGTACAAACAAAAGAAATTAAACTATGCTATATATTAATCTACATGCATTGAAATTTAAATGGTCATTGTTAACCCTAGCAATCAGCTAATGGTTATGCGATTGATTGATTTATATGAAGTGGTGATTATGTTATGGCATAAGTGTGATATGGGCCATGCTATTGGTTTTAATGGGTGATGGTTTCGATACATGGTTTAATTAATTGTGTTAATGGAAAGCTTGTTGGCATGTACTAAGAAATTAATGGACTCGGGATGGAGGCAATGTGCATTTACTGCATGTCACCCTTACTCATTTGTTGGTCGCCACCCTAATTGGACTATTGTTCAACTGTGTTGCTATGGTTATGCTCTAACTTTCTAGCAAAGGGAGAACCGCTCGGCCAACTCGTGTTTTAAAGTGATTTTGATTACAGGCATGTCCTTTTTTTCCATCCATGAGTCTACTCTGGCAATGAAATAGATATTGGCTCGAATGTATGGGTTTGTGTTTTCCTTAAGTATGGAAACTGTGTTAAATTGTGATTTTTGGAATGAATCGTTGGTGGCTTTCACTGCAATAATGTTTGGAATCACAGTGTTATGATCATCCTGAGTGTTAGCAACCATAGAGGCTCTTTGTCATCCTTGTTGGTTTTAGTTGGAGGGTTTTTTTGCTCTGGAATGGTTAGTTGTCTTCACACATTCGTATTCCATACCCAGTCTTGACTTTTATGGGGTTTAATGGGTTTGAAATGTCTGGGTCACTGCTCATTATTTTCTTGGGAATTGGGTTGTTCATGCTATTGTTGGTCGTGCAGTGGGTTATATCACTTCTTCTCAGCTCTGCTTCGTCTCAGCGTTGTTACTTGGTTGGTTGGGAGATCCACGAGGGTTATACACTGTGTGTGTTAAGTATCATTACAAGGCCCAAATGGATCCTTGCTCCTCTGTTCATAGCTTCTCCTGTCACGGGATTTGTCACCATGTCCAGGAATTCAATTATGGTATTTCATGTGTGTGCACAATTGGTCTCAGAGGTTTTCACCATCAAGAAGAGTCGACTTTAGCCCCCCTGTGTTAGTCCACAGAGCAAACCCTTGCTTCCTCAAGTCCATGTGTTGATAGAAGAGACTGTTATGGCCTATCGGGTGTACTGTTGGTAGTTATGGATTGTTGGTGTGTTGTCGATAGAGTGGATTACTTGCTTGCTCGTTGATTATGTGACAGTGGTTTGGTTTTGGTATCTAGTCACTGCAATTGTTATTATAATTAGATGGATAAGCTCAGCATGGTTAATTAGAATGAGTTGTTAAATCAAATACACAGTTGTTGTCCTTGTGTTTATTGAATTGATACCCTGACACTTTTTTTAATTGATTAATGCATAATGATGCTTCACGCTTGATGCATTGGTATTAGTGGCGTTCCTATAGCATGAATCAATGATTACTATGTGTTTTTAATGGCCTGATGATTATTACAATCGGGGTGTTTATGGCATTTCCATCCACTGTATATGTATGGTCATTCAATAGCGTCGTCAAAGATGGGCAAAATTTTTACACAGTATGGTTTGGGTTGCAGTTTAATTGATTTGAGCAATATTGTTGTTGCCTCCTTGTGTTGGATTGCTAGCTCGGCATGATAGGTTGAGTTAATAATACTGTGACTATGTGTTCTTAAAATTGTCAAATGGAATGTTGAAATCGTGGAAATTATGGAATGGATATCCACTGTGGTTGTTATCAATATTAATTTATTGCGCCATTAGAGAAGGTCATGGGTTTTGAACATGGCTTTGCTGCAATTTGATTGATTTTTGTAAAATCGGGCTTGTTGTATAGTCAAAGAGAAGGTCACGGGAATGTTTAGAGTCAAAGATAATTGGACTTGTATAGTCCCAGAAATACACTTGTGTTGGTTGTGGTTTGTGTTTTCTACAGCGTAGCGTGAGTTGAGGTGGTGATTGTTGTCTGTGTGTTTAAATGGCAAGTCAGGATCTTGCAAATTTGCATATGAATTGTGGTTTCAACTGTCCACTCTGTATTTTAAATGAATACCATGCTTTTTAACAGTGATAGGCACTGATGTTGTGATAGTATAACTTCATTGCAATTCAATTATTAAATGATTAAAAGACAAAATCGAGCACGAAAATTTGAGTTTGTATTTGATGATTAGAATAATTCGTGGGCAATAGTTGATTTTGATGTTGAACTGAGTGGAAATGGTTTACTGTTATGCATTTGGGAATTGTTATAAGATGTTAAATGGATAAATAAGAGGAACAAAACTCCTCTACAAACTGTTGTGGAATGCATATTGTCTTGTTTGATGACACTGTGTTAAGTATTTAATTTCAAGCAGTGAGCAAGTTAATGCCCAGAGTTGTTTTATGCATAGTAGTGGTTTTTTTGGGGGTCACAGTGGTGATTTGGTTGGTAGATTTCTTTAGAGAATGGTTTTATGGATCACTTAATTAATTTTATGAACAGTAATCACTCTCTTTCCCTGCCATTATTTCGCTTTACGCTAATCAATACCCCCTCTCCTTCCCACATCCATTTTTCACTCCTTGTTCTAAAATTAATTACAATCAAGAAAAATTATGTATTGAAGCAATTTAAAGTTGTTGGATTATAGTGGTGTTCTTTTGGTTGCATTGAAGTTGATCGTTGTGGTATTTGAGCAGTAATAGTGTTCTTTCCCCCTCGTTTTATCATTTTTTTGCTTATTACAAGCCCCTCGCATATCCCATGAAATTTTGTTCACCCCTTGCTCATTGACGACAGTTAAACAATTTTTATGGATTGGATTGCATGAGCCTGATATGTTGTTGAGCCAAAATCTATTTCATATTTTTAAAGACTTATCATGTATCGTTGTTTAAAAGACTATTTGTTAATCCATCATGCATGCAGGAATGAGTTTTTTCAGCTAGGGTGGCCATGGTAGAGGAAACCGAGGGAGAGGTAACTAGAATAGAGGCCCAAGAAGGCCAAGGTTCTCCATACACTTTGATGTTGACTCGCAAGAGTTAGGCCAGTTGTTTCAGGCCAGATTTTTCAATTGTATTGAGCAAGGAATGGTCCAACCTAGGCCTAAAAGGCCTCCTTTCCAAGATCCACAAGCGCCTAGTATTCTCGTGCCCCCTCATGTCTCATTGCAACCCGAGGTTCCCAAAAATGACAGATGGCAAGAGATTGTCTACCCGGCAGTCTCCCAACATCGTGGCTAGCCCAATTTGTCCCTACTTGTTCCCCCACCTATTAACCCCATTGTCCAACCTACACATGTGCACTCACCAATTCAGTACTCTCATGCTAGCAAAAGGTTGAAAACCGAGGCCCACCATTCCCTTGACAAAGAAAAAGCCATTGTTTCCCCCTCCTCACCCTCCAATGGCTCTGATAAATCCATGTCTTCTCGAATGCATTTGAGGAATGATTGTTCTCACATAATCAGTGAGATTAGGCCTAAAGGCTCAGCACAACCAAAGACAAATACAGAAAAATCAAAGGGAAACAACAGCAATCAAGGAAAGATTGCATCTCAGAGTGGGAAATATGGCTTTTGAGTTTTTTTTATTTTATCTATTGTTGATGACAATTGACTTCAGAAATTTTGGACAACATATTTTATTTTTGGATATATGAGTAATGCATTATTGGAAATAATTTCAAATATCAATGAGTTAAATTGTCAAATGTTAATGTGATGAGGGGAGTCACAAGGAAGGGTGTTTTGCCTAACTAACTAGTTATGTTATGATTGTTATGAGCTAAAGGGAGTCACAAGGGGTCCCACCTACTAGTTATTATTTATTTAAAACCCTTATTATGATTTATGACTTTTCCCCCCTTAACTAAAAGTTGGTTGAGTTTTAGTTAACTTAACTAATGAKTTGGTTCAACTACTTCAGCCAATTCTAATTTKCTTAAAGGAAAAAGGAAAGGGAGGAACAAAGGGAGGATAGAAGGAGAAGCATACTAAGATTTGCTCTTTGAGTTTATTTTGAGATAGTTCAGTTTTCATTCATTCTTTAATTTATCACAAGCCTAATTCTCTTTTATGATAGCAAGGTCTTATTGTAGACAATAACATTAAGGGCTGAATTACATCATTGAGACAATTTTTTTTCATAGGTGTTGATCTATCTTTGATAGTCTGTGTAGACTTGTCCGTGTGTGAATTAGTTTTCATGATTGACATAGGCTATTGTGCATAGTCGAGTGGGCATCAATCTGTGGCAAGTTGATCTAGCTTTTAGAGTTCAATTTTGGTTTTCTGTCGGAGGTACTTTTGTATGGTCCATCGGGGATGTCTAAGTTTGACTTTGGTCTGAAATTTATGAATGAGATTTTGTAAAGGGAATGACTCTTTGGTGAATTGGAATGAAACAAAGGATTTCTTTATGTCTCATTTGTCTTGATTATCATCTTGGTCTTACTTATGTCTTTACACTTGTTTTCAACAATTATTATATTTAAAAAATCATATTAAAATGAATTTTCCAACAAGCTTTTATTTGAGAAAAAGACTAGCCTAAGCACTTCTAATTGATACTTGTGAGTTAGGATTTTATTTTTTGATGGCTATAAGCCTAGGGTGACATTCTCGTCTATTTTGTTTTAGCCAAGCAGAGTTTGAAAATGCTTGAGTAAGATCATTTCATATCTTATCCTCAACATTTATTTAGCGACCATATTGGGGATATCTTCGATATCTCTCTGGTTAATTTTGATACTAGATTTTCATCAATACATTTGTTTTTATGATATTGATTCTTTGAATGTTTTATTTCTTAATGAGTGTGCCTATTGCAAGGAAGCCCAATATTGATCCATGTCTACAAGATCAGAACAGCATTGCTTTGAATCTGTTTAACTTCATTTCAGACACTGCCAATACCTGTGCTGAGCTTAACCATTCTTAGGCAGCAATTGAACAAGATACTAATGCACAAGAACGATTGCAAGCTAGACGTAGAAAACCTAGAAATCAACAGTGACCTTCTTGTTTCTTCAGTTATGTCATTTCTTTCATGTCCTTAGACTCTCGTGCTTCTGGAAGAAGAAGAGGCTTATCACCTAAAATCAATCCTATTGTTGAAATAGGAAGAAGGAACATTGTGCTATCTGCCCAACAAATTGATCTAAGGAGAAATTTGTATGATTCATCCAGTTTGTCTTTCTTTCCCTCATGTATCATCCACAAGATGGCGTCTAGTGGTGGCTCTGGTGGTACGGGAGGTGCTTCCTCCTCTCAGGCTTCATCTTTGTCAGTGGTTGGTAGCTTATATAGACACCATATCCCTGTTCAATCTACCACAAATCCTACCAAAGTCATTAAAAAGTATGGGATTTTTCAGTTTGAAGGAGATGCCACAACCACTCCATGGCATGTGTCCTCTCCTCTTAACTTAGCACCTGCTACTCGTCCGCTCCCTAAGTTCAAGGAGCATCTTCCTAAGTTCTCGGGAAATAACAGTATCACTACAAATGAACACCTGGTGTAATTTTCTAATGCTTTTCATAACATAGGAAACAATGATAATGACACTTTCATGCGCTTATTCGACAATTCCTTGGAAGGAAAGGTTGCAGCCGACTTCTTTGATCTTCCTCCTAAGATTTTGTCTACTTGGGAGGAGTTAATATATTGGATCGAATCCACTTATGGGCAATCTAAAATCTCAACCCAGAAGTTACGGGAGTATAATAGCATTACCTATAAGGATGGTGAGACCATCAAGTCTTTCAACTTGTGTTTCACCAAGTTATACAATCAAATTCCTCAACTCATCCACCCTCAGAACCAAGCCACTTTCATGCATTACTACAATGCATTGCCTTCCCCCTACCGTCATAATCTTGAGGAAAAATCCATCGATAATCACGGTTCTTCTCTGCATACTTGTTCAAAGTATGAGGAACAGCTTGAAAGAACAGGTCTTCCCCAAAGAGAATCGATTAGACACATAGACATGTACACCCTTTTACAGCTAGTACAAGACATGAACAATCATATTGTAGCATTCGAGCGAAGGGGGACTGCCTCACCTCTCACCCCTGAAGCTTCATCCTCTTCCGTGCCCCCCCTTAGAAATCCAATAGATAACAATTTTCAGCCTAAGGCCATCTTGCCTCGAAGCTGGTGTAACTTCTGAGAGGAACACCATGAGGAAACCATATGTGAAGTAAGGAAGAGTGCCAAAGATAATATCTTCGGTAAAAGACCAAAAGCTACTATCATTTTCCTACATTTTGCAAAGCCAGAAGATGTCATGGTCATCAATACTAGGAGCAAAGCTTATGCTCCCAAGGGAAAATTTGACCCTCCCCACAACTCATCTAGCCCAAGATCATCCTCACCCACTGCTATTGTTCAGGTTTCTAAAGTTCTTGATAGTCAAAGAACAACTTCTCCTCTCCCCTCTTCCAAATAAAATATATTGAATCAGTTCACCAACATCAAAGCAGATGCAACCCTTCTAGACATGGTTGTCATCCCTGAGCAACATATGCATCTGAAACAATTAATGGAAGGAAAATCTTTGGTTGTAGCCAATCTTTCTGAAGAGGTGAAGAAGAGGATTCATCTATAAATAAAATAGGTGTACATAACTTTAGATACCTTATAAAAAATCCCCCTTTTTATATTTATGTAAAGATTATGGATAAGATCGCCCATTGTTGCCTCATTGATAGCGGTCCGGGCCCAAGTGTGATGTCGAATATTATTATGGAAGAGCTAGGCTTGTCTTGTATGAATGAAAATTCCAGAAGCATGCTCTCCTATAATAGCCTACAACAAACAACCATAGGCGAGATTAAGGATGTGACCTTAGTTCTATGTGCTCATCGTGAAATAAGGACAACCCTCAGCATTCAGGTAATTGATATGCATGTAAGCAATTACTCAATTATATTGGGAAGAGATTGGCAAGCCTTAACAGGTCGGTACCTCTCACTCGATGGGACGCATTTGTCCGTACCTCGGAATGGTAAGAACATTATAGTCCTTAGAGAGGGAACGATTTCACCCTACATAGAGAGTGTTCCTCAATCTAGTGTAAACTATATCGAAGAGGACCTAGGAGTGTATTTCATCTTCGCAGAGGAGGATAATATTCCTTTGGAACAAATATATTTAGATGATGATTTGTGGCATATGCACTTTGATGGTTCACACTCTAATGAAGGTAATGGGGTTGGCATTATCTTGGTTTCCCCTGTAGGGAAAATTCACAAATTGTCTTACAGGTTGGAGTTTGCTTGCACAAACAATGTCACTGAATTCAAAGATTTATTATTAGGCATTGAAAGCGCCCTAAATCTCGGTTGTGGTCACCTTTCAGTTTTTGGAGATTTTGAGATTGTTTTGAACCTGATACATAAGGTATATTCTCCTAGCAACGAGCTTATGGAACAATACACCCAAGCTGTTTGGGCACTTATCTCGAACCTTTTATCTTTCAACATCACCCATGTTAAGAGGGAGTTGAATTCAATGGTTGATCAGTTAGTTGTCTTTGCAGGTTCCTCTAATCAGCAATATTTGCCTCACATGAATGATTGTTCCTTTCAATCTTTATATTGTTCACATATCCCGGACAATGTATAATCTTGGCGGGCCGTCCCTAATGATGAGAGAAATTGTGTTCTCATTCAAGATGAACCACTTAAGCCCGATGAAATTTTATCCATAGAAGATGACAATATTCCTAAGGTCTTGACTCCTCTTGAGATTTCATTTTCATTGAGTGATGTAGGCAATAAAGAGAAAAAGAGAGAAGGGGAGTCAAGAAGGAAGGTGGGTCGAACCATCTCCTTGAACATTGGGGCACTTTAATTTTCAAAGAGTGTTAAAAAAAGTGTCCAGTGTTCTAATAAAGAAGAGATGAGGTCTGCCAAGCTACTTGGTGGATTTCAAAATGTTTTTGCTTGGTCTTATGAGGATCTTCGTGGTTTTGATCCTGGTCTTATTCAACATACTATGAAACCCACTAGGAAAAAACAAAGACTTGTTAACTCTTCCCTTAATGCAACTATTCAAAGGGAGTTGGAAAATTTCTTAAGGGTTGGGATCATTTTTCCAGCCCATTCTCAATGGGTTTCCAATTAGGTTCCTATTTCGAAGACCGTTGATCATATTAGAACCTACTTTCGTATTCACACTTTCAGTCAAGCTATTATGAGAAATCATTTTCCTCCCCTCAATATAAGAATAATTATGTAGTGGGTTGTAGAGTCACAGTTGAGGCCCTTGCTTGACGAAATTATGGGCTACAATAAAATCAAGATAAAAGGGGCAGATGTTCACAAAACCATTTTTATCACTAATTGTGATACTAGGTCTTATAAATGCCTGCTTTCGGGCTTACCTGATGCAAGTACCACTTTCAAAAGATCTATCCACACTACTCTTGATGAATTGATTAGCATCCACTTCTACCTTGATGATCTAATCATATGTGTTAAAAGGCTGATAATTACCTGGGAGTTCCAAGTGTTAATTATGGGTCCTTTCAAAATTGCTTTTGTCTTGGATACTAGCTCTTGCATTCTACGGGATTTACCGAAGCAATTATTTTCCTACAGCACTAACGGTTCTCGCTTGAAACATTGTGAGGGACCAACATGAAAAGTTCTAGTGTTGTTTGGATTTTATGTACTATATTAGCCTAGCTCTGTTTTAATTT
Organism: Picea engelmannii; assembly: GCA_009831015.1. Taxonomy (NCBI): domain Eukaryota; kingdom Viridiplantae; phylum Streptophyta; class Pinopsida; order Pinales; family Pinaceae; genus Picea; species Picea engelmannii. Next base: position 26,163 of record ML790789.1, on the reverse strand, counting down.
TTGTGCTCTTTCCTTTCTACCTTACAGTAGTTTGATTTCTTCTTTTTGTTTTAATTTTTCCTACTACTTTTACGTCCTGTCATTGATTTCTACTTGTTGATTTTTGCAAATTTAATTCCGTCATGATTTTATTGCTTACTATCTTCTAGTTTATTTTGGTCAAATGGGATAATTGGATCAGTTCTTCCACAGGACACTCCTGTAAAGCATTGTTAGTCAATAACAATCAAGCTTGCACAGTTGTTGCGATGTTTCCCCTGAAGCATACTTGAATTTTCTATCTTCTTTCGCTGTTGTTTTATAAAGAGAATTGGCTATCTCCCGCTTCTTCTTGCCATTTCTTCATCCATTGAGATTTTTAAGAGCAAGTCTAAAGATTTCCTCCTTGAAGTTAAGAGAAAATTCTGTTAAAATGATTATGCATACATTGGTAAAATCCCTCATACTTAACACTTTTCATGAGTTATTCCCAAATTCTCAGTCATTTTTTTATTTAATTCGCTCACTCCCCCCTGTTTCATAATCTTCCTGGTCATATCTCCTTGATATGTTGTTCTTGGTCTATGAAACCATGACTTCTGAGTACTAAATCTGTTGAAAACAAATTTCCTTGTAGAGTCGTCAGTTTGTTGACGATTAAAATCACAATGAAGTTTTGCCCGCAAAGTGTTGCTAAAGCCTATTATTATAAAAGCTAAATAATACTAGTAGGTGGAACCCTCTTGAAGATTGGAGATAATATATGGCTCTTATTTGATGTTTATGCTATTGTTCGACACTTCTTACATGGTTGATGAGATCTTATGGGCGATGGATTGGGCTTATTATGTGTTGGCTCTATGTGTGACAAGCGAATGATGGGTAAGGCACGTTATGTTTTGTTCTGAGCTCTAATCGCATGTTATGATTGCCTATGTTATCCATTCTCTTATTGTTATATGTTCCTGAACTCAATACTTTGAGACTTACACAACAGACATGTTAGTAACAATACTAAAATAGCAATTGGAAAGAGGCAAAAGCAATATAAACAAATACAAAGGGAAGAAATTAAACTATGTTGTATACTACTCTACATGCATTGAAATTTAAATGGTCGTTGTTAACCCTAGAAATAATCTAATGGTTATGTGATTGATTGAGTTATATGAAGTGGTGATTATGTTATGGCATAAGTTTGATATGGGTCACACTATTGGTTTTAATGGTTGATGGTTTTGATACAGGGTTTAATTAATTGTGTTAATGGAAATCTTGCTCGCGTGTACTAAGGAATTAATGGAATGGGGATGGACGCGACGTCCATTTACTGTACGTCACCCTTACTCCTTCATTGGCCGCCACCCTAATCGGACTATTATTCAACTGTGTTGTTGTGGTTATGCTTTGACTTTCTAGCAGAGGGACAACCGCTTAGCCAACTCGTGTTTTAAATTGCTTTTGATTACAAGTATGTCTTGTTTTTCCATCCATGAGTTTTCTCTGGTTATGAAATAGATATTGGCTCGGATGTATGGGTTTGTGCTTTCCTTAAGTATGGCAACTGTGTTAAATTGTGATTTTTGGAATGAATCGTTGGTGGCTTTCGTTGTAATAATGTTTGGAGTCACATTGTTATGGTCGTCCTGAGTGTTAGTAGCCATAGAGGCTCGCTATCATCCTTGCTGGTTTTAGTTGGAGGGTTTCATTGGTCTAGAATGGTTGGTTGTCTTCACGCATTTGTATTCCATACCCAGTCTTGACTTTTATGGGGTTTAATGGGTTTGAAATGTCTGGTGTCAATGTGCATTGTTTTCTTGGGCATTGGGTTGTTCATGCTACTATTGGTCGTGAGTGGGTTATATCGCTTCTTCTCGACTATGCTTCATCTCATCGTTGTTAGTTGGTTGGCTGGGAGAGCCACGAGGGTTATACCCTGCTTGTGCTAAGAATCGTTACAAGGCCCAAATGGATCCTTGCTCATATGTTCATAGATTCTCCTATCATGGGATTTGTCACCCTGTCCACGAATTCAATTATGGTATTTATTGTGTGTGCACAGTTGGTCTCAGGGGTTTTCACCATCAAGAAGAGACGACTCTAGTCCCCTTGTGTTAGTCCACAGAGAAAACCCTTGCTTCCTCAAGTCCATGTGTCGATAGAGGAGAGTGTTATGGCCTGTCGAGCGTATTGGTGGTGTGTTGTCGATAGAGTGGATTACTGGCTCGCCCGTTGATTATGTGACTAGTCACATAATCACTGCAATTTTTTTTTTGGTATCTAGTCACTGCAATTGTTATTATAATTGGATGGATAATCTCAGCATGGTTGATTAGAATGAGTTGTTAAATCAAATACACAATCATTGTCCTTGTGTTTATTGAATTGATAACCTGACACTGTTTTTAATTGATTAATGCACAATGATGCTTCGCACTTGATGCATTGGTATGAGTGGCGTTCCTATAGCATGAATCAATGATTAATATGTGTTTTTAATGGCCTAATGATTATTGGAATCGAGGTGTTTATGGCATTTCCATCCACTGCATAAGTATGGTTATTCGATTGTGTTGTCAAAGATGGGCACAAGTTTTACAAAGTATGGTTTGGGTTGCATTTTGATTGATTTGAGCAATACTGTTGTTGCCTCCTTGTGTTGGATTGATAACTCGACACGATAGGTTGAGTTAATAATACTGTGACAGTGTGTTCTTAAAATTTTCAAATGGAATGTTGCAATCGTGGGAATTATAGCATGGATATCCATTGTGGTTTTTATCGATATTAATTGATTGTGCCATTAGAGAAGGTCACGGGTTTTGAACATGACGTTGCTGCAATTTGATCGATTTTTGTAAAATCGGGCCTGATGTTGATGCCTTGTTGAATTGGATGGATAGCACAGTGTTTTGAATGTTTAGAGTCAAAGAGAATTGGACTTGTACAGTCTCATAAATACACTTGCGTTGGTCGTGGTTTGTGTTTTCTACAGTGTAGCGTGAGTTGAGGTGGTGATTGTTGTTTGTGTGTTTAAATGGCCAGTCAGGATCTTGCAAATTTGCATATAAATTGTGGTGTCAACTGTCCACTCTGTATGTTAAATGAATGCCATGCTTTTTAACATTGATAGGCATTGATGTTGTGACAATATAACTGCATTGCAATTCAATTATTAAATGATTAAAAGACAAAATCGAGCACGACATTTTGAGTTTGTATTTTATGATTAGAATAATTCATGGGCAGTAGTTGATTTTGATGTTTAATAGAATGGAAATGGTTTACTGTTATGCATTTGGTAATTGTTATAAGATGTTAAATGGATAAATAAGAGGAACAAAACTCCTCTACAGACTGTTGTGGAATGCATATTGTCTTGTTTGATGACACTGTGTTAAATATTTGCTTTCAAATAATGAGCAAGTTAATGCCCAGAGTTGTTTTATGCACAGTAGTGGTTTTTTTGGGGGTCACAATGATCCATATGGATATCGGTGGCCACCCACCTTTTCCAACTGGCTCAAAACAGTTTTCTGACAATTTTGGCAATTTACTATTTTTAGAAGTTTTAACTTCCAGGACCATTTTGAGGGCCTAAATGAAGGTTTTTCAGGATCAAGCTCTTAAATGATAGCCAAAGGCATGATTGAGCCCCAAAAATGAATCTCCTCGACGATACCTTTCCAACAAGCTAGCACACGCCTAAAACGGAGATCGTATGCAAAAATTACGACACCGGGAAGTTGATGTACTAACTTACCCAAACGGGGCCCACGTGACTTTTGGTGCTTCATCTCCTAGGGTTAGGTTTTTGGATGTATAGGGTTTTTGGCATTCTTGCTTATTGTAAAAATGCCTTCAGAGCCTCATTGTAACCTTCTTCTTGTGAATGCGCACTGCCGTCACATCTCTTCTCAGAGATAAGCCACCACCATTCCAACAAGCTTGTTTCCGCTGCATTTTACAGTTTCATCTTATTTCGTTATTGAATAGAAAACCAGTTTTATTGTATCTCTATTATTTTGTGTTAAGCACCTGTTAATAATCTATATTCATTTTGTTCTTCTCATAAAATCCATATCAGTGGTATCAGAGCGGTCTGCTCCTTGTCGTCTTAATGCATGTCCCCAACAAGGTCAGAGTACAAAGAGTTGGGTCTCGAGCTTATTTCTCTTTAGGAAAGAATCTCTCGCACACCCAGGAGATCTCGAATGGCAAGAGAAAATAAATATGATGGGACAAGAGATCCTTTCAAACTGTTGATTAAGGAACCCCTCATGCAACAGAGGAATGAGATGATGGATAGTTTCGCCAAATCCTTCGGCGGCTACCAATAGGCGACACATATTCTTTGAACGGAGGCGTCGCCCCCTTCAAGGTACAAATAAACTTTGATATTCCTATATTTGAAGGTCAGATAGACACAGATGCTATAGACAAGTGGTTGAATCTACTAGAAGGGTATTTTTTTGTCCATAACTTTTTGAATAAAGAAAAGATTACTTTTGCGCTCCTCAAAGTCGTTCCCCGTGTCAAAGATTGGTGGGAAACTTTCTGTGAGCAAAAGGAAACAGAGGAAACCTCATTATTTTCAGTCATGCCCACTTGGGAATCCTTCAAGGATGTTATTAAGGAACAATGCTACCCTGTCAGAAGTTATGACGACCTGTATACCAAATGGACCACACTGCGGCAAGAAAGAGACCAAGTAGTGCCAAATTTCACAAATATCTTCCATACCTTGTGCACCAAGTTGGGTATCAAAGATTCAGAGCGACATCTAGTGCTCAAGTATCACAGTTCTCTGCATAGATACATCTAAACTGAAATGGAATTTCTGGACATCTCATCCTTGGGCACGGCCTACCGATATGTCGTCAAAATCAAGCAGAAGCTCAAACAAAAGACACGGCAATTTGAGCCTGGGAACCCCTCACAACAAAAGCCAAGAAAGGGTGGTCCCAACCCACTGAACAAAGGATAGAGAAAATATGGACAGTATCAGGACAACCAGTCCAAGCCATAAGCAAAGAAGGACACCAGAAAGACAAAGAAAGATACCGGGAAGTGGTGCAACTTCCATAAGAGCCCTTGGCATAACACTGCTGACTGTTGCTCAAAGCAGTCGTTGGTGGTTGAAGTGAAAGCCTCTGAATCAGATGCAGATTATGACTCTGAGCCAGAAATAGAAAGGGGAAGATGGATCATTGACGTGGAACCTAGTGCCACCGTTGCTACCACCAAGCTCCAGTCTGGTGAACCAGACGAGCAAGAAGAAGGAGAGTGCCTCTTCCATTCACAGATGTGGGTAAAAGGAACCTCGTTGCACTTCATTGTTGATAGTAGTAGCCAAAAGAACCTCATTTCAACAGAGGTCATCAAGTAGTTGGCCCTGCCAATAATGTCGCACCCATGACTGTACACCATTCGATGGCTCCGCCAAGGAAGCGATCTCTACGTCAGCCAACAGTGTCGACTGTCGTACGCTATCAAGCCCTTCAAAGACGAGGTATTGTGTGATGTTGCTCCTCTTGAACTTTGTGATGTTCTTTTGGGCCAACCTTATTTATGGAAACGTCATGTTGTATATGAGTCTAGGCCTCGTGGTGTTATTATTACTTTGAATAGGAAATTGTACAGGATACCCGAGGCAGTCCCACCTAGTGTTATTTCCTTGATCTCTGCTAAGCAATGCAGGAAGGTCATCTCTCAGACGGGGAAGTTTGACATATTCATGATTCGCTCTCAGAATAAGCGAAAGATCACAGCCACATCCAGGGTCTCTATGGCTGACCTCTCCACACAGAAAAAGCAAGTAGATAAGGTTGTCGAATAATACTCGGATATCTTCTCCTCACCTACAGGGGTACCTCTGCACTGCCAGGTCAAGCACCACATCGATCTGGCCCCCGTCGCACCGCTACCCAATGGGCCAGTCTATCATCGCTCTTTGTTAGAGAATGAGGACATCAAGTGATAGATCCAATAACTACTCCACAAGGGGCACATCCGCCCCAGCTCATCACCTTGCAGGAGCCCAATCGTGTTGGTACAGAAGAAAGATGGGACCTGGTGACTCTTTATTGATTATCGGGCTCTGAATAAAATCACATTCAGAAACTGGTACCCAATTCCCTGAATCGATGACCTCCTTGATCAACTCACGGGGGCCAAATACTTCAGTAAGATTGATCTGAAGTCTGGCTACCACTAGGTCCCGATAGAACAGACAGATGTATGAAAGACCACCTTCAAGTCAAAGGAAGGCCTTTTTGAATGGTTGGTCATGCCCTTTGGTTTGACAAATGCTCCAGCCACTTTCATGAGGATGATGGACGATATCCTGTGACCATTCACCAATACTTTTGTAGTGGTGTATCTGGATGACATTTAAATTTACAGCAAGACTTGGGCCTAACACTTGCACCATATTCAGCAGGTTCTGCACACCCTGCGACAACACAAGCTATACACCAACTTGAAAAAATGCTCCTTCGGCATGGACAGGTTCCATTACCTGGGCTACATCATTGATCAGCATGGCGTACATGTGGATCCAGCCAAGATCCAAGTCATCCATGACTGGCCATCCCCAACAACACTCACTGAGCTTTGGAGCTTCTTGGGCCTTGCCAATTTCTATCGCAGCTTCGTGTTGGGTTTCTCCCATATTGCATGGGCCCTCTGCCAAATAAACAGGGGTGGTGGTAAGGAAAAATTTGCACGGGGCTGGTCCAAACAACAAGCATTCGATGATTTGAAGCAGCGCTTGTGCTCAGCCCCGGTACTTTCACTACCAGACCTGCAGCATCCTTTTGAGATCGAGACAGATGCTTCAGACTATGTTGTGGGTGTCATTCTCACTCAGCACGGCCACCCCATGGCCTATCATAGTGAGACACTGTCAGATACTATCCATAAGTACCCTACTTATGACAAAGAAATGTACTCCATTGTGAAAGCATGCCGCCAGTGGAGAAATTACATTCTTGGGAAGGAGAAAGTCATCCACACTGATCATAAGCCACTGCAGTTCATGCAGACACAGGGAAAATTGTAGAATGACCGCCATCAAAAGTGGTCCACATACTTGCAGCAATTCCACCTCAACATCAAGTATAAAACAGGAAGCACCAATCGCGTCGTTGATTGCCTCAGCAGACCGCCAGTCACGGCACTCACCACGGTGCTAGACTCTTACAGCCATAAGACATCTGGATGCCCCCAACTCTATGAGACAGACCCTGACTTTGCCAGCACCTACCAAATGTTGGGTGCAAACGCATGTGTCGATAATTTCCATCTTCAGGATGGGTTGTTGTGTCGTCTGGGACATATCTATGTTCCATCAAGTGAGCGAGTGAAGTTGATCTAGGAATCCCACTACAGTCGGGTGGTAGGACACTTCGGCATCGAAAAGACAGTGGCGATCAACAAGTATATCAGGTCTTGCACAACCTGCGCTATTGAAAAACCGACCACTAAGAAACAGGGCATGTACACCCCTCTTCCCACTCCTGACAAGCCATGGGAATCCATCTCAATGGACTAAAATATGGACCTCCCATCCACCAATCGAGGAAATGATTATGTTTTTGTGGTTGTTGATCACTTTTATAAGATGGCGATTATGGTTTCATACAAGAAGAGCATCACAGCAGAGGTCACTGCCAAGATCTTCTTTGAATGAGTCTGGATACATTTTGGAATCCCACAAACCCTTGTCTCAAATCGGGATAATCAATTTCTCAGCACATTCTGGTCGAGCCTCTGGTCACTACTAGACACCAAGCTCACCAAATCCATGGCCTTCCACCCCCAGACAGATGGCCAAACCGAGGTTGTAAATCGAATGATTGTGCATATCCTTCGTATGTATAATTCAAAGCACCCTCACTCATGGGATGAGATCCTTCCCTATGTCCAGCATAGCTACAACCGAGCCCTGCATAGCTCAACCGGCCACATCCCCTTTCAAGTGGGGTTGGTATTCCAACCATTGGGTCCCATAGATGTTGCACTTCCCCTTGCGGTCACCTCGACCGACTCATCTCCTACTCCAACTGAAGCTGACAAAGCCACCTGGTTCATTGAGCGGATCCATCACATCCGCCAACAGGTTCAGGATATCCTACAGAAGTCTAATGACAAGTACAAACAGCGCCATGATCAACATCGGGTGCCACATAAGTTTCATATGGGCCACAAAGTTTGGTAGCACTTGCAGAAAGAACACCTTACATGACCCCATCGGAAGCTTTTCCCACTCCGTTATGGGTCATACACTATCACCAAGGTTGTGGGGGATAATGCTTTTGAGCTCAACATTCCTCCTTTCCTTGGCATGCACCTAGTGTTCAATGTGGATCTCCTTCGCCCTTATTTCCCACCATTATTGGACACCTCAGAAATAGCAGAACAGCTGACACCAACAGAGCTCAACCCCTACTGCATCCAAAAGGCATCCAATGATCAGATTGTGGACAGACAGATCAAGGGCACTCGACAACAAAGGATCCAGCTTTATCGAGTCGTCAAAGCAGGGCAGCTCCTACACCAAGGCAAGTGGCTCACCCAGGGCCAAGTTCAGCAGAAATCTCCACATCTGATGGGGGACCTCAATGCAATGGAGACCATTTTTTCCTAAGGAGGGAGGATTGATCCATATGGATATCGGTGGCCACCCACCTTTTCCAAATGGCTCAAAATAGTTTTCTGACAATTTTGGCAATTTTCTATTTTTAGCAGTTTTAACTTCCGGGGCCATTTTGAGGGCCTAAATGAAGTTTTTTCAAGATCGAGCTCCTTAATGAAATCCAATGGCATGATTGAATCCCCAAAATGAATCTCCTCGATGATACCTTTCCAACGGGCTATCACACGCCTAAAACAGAGATAGTATGCAAAAGTTACGACCCTGGGAAGTTGATGTACTAACTTACCCAAACGGGGCCCACATGACTTTTGGTGCTTCATCTCCTAGGGTTAGGTTTTTGGATGTCTAAGGGTTTGGCATTATTTCCTATTGTAAAAAGGTCTTCATAGCCTCATTGTAACCTTCTTCTTGCGAATTCGCACTGTCGTCACATCTCTTCTCAGAGATAAACTGCCACCATTCCAGCAAGCTTGTTTTCGTTGCATTTTACAGTTTCAGCTTATTTTGTTATTGAATAGAAAACCAGTTTTACTGTATCTCTGTTATTTTGTGTTAAGCAGATGTTAATAATCTGTATTTGTTTTGTTCTGCTCATAAAATCCGATTCGGTTGGTAGATTTCTTTACAGAATGGTTATATGGATTACTTAATTATTTTTATGAATAATAATCACTCTCTTTCCCTGCCATTATTTTGCTTTTCGCTAATTACAACCCCCTCACCTTCCCACATCCATTTTTCACTCCTTTTTCTAAAATTAATTATAGTCAAGAAAAATTATGTATTGAAGCAGTTTAAAGTCGTTGGATTACAGTGGTGTTCTTTTGGTTGCATTGCAGTTGATTGTTGTGGTCTTTGAGCAGTAACTGTGTTATTTTCCTCTCATTTTATCATTTTTTCACTTATTAAAATCCCCTCGCATATCCCAGGACCTTTTGTTCACCCCTGCTCATTGACAACAGTTAAACAATTTTTATGGGTTGGATTGTATGAGCCTGATATGTTGCTGAGCCAAAATATATTTCATATTTTTAAAGAGTTATCATGTATGGTTGTTTAAAAGACTATTTGCTAATCCATCATGCATGCAGGAATGAGTTTTTTCAGTCACAGTAGCCATGGCAGAGGCAACCGAGGGAGAGGTAACTGGAACAGAGGCCCAAGAATCCCAAGGTTCTTCATACACTTTGATGTTGACTCGCAAGAGTTAGACCAATTGTTTCATGCCAGACTTTTCAATTGGATTGGGCAATAAATGGTCCAACCTAGGCCTGAAGGGCCTCCTTTCCAAGCTCCACAAGTCCCTGGTATTCTCGTTCCCCCTCATGGCTCATTGCAATCTGAGGTTCCCGAAAATGATGGATGGCAAGAGATTGTCCACCCGGCAGTCTCCCAACATCGTGGTTGGCCCAATTTGTCCCTACCTGCTCCCCTGCCTATTAACCCCATTATCCAAGATACACCTGTGCACTCACTAGTTCAGTCCTCTCTTACTAGCAAAAGGTTGAAAATCGAGGCCCACCATGCCCTTGAAAAAGGAAAATCCATTTCTTCCCCCTCCTCACCCTCCAATGGCTCTGATAAATATGTGTCTTCCCAGATGTATTTGACGGATGATTGTTCTCACATAATCAATGAGGTTAGGCCTAAAGGCTTAGCGCAGACAAAGGCAAATACAGAAACATCAAAGGGTGACAACAGAAATCAAGGAAAGATTGCATCTCAGAGTGGGAAATATGGCTTCTGAGTTTTTTTTATTTTATCTATTGTTTACTGTTGAAGGAAAATCTCCCTGCGAACAGGTAGATTACCTCAAAGTGCTAGACCCTAAACTCTAAGACAGAAAGTGCTTAACGTGGACACTGACTTCCTTTCCAATCTATACAAACTAATGCATGAGGAGGAAGGAGAATAGAAGTACCTCTTTATCAACGTTTGTCCATGCACGCTCCGAGTCGAGCTCCAAACTCTCGCTCCTCGATGAGCCCTGTAGACAAACTAAGTACGACCACTTCCTACTCTATCAAGATTAGTCCGAAATATGTCTATCTACTAAAGAGACAAATTCATGTGATATTGAACACGAATTAGAAAGAAACAGGCCGAGCAAATTATATTAATGAGGACAAAACATTGCTGACAGCCATGGATGAATTGCAGCACCTCTGCCAAGTCCTCCTTGTCTACCCCTTGCTCAAAAGATCCATGATCTGAATGATGATAGCTTCACCAATTGCTCCCTATGAGATCATAGGTCTCTTGCTTCCAAAATATCTTTGTTGCAACACCACTTATGAGATCATAAGTTTGGTGTGATTCTCTCTTTTCCAGTCCTCTTTCACCATGAGAAAGATTTCTTATATAGACTTGGAGAGGCTTTAACCACTTGAGATATCCTTGGGGAAGTTGAGGATTTGCCTCCTTCAGTTGAGGATCTGCCCTAAGATCATGGCTAGACTAGGGATTCGAATCCAACTGCCTTCCAAGAGTGAAAGGATCCTTCCCCCATTCATCTCAACAACTTAACTACTACCCAGAATAGGTAGCGCTCCCTCAAAATGACCATCAGAGTGTTGTAGCGCTCCCTAGTAGGCTTTAGGGGGGTGTCAGCGCTCTCAAAATCCATAGCGCTCCCTCAAAAAGACCAGAGGAGCTTTATAATGCTCCCAGACAGTGTAAGGGGGAGCGTCGACACTCCCAGAAGAGGTATAGGGGAGCACTCTCCTTCAAAAGCTAGTTTTTTGAGTGTTTTCAGATGGCAAAAGGTTCATGAGCCTGCTGACTCATTTCTCCTCTTCCAAACCAAATGTTTGAGGTGTTTTAAGTGTACTTCTCATGTCGTTATAGGCACAACATAGGCATCATGACAGTATGCTTTCTTTAACACTTGTGACACTTGTGAGCAAAGTGCGACACTTGCAACCTTTGTAATGACGACACTCGCAACACTATCAAAGTGAGTAATTTTGACGTGTAACAGATTGCCCCCCAAAGTATGAAGTTAAAAGATGCGAACTGATAACTGAAATTCTTTGTAGACTTTCAAGCAAGGGTATAGACGCAGAGACCCTGAAAGAGGTTGCACACAAACATCCAACAAATATTATGACATGTTTCAAACCCAAGGCAGACATACCTATGCTTGGGTGATCAAGACTCGCAAGATATGGCCGCCATAAAATACACTGCGGATCCATAATTGTATTGATGAAAAGATATAGCCACCGAGGATACAATGTGGATCTATAATCTGATGATCTAGACTGATCGTAGCCACGACGAATACACAGTGGATCTACGAGGTGACAAGACATAGCCACGACCAATACAAAGTGGATCTATGTAACAGTGTATGCATCATTCGTCCAAGAGAAATTCCTTCGCAACCTAGGCAAAGTATATATCAAAGTGATTACTCAACCCAGAGTCTTCTTACCGATCCCAACGTGGTACGATTCTAACCATGTGAATAGATGTCCTAATGTCGAACATGGCAGAAGCCACTTGATTACCGGTCAATGGTGTGAACCGTTAACAAGTGCGAGGGAGATCACCATTAATGTCAATGATTCCCAAGGTACCCTAGTACATTCCAATGAATGTGAATGGATGAGCTGGAGTCGAACATCCGTGGAATCATCTGATCAGAGGTCAATGATGTAAACCTATTGTCAAACGTGAGGAAGTCTGCCATTGAGGCATGCAGGTCCCAAAGTACTAACTGGTTTCTAAGCCTAATTCTCGGATAATGTG
>ML790788.1:231666-264143 GCA_009831015.1 Picea engelmannii | reverse complement strand
ATACATTTGTTTGTGCAACTGGAAACTTAAAACTCTTTACTGTGCAAAAAGATCAAAAATTGTCTTGTAGGACAAAGAGGGCAAAGTGTAAACTTTTCCTTGGTGCAAAATGCAAGCCCAAGTCTCAAAACTCATTCAATTCGAGTGGTTCAAATTGCAAATGATTTGTTAAGTCATTTTACATAAGCCTATATACTTAGTTGTGCATTTGCAATCATAAAATACTCTATTATGCAAAAATAGGCAAGAGATGCCTAGTAAAGCCTTAGAAATGCACAACTTGTTTGTAAAAAGTAAGTCAAGGTTGTATTATACCTTAGATTTGAGTTGTGAAAGTTGTTGGGGGTGTTGTTTATAATCAAATTATACTTGTTTATGTTGTTAATTTTGCAATTGCAATTTTAAAAATGGTTTTTGTGCAAAAGAGACAAATTTCGCCTTGTAATCTGGAAGGTCTAGACTGTACTAAGTGACCAAATTAAAATGCACACCCAATATTCCTTGTAGCTCCAAAAATAATTTTATAAGTTATAAGATGGAGTTAGATATATGGTAAATTTAACTATGTCATATAAAGTGCAATTAAAGAACAGGAGAGATTGCTTTCATGCACCTAGATTTGGGGTTTCATGTAAATTTGAAGGTAAAACTACCTTAGAGTAAAATGTATGCCCTGGTCTTAATTTTGACCCAAATTGAGTGGGTCAACTTGAATAAGGTGTAATTTATGATTTTACACCTATCTATAGACTTAGATTGGCATTTGGTGAAGGGTGAAATATATGTTTTATAGTGATATACAATAGATTAATGATTCCACAAGTGAAATATTGTGGTTTTGGACTGTTGTTGTAAATGAACATATGGAGTAGGTTATTTATACAAGAATGATTGCATATTAGGGTTTAAGAGTAGGATTGCATATTTGTTATTCGTAAAGGTAAATACACTGCTTATTTTTGTTGTTCCATTAAGGACCAACCACCTTAATATTGGGTAGGGATAAACACACATAATTACTTCACTATGGAGATTTTGAAAATCCATGTTTAATGAAAATTCAAAAATTGGACCTCATTTGCTTGAGGTTTCTAATATCTATTTCCCGTGAAATTTGAACCTTATCACTGAATATGAAATATTAGTAGTAGTAGAATATATTTCACTTTTGTAAAACCAAAATCACTAGGTAACCCAAGAAAACGAACACTGAAATAATGCACTTTGTTGGTGGGTTTTGGTCACAAGGGTGAATAAAACCCCCTTAAGCTCAATAGTTGTGGGTTGAGCCTCAAACTAATGGTGATGGATTTAAACCAAACCCTAGATCTATTTGTGTATATCAAAACCTACTTTATATAATATATAAAAACCCAAAGCATGAAATGAAAGATACCTAACATGAACACTAAGATTTAAAGGAATTCATATCTTCCATTACCACAATAGGAAGGCAAATAAGAAACACTTGTGGATGAGCTTGTTGAAGTTGAATGGGCTCCAAAGCTCCTCCTTGGATTGGGTCCTTGGATTCCTTGGTGTGTTTGTGACTCCCTCCTTCATGGATAAATAAGGTACATATGCTAGAAAGTGAAATCAAGAAGAAGAGTTCCTCAAGACTCTAGTGACATTCTAATAGATTAACCTTACTTTTGGGGATGGATTGATGTAGTGACCTCAAGTGATTTATTTATAGTTGTATAGAGGATAAAACCCTTCACCTATCTATAGCTTTAGATTGGCATTTGGTGAAGGGTGAAATATACATTTCAATTTCAAGCAATATGAATGAGTTATTTTATTAGTTGGCATGCATTTTCAACCTCTGTAATTTTCTTTTTAGTAATAAAATTATGACCATTTTAGAGGAAAAATATTAATTAACAAAAGTTGTCGACATCCACTTTCATTTCATATGGGCTAAAGAAGAACCAAGAACCATTTAGGGTTTAGGCCATCATAAGGCTGCAAAGCATGTCAAGGGCATGCATTTTTATAGTGCAGATGTACATTTGTCATTAACAAGGTGCGCATATTCCTCCTTACTATGTAAACATGCATACCTTGTTTTCATGTAATTTCGTAAGATTATCATACAATTACTTTATTTTTAAATTTATGGCTACTTTAAACTTTCTTTATGAAAATTGTTTTACAAAAATACAAAACACACAATAAATATATATGGTCTTAAAAAGACAAGAAAACAAGAAATCCAAGTTTTTTAAATTTATGAGTACTTTGAACTTTCTTTATGAAAAATGCTTTACAAAAAGACAAAATACACAATAGATATATATGCTCTAAAAAAACGGCAAAATAGGAAATCTGAAACACACAGTTGTACAATTATAAGTATGTATTTATATTCAAAAGGCATTAATAAATAGTATATATAGACTACCTCAAAATTTTCGAAAAAAAATAACATTTTTCTTGAATGTTACCCTAAGTTTTAAGCCCTGAAAAGAAAACACATTAGACCCTAAACCTTGAAAGTCTAAGCAAGGATTTTGTGTTCATGATTTTGCATTTATTTTATTTTTATAGTGTTTTTTAACTTATAATATTTTGTATTTTCTTTTTATATGAAATATAAATTAAGCAAAATTTAGTTGGGAAGTAAAGTGCAAGGGTTAAAACAAAAATTGATATAAACAAATTTAGTAAATGAGCCTAAGAAAAACCCTAAAGAATAATAAACATATTGAATTGAATTGGTTAATAAAAAATTAAATTAGTGAGCAAAATAAAGAAATGGTTAAAACTAATTTAAAGAAGTAAATTATATATTTATTTATTTTAATATTGCAATTAAAAAATAAGAGTTTTTAAGTAATGGAATAAAACAAAAGATATCATTTTTAGAGTGAAAAAGTTTGATTTTCATTAAAAATATGTATCCCATACATTTTCATAAAAAAAAATTATTCTTTTGAATCTCTATAAAAATTCAAGCCAGCATTGTTTCTAACTTTTTAAGATGGAATTCAGCATCATATTTAAAATAGCAAAGTACAAAAAAGAGAAAAAAAAAACTAAGTTGAACATTGTACAAAATAATGGTGGTGAAGCATAAGACTACTATCTACATAAAAGAAAAACCGAATAACACTAAAAATTTCAGACCTTCCTTCAACTACTTTGCAAGAAGCCTATGCTATCAACAGATCATCAAATCCTTGGGAAAGAAAATAAATGGAGCATGAATGATATAAGAAAAATGAAACCTCACAAGGCTCTTAGCATACCCCTCTCTCTAAATTTGTTCCTCCTCATGCTGGCTTCTTATTGTTTGCTGAGCGGTTTGAGTGGCTATGGTGGTTTAACGAACTGAAGCCAACTAGTTAGAACCACCTCCCTTTTATTTAATAAAATAAAAGAGGATTTGCTTATTTACGTGTATAATTAATGTTTTTTTTCTTTCATAACATTAAGGGCCTTAAGATAGTTTGAACTAATTTAAACCCACTTTCATCACCTTCCTCAAAAGGCTTTCAAATCAATTTATACCACCATCCTTTATTACCCCATGGTTCAACCTGAAGAAAATGGAGGCCTTAAGATAGTTTGAACTAATTTAAACCCACTTTCATCACCTTCTTGAAAAGGCTTTCAAATCAGTTTATACCACCATTCTTTATTACCCCATGGTTCAACCTGAAGAAAATGGAAGACATTATAAACATCCTCCAGTTGTGTTGGATGGAAGTTCCACTTAGGCATCAACTACAAAATGATTATTTTCCGGTCATATTTTCCGATCTTTGCCCAAAATTTGGTGAGAAATTATTACATTCATGGATTTGAGTGATTATTTTTGTATAACCTGAGAGCCACATGGGTTTTTCAGCATCCTGAATCCATTTCTGCATTCAAAAATGAATTTTAAACAAGAAAAAATAGTGATTTTTGTGCAGATTTATGTTATCGGATTCCGGTGAAAAAAAACCATTTTGTAAAACAATTAGACAACACCATCAATAATAGCTTGAGACATTTGGATTTTGGACAACTTTAGGTTGTGTGCTTCATCAAGAACCACTCTACCATTGTATTACATGAAGCACACTTCCTTCATGGGAATTCTCAAAATGGAATGATGATGACAACATTCAATAATCTTAGATGTGGTCTCTTTTGTTACAGGTTCCCTGTTCTTGAATGCAGTTATTAACCAAGCATAGCAGAACTTTTTCAGGCCAAGACCGATAGCATTGATACTTGGGGCAATAGAATTGTGGTTTATGACCGACAGAATTGTGAATTTTGGTTCATGCCAATGTGGAGGGAAAAGAATTGTGGTTGGATCTTGCTTAAGGTCAAAAACCACGTTGGCATGAAATTGAAACTTTCTTGTCACCACCCGCTCGTTCAGGTTACACTCTTACATGGATTGGTGGAAATCGCATAATCTTATTTGGAGGCAGAGGAATCCATTATGAAGTTCTAAATGATGTTTAGATGTTTAATATGGAAGGAAGTTTCCCAAAGTGGGTTGAAATTTGAACTCATGAACCTCATTATAAAGTGAGAGAAAACATTTGACTGGAACACCTCCCTCCACATCAAGCTTATCCAGACACATCCACAAACAATGACAGAGAGATACCATGAACCTTACCCAACATATATAACTAACCAACTGTCGTAATGTTCACCATTAGAAAATACTTATCATAACTTTCAAAATATTGTTGAATGGCCAAAACTCTGGAGACATTGTCAAATTATTTAGGATTGTCCAACTTCAAAATGTGTAGCAGTAGCTCAGTAAGAGTGGGCAAAACTTTGTGCAAGCAATCTAAATTGTGGGAAATCCTGGCAATGCTTTGTCAGCTAAGGACTTGTTGACCAAAATGGTGTTCAACACTTATCAGCGAGAATAAGTATATGAAAACAAGGACTTGATGAGGAAGGGCTAGAAGGATCAAGAGAGATTTCCATCTCAGATTAACAATGAGGACATTTCATTATATGAATGTTTTGTTTTATTTTAAGAATATCTTGCCTAATTTTGTCTATTTTTAATTCAACGATGCTCTAAAGAAAGAGAAACATTACTTTGATTCTCTTGGACATTAGAAAAAATATTAATCAAATCCTTATTTTCTTCCTCCATAACATTATCCTCATTGACTACGGAAATATTTTATTTATTCTCCTCTTCCCAATAATCGGGGCCTACTACTTCCATCAACATTGTATAATCATCAGGATTAATGGCCATTCTCAAAATCAAGTTACCAATCGAACCGAATAATCAGACTGTAAGAAAACTCATTTTCTAAGTCCTTAATATATAGAAATTTTCATGTCAAAGTCGTATTAATTAGCAAATCATCTTAAAATATGAAGAGATACATATTTTCATCACCTTCTAATCATGAGTACACTTCACATTATTATGTTTTATTAATTAGGCTATAATTACAAAATATTTTTGAATAATTATGATTGATTATAAGTGATTGATAAGTGATGGAATAAGTATCACACATGTTTTAATACATCCCAAATGTTTAGGTTGGCAGATTATCTAACTCCAAGCTCAATGGAAAAGGCAAAAGATCTACAGTTATTAATGCTTAGCAATGGAAAAGGCCCAAGATCTACAGTTATTAATGCTTCGCAGGGAAGCATTATCCCCAAATTGAGTCGTCAAATGTTGTAACTAGAACCTTAATCACCTTATATGCTTGATAATTTTATTATAACATCCAAAAAAATTAATTTAATTTAATTAAATCCATTAAATTGGAGTTAAACATGGTTAAATATCCTTAAAAAAAGGTTTAACGTTAATATAACAAAAGTGTGACCTTAATTCATAGTCAAAACATAATTGGATAGACACTCATATCCAATGATTATGAAGAGGGATGATCAATGGTATAAATGATTTCAGAGGATAAAGTGATCGAGGGTTAGCGGAGCATAAAGCTATGATACCACCAAACCACTAGCTATACATATGGTGCTCCCTCGTTGAAATTGGAACTTTCAAAAGTTTTGGAAACTGCATTACAAAGCTCTAATACCACCTTGGTATTGGGCCCACCACCTTGTCAGTTAGTAGTGGGGAGAATTTAACCTAAACTCCCAATCCAATTAGGTGGTCATATTGCTTTAGTTTATGTATTCATGATCAAATCACATATCGAATTTAACTTTCTCCTTGGGAGTATATGTCATGGAGGATATGTAAGTTTTAAACTTGTTAAGTAAAACAATGCATACAGATTATTAAGAAAGACATAAATTAATCAATGGTTCATACACACAGTACATGTAGATTTACGTTCAAAACCCTTAAACAGGAGAAAACCAACCTTCCTTGACATCGCACCATGGTTTTTCAAAGGCTCTAAAGGTTACATTGCCACTAGCAATTAAGCTACAAGCAACTTTATTGTTAAGAAAATAGTTAGCTTTTAGTAATTCAATATAATTAGTTTTCAATAATTCAGGTTGAAGTCCATGAAACAACAATTATTTACGTGGACATTGTTAATATTGTTTGTGTAGTGTTTCATTACTCTAATAATAATTTGATTGGATTTGAATGATATGGTTACATGCATAATTTATGTACAGCAAAAAAGTTTCAACAAAGTAGATGTTGGTGCTCCAAATCAACAATGTAGATGTCACTACCCCAAACCTACACTCTCTATAGTAAGCACTCATGGGTGGTTCATTGTCGTAACTAGCTTTTGTGGTAGGAGAAGAAAGAGAGAAAAGGGGACACAGAGGCCAATGAATAATTTTGTACCCTACCTAAACAAAATATTGACTAGTTGTCTTTTCTCTCTCACGCTCTCTTTTATAGAGCATTGTACATCATACTTACACAATGATATAAACATAGTTACATTCTAATTCGATGTGTGCACTCTTATCCATTCTCTACTTCATTTATATTCATGTTTATTTTCCATAACCTAATCAATATGCATGTGTATTGTGTTCTTTGATTTACCTCTTGGTATCAAATCCACTACCATCTACAAGAAGGTATTAAAACATATGCACACCACGGAATGATGGAAGAGAAAATATTACATGGGATATTTGGTTGGGAGAAGCCCCTTTGTGAATGGAATGTCAATTTGACCAAACTAACTCGTTGGTAAACGAGGCACTATTTCTATAACAAAGGTTGTTGGACTCCATCCAAAAGGAAGACAATGCAATTCTCAAATTTTCCCTGGACAAAGAATCACTTGAAGCATCATGCCATGTGAAATGTCATTTCGAGAATTTTGCTTACAAAAACTTAGAAAAAGTAAATAAGACCCCAACCTTATAAATGTTTAAAACCCAAAATCTAATTGTATTGCTCTTAATTATTTTATTTTTTTTCCAAAATTTGTCCCTTAAACTCAAGAAAAGCATTGTCATTGACCTAGAGCAAGTGATGCATTACAATTTTTATGTTTGTGTGGGGAAACAAACCTTTAGGGATGAAGCATTGAATACAAGCATTTGTGAGTGAAGTTGTCTTGTCATTTTTGGTTTAAATAACTTGAAATTTATACTTTATTCTCATTATTCTTTCATATTTATAAAATAATTTAATCTTGGTGAGTGCCTTGGCATGCCACCATTTTTACTATTGAATCATAATGCTCTCGCTATACATTTCTAAATATAATACCTAGTCATAAAAATATATAGTTCAGATCTCTTTCCTCGTATTAAAATGGATATTTATATTACATTAATGTAAAATCAAAATTCATATACAAATGTAAATGTAAATTTAAAATTTATAACTTTTAAAAACATGTATACACTCAAAAAATGGCATCCTCAAAAACTCCGATGATGAAAATTCCAACCATGTGGCCCTAGTACTCAACCTTAATACATCCAAACTCTTTGATTTCAACAATGAAGTGAATCTTTAACTCTTATGGGGCCAAATTGCCAATCTTCTTTAAGAGGAGGACAAACCAAGTTTATAAACCAACCCTTTGAGTATATGTTAGATTTTTTGTGGAGTTTTATTTGGAATCTGTGTCATGTCACATTCGATGAGTAAAGAGTAAATAATAACTAATTAAATCATGACGATTGCAAATTCCTAAATTGTGGATATTCTCGGTGAGAGGGATATCTAATCAATGTTGAGAGTGTGGTGAGAGGGATATCTGGTGGGTATTATGTTTTTCTTTGGATTTTTTATAAATCATTTCTTATATTATCAAATGTGTTGAAAATAAAATTGGAATTAATGAGAATAATTTTTTATCAATTTATTATTAAACCGTGTTTTAATTAATAAAAATTTTAATTATTTTTTTGTTTAAATCTTAGTGTAAAATTTAATAATCTATTTTTCCTCATAGAAACTTAGAGATAGTATATTAAGTAAAAAATGTGGCAATGCACGTAGTAATAGTACAAAAGAGAGGTAGTCTTAGACAAGAGGAGAAGGAACCTTCATACCAGGAGCTTCCATTAATGACCCTGGAACAGGAGAATTCATATCGGGGACTATGAAATTGACCATAGAAGAAGAAGTTGCATCTGAACAAGCAGTAGCGGATGATGACACCTGAGTCTAGTGGGGGTGATCCTGGAGGTCCTCCAATTGATTGCTTAAAGCATTGCATTCATCCTTAATTTTTTGGAGCATCTAACGATGTTGAACAAAAAATACAAGGATAGTAATCACCTGAGCGGAGAAGCTACCTTGGCAAATTTGCAGGGCCTAAATTAAATTGAGGAGGTTGTCTACATCTTGCTCAAGTTATGAGAGAAGCACCTTTGAATTGACTCTCCCACGTTGTTCCATGGGGTTGAGAGCATTAGGGGAGCGATGAACAAACAATGCTAGAATACCATAGACAACGATGTAGTAGCAATATCCTTAAGGCACCCACCAAATTACCAATAGAGATGAGAAATGTGAGCTAAATACAACTAGTTTCACAAGGGAGACTAGAACCATAACGAACAGTCCCATCTCACCCAAAACACATTCAAATCGAGGATTACTAATACGGTCGAACCAATCCATGGTAGGTGTGAAAATCCCACATCCATCTGAGAGCAAGCATGAGAAAGGTTTATGTGTAGAATCTGGACAAGAGCGGTTAATGTGAGACAATGAGAGACTTGGTGGTTGCATGAAATCGTCGAGGTAGGCAGCAGTCAAGTGGAGAAACCATAAACTAATTAATAAATGAGGGGGGTTCATGAGGGGATAGGATTAAAAACTAAATCGTCATTGAGACATAAATCCCCCACTTTTCCTTTTATAGTAGAGTTAGCCTGATAGTTTGCTATGGAGTTTTTTTAATGGAAAATATGTAAAAAATACACATACACAAAGTCCTTAAGTGTAATTTGAATTCTTTTAAATGTGGAACATAGACGAGCATCACGTGGGAGGGTGCCCAATTGAAGATGTATAATGGTGTTCTTAGATTCCCCCAAAATAACAATCTTGTGAACATTACGAGCTTCAACTAAAGTAAGCCCTTGAAGTAAATCGTAGGCTTATGCTTGGTTATTAGTGGCTCGACCAAGATTCCAGCAGTAAATAATCTCCAAATTTCCTCTAGGGCCAAAGAATACCCGACCCACTCCTGCCACTCCGCAAAATCCAATAATTATTAAAACCAAGTTTATAAAACCTTTCTCTGATCACTAAGTATGAGTTCAAAAACTCTTCTTTGAGACTCTCATTGCCCCTATTATTTTATATGGATGTGAAGTTTGGGGATGTAGTATCTCTAGAGAATCCTGGAGAAAGATAAAGTAGAATCTCAAAATTAAAGGCAATACACCCTATCCAATCATCCTCATAAAATCAATCGTTTCCTCCATTGAGAGCACAAATATGATTAGGTACTTAATGTACAAGAGCAAGATAAACTACATGGATGACAAGAGGCTCCCCAAAATTGCTTCAAACTCCATCCAAAACTGCCCAGGGTCAAGCGGGTTTGACATAAAGATGTCAAGTCTTGGCTAAATCATTAGGGAATAAAGGAATAAGTCATTCTATATAATACCAATAATACTAAAAATATTATTACATCTAAATTAAGTATAATCTATGGTGAAATAAAGAATTAGAGGATAAAATAAAATTAAGATACTATAAGGAGGTGGATAACCTTAATCTAGAAGATCAAAACTGTGTTTGTTTTTTAACTAACGTAAATAAGAAAATCAGCATTGTTAAAATAAAAACAAACTCTGACAGTATGCATAGTGAAACTAGGCATTGGACAATTCCCAAAACATTGTGGGATGAAAGAAATGTTATATTTGTGACATTAACAAGGTTGAAGATGAAAAACACTTTCTCTTAGAGTGTCATACATATACCCAAATTAGATCACAATTTCAAAATATTTGTCACAATACCAACCTTCCTAACCTTCTAAGCCATCAAAACTATGGTGATCTTAGAACGCTTCTCTTAATATTTTTCGAGCACAAAGATAAAATTATAAATAAATATTCCAAGTAATGTCTTACCTTTCTTATGGTATGATAAACCAATTCTGGTCTCAGAGGACATTAATCATCATCGTCATCATCATCAAACATCAAACATTTATAATTAGATTAGATTTTATTAGGACTTTTTAAAGCAACGTGTTTTAGCAAGTGGATATTTGGTGAGAGGGATAACTAATCAATGTTGAGAGTGTGTTTTAGTTGGGGGGCATTCTTCTTAACATTGGAGTGTTTTGAGGATATTATGTTTTTCTCCCTTTTTTTTTGTATGTAACCATTTTTATATTTATTAAGTGTGTTGAAAATTAAATTCAAAATAATGAAAATATTTGTTTATTAATTTATTATTAAATTACAATCTATTTCATAAATAACTAAATTTTATTTGAATTATAGTTTAAAATTTAATAACTATTAAAACCAATTTTGTAAAAAAAATTATAACTATTAAGTATAAATTCAAACACTAAACATTTATGTAATCTACGTTCACTTTGATTAAAACCCCTATGGGACCATACACTTCTTTTACCATGTGGATCGACTAAGGGATGAAAATTAAACTAGAATAACTTGAAACATGGGAAGGTGTTGATCAAAAATTTTGATCACCTGGGTTTCCACTCTTGGAAAAATAAAATAAAAATCGATATCAGAAGAAACAAATTTTGAACGATTATCAGTTCATAGCGTAACCCTCAGTCTCAGCTTCGTCATGCATTTTACATATTAAAAATTTGATTATGTATGCTCAAGATATCCAGGTTTTTGTCTAACCACCCAAAAAGCGTTTTTTCCATGTGCAACTCAGCTATTTTTTCTTGGAACTAAGATTTTATTGGAACCAAGTTGATTTTCTCGAAACCCCGCTTAATCTTGGAACTGCACTTATTTTTCTTGGTTCTATTAGCCCTTAAGACTAAGTCTTGACTTAGTCTCATTTTCTTGGTTCATTTTCTTAGTTCTTCCATTCCATACTTAGTCTTGATTTCATATTTCTTGTTTCCAAGTCTTGTCTTGATTTCATACTTAGTATTGATTTCATATTTCTTGTTTCCAAGTCTTGTCTTGATTTCATATTTCTTGTTTCCAATTCTTGATCCCATATTTATTGTTTCCATTCCATATTTTGTGTTTCATCTCACTTGCAGGATCACACACCCTGCATTACCTCCATTCTCCTCTCATCCATCTCCCTACTCACCCATACTTAACCATTTTTCCCATCCCCCTCACTCTTGTTTTGTGGGGCCCTACACTCTTTTTCCCCCTCTCACCCCTGCACCGCATTCCCTTACTCCCTCTCCCATTTCCCTTAGTTTCCTTTTCCTCTTTCAAACATACATTGTTTCTCCCCCTAACCTTCACATCCCTTACCCTTGATATGTATTACCTCCCCTCTCTCATTCTTCTCACCATGCTACCATAATTAACCATTTTATTACTATTTCAGACCTACACTCCATGCGGACCTACACTCCCTCTCCCCCTTACCTTCACATCCCTTACCCCTAATCCACATTACCTCCCCTCTCTCTTGTCCTTCTCCCCATTCTCCTGCACTTAACCTTTTTTCCTAAGTTTTTATTCTTCCAACCACATTATGACACATGACAACCAATTGTATTGTGACACATGGAAACCAATTGTATTATGACACATGGAAACTAATTATACTATTACATGTGACATCCTATCAAACTGTGACAAGTGGGATATGATTGGGCGTTGATTTGTTGTTGATTGGGTGTTGATTGGGCATCAAAAATTTTATTAATTTATGAAATTTCCTAAGTCATGAAACCTACACCAAAGTATCCATAGTTTCCTTTGTTCCACAAGAGGACTATGGTAAACTTTTCATTATAAAAACTTAAAAACTCATGACCACAATGCATGTGGGATTAGAATTTATTTTAAAGAGATAGATTTTAATCAATGGCTAGGATTGATACACGAAATTGGATGGACGGTTGCTGAGAAGCGAAATTCTGTAGGTCATAACTCGAGACATGGGCATCAGTTTTGGACAAACTATACCTCGTTGGAAATTTAATTCGATGAGGAAGCCAATGGAATAGGTTTCAAGAGGTGAAATTGGTCAAAAATATCTCAGAAATTGAAAGAACAATCAGCTATGTTTTCATGATTTGTTGGTGAATTTGCTTGGAACCTCAACTTTCCGAGTTTATAACTTGAGATCCAAAACTCCAAATTGTGCTCATGAGGACTCCTTGGAAATATGAGATGATGACGATTCCATATAGAATATTTTCCATGGCTGAAAGGTCAAAAATCTTACTCAGAAAATTAAAACACAGTCCACTTTTGTTAAATACAATCAACTTGAAAACTTGAAAATAAAGTTTATTAAATAAAATTTATTAAAGGAATAAGTGAGCCCTACTTAGAGGCACAAGTTTCAATGACATAAATTCATTAGAAATAATTCAATAAAGTAAAAATTAAAAGTGGTTTGCTCCAAAAAGAATCGGGGAAATTTCTAGAAAGACAATCCCTAACTACTTCAAGAGCAATGAAAGCATATTTTAAAAGGGAAAGAGAAGGCACTATTAGGAGGTTGGCAATCAGAAGTTTCTACAGTGGTGAAGAGTCTACAAGAAGCAAAGCTCTATCTTCCAAGATTCGGTGGACTGGCCTATTAAAACTTGTCTCTCTACATCTTCTTCTTCTTTGTTTCTTTCCATCAATTATTCGTTGAATGTATGGAAAACTAGAAGATTTGGGCTTGAGAAGTTATTTCTATAGAAATATTCAAATCATCTTGTAATATTTCAGGTCTAATAGAGTGAAATATCTACTTGTAAAAAGAAGATGTGGTTTATTTCAGTTTATATGATTGTCATTGAAATCTTTTGAGGTTGCTTCATCTCTCTTGTTTTTGACATTATTGAACTTATCATATTGGGATATTTTTATAAATTTCTCCTCCAAAGAACTATTTGAGGCACTAATATAGTGATTTCTCAGACTTGAGTTGAAAGCATGTGATTTAAAATGTATTTCTTATCAAAATCATTTTTGAGTTGTAATTAAGTTATCATTTAAATTTCTTTGAAGACTTGTCCATTTCTTCATCTTGCAAAAGTCATAGCACATCCCAAGTTCATTTTGTTTTACAAGAAAGGCAGAATGTTTGTTGAAAGGAACTCCAAAACCTTGTAGACACAAATCCCTATTTATGCACTTTATCCTATCTTTTCTTTAAATGATCTGATGTATATTTGTATATTTGCATAACTGTATATAAGAGTTGTGCATTTGTATATACAAACTTTCTTGGAAGATCTTTCTGGGTTTTTCTCTTTAGCATTCACCCTTTGCATTCATTGTAGAACTATACCAAGAATCTTCCAACACTTCAGTCAAAGAGGAGTACCACCTCTATGAAAATGCAGGGGGATTTATATCCTCGTGAGGTTGTTGTTTGGATCTTGACCAATCTAAATATTAACATTTTTGGTGACACAACAAGGGAATCGATTTGTTTTCAAGAAATATGATACTTTTTAGGATCATATATTATTGGAAGACTAGATGTTGTTTGGTTGAATTTTTGATAGAAGATCTAGAGATTGATTCAAGATGAACTGGGTTCTCGGAAACCTTGTTCAAGGAGCACTAAATGGACTTGAAGACATATTATTGAAGTTTCAGTCACAAATCAGTTGTGACAACTTCTATAGAACCAAAGAACCACCTAGGATTTGGGAGGATGATCTCCCTAGTGACTCCATCATCGAAACTCTAGATTTTGAAGAAAAATGCCTCGGTGACTCCACCAAAAATATTCAAGAATTTCAAGAAGACCTATATTATGACTCGTACGAGGAGTTTCTTTCATGTTGTGATGATATTTTTCATTCCCCATCAAGCCCAACAAATGTTGTTCAAGTCACAGTGAAGGGAGAAGGTACCCAAAGAAAATAATGGTTGCACAGAAGTCCACTCAATTTGCAAGGAAAAGTTCATCCCTTGCCAGATATTTCCATGGACAAGTTTCCCATATTCTTAGGAAATGATTTAGAAGATGCAGAAAAACATTTGATTAAGTTTGACAATGATTGTGTGATCTATAATGTGGTTAAAAATGATGTTGCATGCCAATTATTTGTCTTGACTCTAAAGGAAAATGCTAGTGAATGATTTTATTCATTGCTTCCCGGAACAATCACTGGTTGGGATGTATTAGAAAATGTATTCGTTGAGAAATATTACCCAAGGAAAGATCCATATTCTCTTTTCCTGAAGTTGGTTGAAATCCATATAAATGAGCAAGAGACATTCAAAGATTTCACTTTCATATTTATGAAAGTTCTTCATGAGATTCCTCGAGAAATATTTCCAAATGATATTATCATTTTTAGATGTTATGAAAATATTTTTCCTGTGAATATGATATTTGTATTGAAGCAAGAGGGAAAGTACGGTTTGAAAGAGTTAATGCAGCGAGATCAAGTCATTGAAAGAAACATTCATGAAAATCATGCGAATCTATTAAATTCCCTGATATTTTTCTAAGACAATAGAGGAATGAATTTAGAAGAAATATTTGATAAAAGATGTGAAATATTTTTTTTCATATCTTAGTCTTGAAACAGAAAATGAGAACCCCAAAGTTCCAATTCAAGAAGGATGCCATTCTCTACATGCTCCATTAGAGGGAAATTTCAACCTCTCATGTGTTCAATTTGAAAGGGATGATCATAATGAAATTAAAGACGAATTTAAAGAACCTCCACTTGATGTGTACAAGGATTTCATTCAATATAATCATGGTGAAAATTTTGCAGCAAATCCTCAAATATCATAGCCAGCTTATACCAAGCCACAAGAAGAATTTTTACATTGGATAAATAAAAGTAATCGTCACTTTACATCAGATATTTATGATGACTATTGCCCGTCTGAAGCAGAGTTTAATGAAGAAGATATTTTCCAAGCATCAAAAGAATGGTATTGGCAACAAGAGGACACAAGGGTGATATGTTGTATTTTTTACGATAATGAAGTTCTTGATGAACAACAAAAGACATCCTTACAGTTCTCCACAAGTGCTCAGCAACAATTTATCTTTGCAACCTCACCATTGAAACATGATCATTGCATGGAGGAAGAATGATTTCAAAACATGGTTGATG
This sequence comes from Picea engelmannii, assembly GCA_009831015.1. NCBI lineage: Eukaryota > Viridiplantae > Streptophyta > Pinopsida > Pinales > Pinaceae > Picea > Picea engelmannii. The sequence goes on along the minus strand of ML790788.1, from coordinate 248,499 downwards.
AATCAAGAATCTTGAAAGTGGTTGAGAATAAGAAGAAAGATAAAAATATTTTCAAGTAGGAAACTTCTCATCAAAACAAAGACAATAGCAATCATGATCAACCAAGAATTAATTATATTGAATCATGGTTCCAAAGCATTGTTGGCCAAGAAATGCAATCGGATTTTGGTCATATTCAACTAAGTCTTACTTCAGTATACTTTGGTCATGCTTTTCACTCCTTGATAGAAGCCCTGACATGTTCCCCAATTCTAGAGTTCATTCCACATATCAGTTAGATGATTGAATGACTCAATTGGAAATATACTTACACTCGAAAAGTGTCATTTTCCTTCAGGTAGGTAGATATGGTTTGTACATAATTTTTTCTTCAATCAAAGTTTTTCGCAATAAAGCAAATGCTAGATGGAGGCAATGTTTGAAGATGACTCAATGAACCAATGGATGAGGTACTACAAGGATTTATTGTGAAAATGACTCCATGGCCCAATGGAGAAGGCAGCTAAACCAGGATTATGGATTCTTAGCAACCCACAAGGGGTCATTGTCCCACAGTTGGAGCCAGATGTTGATCAAAAAAATTGATAACCTAGGTTCCCACTCTCAGAAAAATTAAAAAAAAAATGATATCAGAAGAAATAAATTTTGAACGATTATTAGTTCATAGTGTAGCCCTCAATCTCAACTTCGTCATGCATTTTAAGGATTAAAAATCCTAGTCCATATGCTCAAGATATCCAGGTTTTTGTCTAACCTCCCAAAAAGAGTTTTTTCCATGTTCAACACAACTAATTTTTCTTGGAAATTTTCTTAGAACCACACTGATTTTCTCAGAACCCCACTTACTCTTGGAACGACGCTTATTTTTCTTGGTTATATTAGCACTTAAGACTAAGTCTTGACTTAGTCTCATTTTCTTGGTTCATTTTCTTAGTACTTCCATTCCATACTTAGTCTTGATTTCATATTTCTTGTTTCCAAGTCTTCTCTTGATTTCATATTTTTTGCTTCCAAGTCTTGATCCCATATTTCTTGTTTCCAATCCATTTTATTGATTCCATATTTCTTGTTTCCATTCCATATTTCTTGTTTCCATTCCATATTTCTTTTTTTCGTTCCATTTTATTGTATTCTATATTTCTTGTTTCATCTCACTTGGGAGATCACACACCCTACATTACCTCCCTTCTCCTCTCATCCCTTTCCTCATTGACCCATACTTAACCATTTTTCCCATCCCCCTCACTCCTCTCTTGTGATACCATACATTCTTTTTCCCCCTCTCACCCCTACATTCTCTTACTCTCTCACCCATTTCCCTTAGTTTCATTTTCCTCTTTCCTACCTACACTCCTTCTCCCCCTTTCCTCCACATCCCTTACCCTTGATCTGCATTAGCTCCCCCCTCTATCATTCTTCTCACCATGCTCCCATACTTAACCATTTTATTACTCTTTCGAACCTACACTCCCTCTCTCCCTTACCTTTTCATCCCTTACCCCCAATCCGCATTACCTCCCCTCTCTCTTTCTCTCATCCTTCTCCCCATTCTTCTACACTTACTTATTTTTACTAAGTTTTTATTCCTCCAACCACATTATGACACATGGAAACCAATTGTGTTATGACACATGGAAACCAATTGTATTATGACATATGGAAACTAATTATATTATGACATGTGTCATCCTATCATATTGTGACAAGTGGGCTATGATTGGGTGCTGACTTGTTGTTGAATGGGCATTGATTGAGCATCAAAATGTTTATTAAGTTATGAAATTTCGTAAGTCATGAAACCTACACCAAAGTCTCCATAGTTTCCTTTGTTCCACGTGAGGATTATGGTAAAATTTTCATTTTAAACACTTACAAACTTGTGACCACAATGCATGTGGTATTGGAATTTATTTTATAGAGGAGAATTTTAATCAATGGATAGGATTTATCCATGAAATTGGATGGATGGTTGCTGAGCAGTGAAATTATAGAGGTCATAACTTGAGATCCGAGCATCAGTTTTGGACAAAATATACCTCGTTGGAAAGGTAATTTGACGAGGAAGACGATGGAATAGGTTTCAAGAGGTGAAATTGGTCATAAATATCTCATAAGTTGAAATATTAGTCATCTATGTTTTCATGATTTGCTGGTGAATTTGCTTGGAACCTCAACTTCCTGAGCTTATAACTTGAGATTCAGAATTCCAAATTGTGATTGGAAGGACTCGTTGAAAATATGAGATGATGAAGATTGCATATTGAATGTTTTCCATGGATAAAAGGTCAAATATATTCCTCAAAAAATTAAAAAACAGTCCACTTTTGTTAAAGATGAAAACTTGAAAATAAATTTTATTAAATAAAGTTTATTAAAGGAATAAGTGGTCCGCACTTAGAGGCATGAATTTCAATGACACAAATTCATTAGTGAGAATTCAATAAAGTAAAAATTTTAAATGTTTTACTCCAAAAATAATCGTGGAAAGTTCTAGAAAGACAAACCCTAACTACATCAAGAGCATTGAGAGCATATTTTAAAAGGGCAAGAGAAGGCACTATCACGAGGTTGGTAGTTAGAAATTTCTACAGTGGTGAAGAGTCTACAAGAAGGAAATCTCTATATTTCCAAGATTCGGTGGATTGGCCTGCTAAAACTTATCTCTCTACATATTCTTCTTTTATGTTTCTTTCCATCAAATCTTCCATGAATGTATGGAAAACTAAAAGATTTACATCTTAGCAATTACTTCTTTAGAAATCTTCAAATCATATTGTAATATTTTAGGTCCAAATGAGTAAAACCTCTACCTGTAAAAAGTAGATGTCGTTTATTTCAGTTCATTTGATTTTCATTGAAATCTTTTGAGGCTACTTCAGCTCTCTTGTTTTTAACATTATTGAACTTGTCGTATTGGGATATTTTTTATAAATTTCTCCTGCAAAGAACTATTTGGGCCACTACATTAGTGATTTCTCAAACTTGAGTTGAAATCATGTGATTTCAAATGTATTGCTTATCAAAATCATTTTTGAGTTGTAATGAAGTTATCATTTAAAGTTCTTTGAAGACTTGTTAATTTATTCATCTTGCTAAAGTCATAGCGAATTCCAAGTTCATTTTATTTTACAAGAAAGGAAAAATGTATGTTGAAAGCAGACTCCAAAACCTTGTAAACACAAATCTCTACTGACACACTTTATCCTATCTTTTCTTTAAATGATCTGATGTATATTTGTATATTTTCATAATTGTATATAAGAATTGTACATTTGTATATACAAACTTTCTTGGAAGATCTTTCGGGGCTTTGCTCTTTAGCATTCATCCTTTGCATTCATTTTAGAAATATACCAAGAATCTTCCAACATTTCATCCAAAGAGGAGTACCACCTCTATAAAAATGTAGGGGGATTTATATCCTCGTGAGGTTGTTGTTTGGATCTTGACCAATCTAAACATCAACAGAAGGGAACATTGAAATGCATTAGGGTGGTTATGTTGTTCAAATGTCAGGGGATTTTGTTTTTGGATGGGAAATGAATACGTCAAAACATATTCTACCTAAGGTAAACATGAACAGAGGTAAACATGTATAGTGAGAACATGTGTTGTAGTAGGGCATCAAAATACTTGTTTTCTAGTGGAGATTTCAAGAAAAGTGCAATGGTGATATATAAAGAGAATCTTACATAGTCTATTGGAATGGGAGGAAATGGAGGGTTGTTGTAATGTATAAAGACATTGACATGAAATATTCTCAATAGTTGAAGTTCCAACCATTAAGATGCCACCTATATTAATTTTCTAAAGATATCATCACAAAATACCAACAATATTTGCTTCCAAATGAGATAATATGGAAAAGGGGGATTTTCAGCCATTTTTGAACATACAGTGTAAGTTCAATGTAAACTATGACATACTTTGCATAAAGAACAAGAAGTTACTTACATGATCATCGACAGCGATGACTAATAACAATTAGTATAACAAGAAAAGTTAATCATATATTAATTTATAATTTCATGGACAGCTTTGAAACTTAACATGTTCTCTATAAATTAGCATGTGAAACCATCTTAAGGTTATGTTCTTACACTTTTATTTGCATATGCCTATGCATGTATGGAATTATGTGCATCTCAATTACTACCTATGTTTATGTGTCTTTACAAATATGAAAGATTTCATTTTAATTGAGAAGGGGGATTTCATGCTTGACCAATTCCATTCACTATATTTTTACAATGTCTATTTTATGAATGTTATGGTTATGCCAATAGGTGGACATTATCATGACTTACCTATTAACTACTAACAAAGAGCCTTAAACAATATGCCATGTTATCAAAAATGAGAGTGCTATCAAGGGTGAGGAAATGCTACCAAAAAAAAAGTAGAAACAAGTGTTATATTTTGTTAATTTGAATTACATACATATTCATTCTCTAATTTAGAGTTCAAAGGTAGTTTCCCATCGAATTAATATGAAAATGAGTTTTATCAAAAAAGTAAAAACAAGTGTTATATTTTGTTAATTTGAATTACATACATATACATTCTCTAATTTAGAGTTCAAAGGTAGTTTCCCACCGAATTAATATGAAAATGAGTTTTATCAACTATTATAAAAAGAGGAATCTAGGGCAAAAATAGGAATCTATGGCAATTATGTTTGGTGTCATTTATGACTCACAATATTAATGGTAGGTTGCATGATATGTATATGCACACACACACACACACATATAAATCGCACCAACATATATCCATCTTAACTCGGGATCTTTTAAGCACTAAGAGATTTGCATCTCAATTGTTTTTTGGATGCCTCTCGATGTCTAATAGATTTGGAGTTAAGATGGAACTACACTAGTGATATTTCAAACACACAAATTAATAGAGCACGTGCTACCATCATTAACGAGAAGAGTGACCATGATGAGTGTGATAGGTTTAGTGAGAGATTAGTGGAAGTTTAATTAATCAATTTAGATTTGATTTTCCATATCATAATTTGGTATCGAATTATAGATAATTGAGATCATGGTTTGGTTTCTAATATAGAACATTGAGTGAATAGTATTTGTAGTTATTAGTCCTTGTCACACCAAATACTATAGGTTTTGGTATGAAGTCAAAGAAAATTGACTTTGAATAGTTTGCCTACTTTTTGCATAAATATTTCAAACTTTCCTAATATTTTGGGGTAAATAATTATTAATTTGAATTTATAAAAAACAAATATATTTTAATTTTTTTACTTCCCTAAATCTAATTTTACATTCGTGTGTGACCAAAATGCCCTTCGTGTGTTTTTCCAAATTATCTCTAATCAGTAGATTCAAAAAAGAATTAAAAAAAAAAAATTTCAACACACCATTCCTTTTTGGCCTCACATCGAGGTGAGTTATTGTACCCATGAATATATTTTCCATTCCCTCAATGAAATTTTGGCAAAACATTCGAACATAATAATATTGAGGTCATTTAATATTCTCTTCCAAATGCAATAAATAAACATGGAGATACTACGTCATCTTTGCAATTATTGAATTTGGCATCGCTTACAAAGAAATTTATTTGGAGGAGACATATACAAATGGGAAATGATTTGGCACCACTTATAGTTAAATACCCTAAGCATGGTTGTCATATGTTGAAGGTGAAAGTAAAGCAGACCATCATAAATCCATATTAACTTCGTATTTTTTAAGCACCAAGAGATTTGCATCTCAATTGTTTTTTGGATCCCTCTCGATGCTTAATAGATCTGGAGTTAAGATGGACTTACAATGGTGATATTTCAAGCATGGAAATTTATATAGGACATGCTACCATTGTCGATGGACTTACAATGGTGATATTTCAAGCACGAAAATTTATATAGGACATGCTACCATCGTCGTTAATGAGAAAAGTGACCATGATGAGTGTGATAAGGTTTAGTGACAGATTGGTGGAAGTTTATCATAAACAATTTAGATTTGATTTTACATATCATGGTTTGGTATAGAATTATAGATAATTGAGGTCGTGGTTTGGTTTATAATATAGAACACCGAATGAATAGTGTTTGAAGTTATTGGTCCTTGCCACACTAAGGACTATAGCTTTTGGTACAAAGTCAAAGCAACTTGACTTTGAACTAGTTTTCTTATTTTTGCATAGATATTTCAAATTTTCCTAATGTTTTGGAGTAAATTATTATTAATTTGAATTTTTTTAAAAGAAACAAAAATATTTTAATTTTTTTAATTCCCTAAATCCAATTTCATATTCTTGATTGGGACTCTTATGCCCAAAATTCCCTTGGTGTGTTTTGCTTAATTACCTTTAATTCTCAAATTCAAAAATAAATTAAAAAACAAACAATTAAAAAAAAAACTAAAATTTCAACTAGTTTTTTTTGGGACCTTACATCAAGGTGAGTTAGTGTACCCATGAATATATTTTCCATTCCCTAAGTGAAACTTTGGCAAAACATTCAAACATAGTAATATCATATTCATTTCATATGCTCTTCCAAATGCAATAAATATACATGGAGATAATGTGTTGCATTTGCAATTACTAAATTCTGCACTGCTTACAAAAAAAATTATTTGAAGGAGACATATACAAATGGGAAATGATTTGGCCCCACTTACACTTATATACCTTAAGCATGGTTGTCATAGGTTGAAGGTGAATGTAACTTTTTAATCATTCTACTTGTTGGATGGAAAATAAGTGGTCTCCTAAAACATATGTTGGCATAGCAATAACACAGAAGTAATATCATAGTCATTTCATATGCTCTTCCAAAAAATAAGTGGTCTCCTAAAACATATGTTGGCATAGCAATAACACAGAAGTAATATCATAGTCATTTCATATGCTCTTTCAAATGCAATAAATATACATGGAGATATTATGTTGCACTTGCAATTACTGAATTCTGCAAGGCTTACAAAGAAATTTATTTGGAGTAGACATATACAAATGGGAAATTATTTGGTCTCACTTACATTTCTATGCCTTAAGCATGGTTGTCATATGTTGAAGGTTAAAGTAATTTGTAAATCATTGTACTTGTTGGATGAAAAGTCTAATAAATGTACATGGAGATACTGTGTTGCATTTGCAATTACTGAATTCTGCATGGCTTACAAAGAAATTCATTTAGAAGAGACATATACAAATGAGAAATGATTTGGTGTCACTTACACTTCTATGCCTTAAGCATGGTTGTCATATGTTGAAGGTAAAAGTAATTTCTAAATAGTTGTACTTGTTGGATGAAAAGTCTCCTAAAAACATATGTTGGCATAGCAACTACACAAAAGTGAGTAACATGTATGGGTGCTTTTCTAGCTTTGAATAATTTGTGAACTTTCCTGTAAATTTTGCAATCACTTTCAGATTTATAATATATTGTTAAATAATTTTAATGAGATCTAAATCTTTCTATGAAAAAAACTCATGAACACTTTTGGATACCCTTAACTAAAATTAACTAAATTGTGCTAAATTTTTAGAATTACAACACAATGAATAAATTACTTCCTTTAAAAAAACGAAAGTAAACTTAAAAAAAATGCTTACAGTTCTCTAGAAGTGTGAAAGAGATGGCCAAAGGCCAACAACTTAAAGCCCACATACCACTATCCTAAACTACCATCCTTAGAGTCTCTCCATGTCAATTAACTTTGATGATCAACAAAACTAGATGAGTCTGCCAAGGCAAGTCTGCTTTATAATATTAAGAAGAGAAGAATATATCAAAAACAGGAGTAGGAATTGAATGCCTTCACCTCATGTTTTGTTTTGTTTCACTTGAGTTTTCCTCAAAATCCCATTTGCTTACTGTTTCATCATCCTCTTCTGTAGCCTGCACAGAGAAGACAGAAAGGCTTATCTCACTTTGAACTTCCATGGACTAGAGAGAAGCACCTCTTCCAATAATGAGAAGAAGCTCCTCTTCCCTTGCAATTTTCACATGATCCAGTAATGGCAGGAGCCCATTAATTATATTTTCGACCAGAAGATTAGACGACCTGGCACGCTGCTTAAAGAAGGAATGTTTTTAGCAATTTCTCAGCAGAGGATCTTTTTTGTGGATCAAATGCCAAGCACGAGACAACCATCTCCTAGAACGACATCGAGAATTTCAAATCGATAAACTTTGGAACAATACCTTTACCAAGATTACCGATTAAGTGCATGGGTTGTTTGCGGGAGTAAGGAGGGCAGCCATGAGCCAGCTCCATGGTTGTAATGCCCAGAGAACATATGTCAGCTTTCTAGTCATATCCTCTGTCTACTTCACAAAATATGTATTCCTATGCCATCTAACAGATGGAACCTGTGACCATTATACAGTGGGGCATTTTAGTGTTCTCCTTTTAGCTTCCCATATAATTTTTACTTCTTAATCTGAGTTTATCTTGATTGCAGATTTCGACGTCCAATGAGCAGCATGAAGCAAGGTCAATTGTTAACTTTGCTCCCTGTTAGTCCATGTTCGTTGAATGATTCGAATCTGCAATCAAGTTAAGATAAAGATGGCCTGAACTGAATTGGCATTGTTCCATGTCTGTTAAATGATTTGAATCTGCAATCGGGATAAAGATGGCCTGAACTGAATTGGCACAAGACAAGGTTAACTGTTACCTTTACTTCATGCCTATTGAATACCCCAAATCTGCAATCCAGATAAAGATGATCTGAAATGAATTGCATTAAAACCCACAATATAAATTGCATTGGATAAGAGTAACTTACAAAATTATCCCAAACGGTTGACAGCATTGTCAAAAGCATCCTAGTTTATCATAGATTTGAAAGCTTCAATGCATCCATAAAAGGAAACGATGTGCAGAGAAGTGGTTTCATCATAATCTGAACATTAACAAGGCAAGGACTCTATTTTAGCAGCTTCTCTAGAGCACTTGCAATGTTCCACCAGGTGTGTCACAGCACTTGCAATGTTTAACTAACTCCATTTCCAACAATGTTGGTGATGCCCCAGTATGTCTTGATGCTTGGGATGGTGCACACTCAAAGGTCACTTGGATATCGTCTTGATGCTTGAAATGGTGCACACTCAAAGGTCACTTAGTATGTCTTGATGCTTGGGATGGTGCACACTCAAAGGTCACTTGGATATCGTCTTGATGCTTGAAATGGTGCACACTCAAAGGTCACTTGGATATTTTTTTGTTTGATGCTTGTGCTCGGGATGATGATGGTTGCATGGTTGTTTCCATAAGTCATGATCCCATAAGTCATGAAGAGTGTGACCTATTGTTGATGTGGAAGTCTTACTGTAGATAAGAACACTCTTATTTCCATGTTGGTTATCATTACATCGATAATTAATAAAATAGTGAATGTTCTACATGTGTATATCTTGGATACCACTGGATGCAACATATAGTAATTTTCAAGTGTTGTCTAGTTACGATCTTTTGTAACAAGATACGTCCAAACCCCCCTCCGTGTCTCGTGTCCAGCGAATCCGACATGATTCGCCCCGGCACGTGTTGAATTCGTTGGAGCGATGTGTAATGTGCACGTGACGTACTTAAAACGTGCTCGACACTACCTAAAACCGTGTCACGAATTCATGACATGTGTCTCGCAGAAAGGCAACAAGACAGTTAGAGAGTACAAAGGGCTTTGGTAGAGTGTGAGAAGGGATTCCAAGTGCCAAGCAAGTGCATTTGTCCACCATTCTTCAAGTTTTTTTCTACAGCAGCAGTCCAAGAACTTTGCTATAGCAGTCATGGCTCAATCATACAAGGGCAGCTGGAAGAGGGCAAAAGAAAGGGAGGGATTTTCCCACTAATGTTGTCCCCCCTCTTTCATTTTCAACAGGGGCAGCTAGTGTTCCATCTGCTAGAAGTGGGGCTGCAGCAACAAGTTCAAAGGCTGAAAAACATGTTGTTTTAGCAAGGCAGCAAGCTCAAGAATCAAAGTATCCATTGTCGAAGTATGTCACAAGACATCAAAGGCTCGGGTCCAAGTTAAAGGGGGGAGGTAATATTCTTTGGACATGTAGTTTTTGCAAATCCGAATTTACAAGCACCTACTTCCGAGTAAAGGGCCATTTGTTGGGCACACCTTGTGGACTTGGACCATGTCAAGGAGTGAGTGCATCCAAACGAAGAGAACTGGAAAGAAAGGCCAATGTTGGAGAGGGGATTGTGGCAGCAGCATCTAAGAAAACTAAGAAGGAGGATCCTCTTCCATTCTTGAGGAAACCATCTAGCAAACACCCATTTGGGAGTGGGAGTGCAACAACAAGAAAGAGGCATGCAATGGGTCCAATGGACAAGATATTTCAGCAAGAGATGCGAGATGAGTTGGATCTTACCATTGGGTTTTTTTTCAACCTCAACTTCATATCATTTAATATTGCACGGTCTCCTTTGTTTATTGAGATGTGTCGAGGTCTAAATCAAGGGGCTCCAGCAGGGTACATGCCTCCTAGTTCAGAGAGGCTAAGAACCACATTGTTGGTTAAGGCAAAGAGGCAGGTGGAGAAAATGCTAGAGTTAAAACAGCTTGGCCCTCATCTGGTGTTAGTATTGTTTCAGATGAATGGACAGATGCAGCACGCCATCCACTCATCAAATTCATGGTGTCTTCCTTGAATGGACTAGTTTTCTTGAAAGCGATGGATGCTCTTGGAAAATACAAGGATGCACACTATATGGGTGAGTTGTTCATTAAAGTTATTGAAGATGTAGGTGTTGATTCTTGTGTGCAAATTATTACAAATAATGCACATGTTTGCAAGGTTGCTGGTATGGTTGTGGAAGCTAAATATCCACAAATATTTTGAACACCTTGCGTTGTTCATTCCTTGAATTTAGCACTTAAATCCATTGCTTCGGATGTGACATGGATCGGAAGTCTTATTGAGGATGCACGTCATATCCGCAATTTTGTACAAAACCATACCAATGCCCTCACAATCTATAAGAAGTACACATGGCTATCATTGTTGAAGGTTGCAGATACATGGATTACCTTATCATTCATCATGCTTAAGAGGTTGAGGGAGGTCAAGGCCGCTCTTGGGTCCATGGTTATTTCAGATTTTTGGTCTTTTTGGAGAAAGACGGATCAGGCTTCTTCAAAAATGGTCAAGTATATAGTGTTAGATGATGCTTCGTGGGAGAGGGTAGATCTTACCATTAAGATCATGGAGCCTTTCATCTCTTTGTTTCGAATTGCAGACACAAACAAGCCCATCCTAGGAGAGGTTTATGAGGGGTGGGATTCCATGATTGAATCCATGAGGACCATTATTTTACAGAATGAGTCCCCTGAGTATGGGACACCGGCAGACATCTTTTTCACCACCATACAGGATATTCTTATCAGCGTGTGGATTAAGAACTGCACACCTTTGCATTGCTTGGCTCACTCATTGAATCCCAAATCCTACAGCAGTGAGTGACTCAGTGGTGGGACTTCATGCAGATTCCCGCCTCACATGGATCATGACCTTTCAAAAGGGAAGAAGGAAGCATTTAGACAGATATATTAGGATGGAGCATCCTTTGATGAGGTGGAGGAAGGCTTTATAGATTTTTCCACTGTCAGTGTGAGATTTTCAAGCTATGATGTACTCAGAGATAGGACGGCTAAAAAGATCCATGCTTGGTGGGAAACTCATGGGGCAACATGCCCTCCTCTACAGGAGTTATCCATGAGGATCCTTTCTCAGGTTACTTCATCCTCTTGTTGTGGGAGGAATTGGAGCACATATGGGAATTTGTACAGTTTAAAGAAGAGTAGGGTTGAGCAGTCCAGTGCAGAGTCAATGGTGTATGTGCACACCAACCTCTGTCTTATTTATAGGCAGAGGGAGGAGTGGTTGAAGGGAAAGACAAAGATGTGGGATGTCTTTCCTGATGATATGGGTTTGGACAACATTGTTGTGTTGGCATTGGCCAACATGGATCTTAATGATCCAGTGCTAGAGTCGTTCACTTTTGAGGATGATATTCTTCTTGAGGGGTCATCCTCCACAGCAGTAGATCTAGTTCCACAAATTGCATTGGATGATCATGGAGAGCAGCCGGAGATTGGAGGAGAGAGTAGTGGCGATGACGTTGATTTTGATGATGATGAGTATGACATGGAGCCAGATGACTACTGACTAGTGACCAGTGACAGTCTTGTGCTATGGGATTCTTCCATCTACGATTCTAGTATCTTGTTCTACCTTATTTTGTATTTTCCACTGGCATTCCCACCTATAGTAGCATGTAGCAGTGACTCAGGAGTCGGTGTCTATGTAACACATTTTGATTTTGATGACTTAATGAGAAAACTGCAGTTTATGGTTTGAATTTCTTGTGTGTTTCAAATTTCAATGTTTGTCATTATGATTTTAATATTTATCATGATTCATGATTTATGTTAGTACTAGTTGTATCATTGTATGATTGAATAATGAATTTGTAATATGTATCATCATCATCATTCATGTAAAATTTAAATGTTTACAATTTTATTAATTTTGTATGTGTAATTCATAATCTCTCTCTCTCTCTCTCTCTCTCTCTCTCTCTCTCTCTCTATATATATATATATATATATATAACGTGTCCTCCATGTCCTATTTCTGAGGGTCATCGTGCCCATGTCCGACACTCGTATTTCCATGTCCTCTGTGTCCCGTGTCCACGTGTCTGATGACTTAGTTATGATCTATGTGTGGAAATGTCTTTTTTTTTATGTGTGTAATTTTCAAGGTTGTGCTATAATCTATATAAAAGGGAAATGTTTCTATAACAAATGACAATAATTAAGAAACTATAAGAATTGCAAATACTATCTGTTTTGTTTTTGAAATTTGAGCTCTATAAAGCAACGATAGGATCAACATGAATACTCTAGTCAAAAATTTATTCAAAGTTATTCCATTGGTCACAACAATCTAAAAGCTATAAGACATTGTGATGGTACTAGGGAGCGCCTTTCTCATAGTAAGTTCTTGGAATATTTCCATTAAGTATCGTAAACCATGTCCATGGAGGTCATTTTTCAAGAGGAGGAAATGCAAAAGTTTAAACCTTGAGGAGAATATACAAGCCAATACTTGTTCAATTCACTCTAAGGATTCCAAGACCCAAAGGGTTGGTAGATTTAGTCATTTCTTTTTGAAGATTCAGTAAAACAAATAAGTTCATAGACAATGTGGAGTATGCAGTTTGCCTCACTAAAATAGATAAGTTCATAAACAACACAGTAGGCAGTTTGTCTTGTTAAAGACAATTAGTCTATCAAACTTCTTTTCAAACACATCGACACATTCCATATTAAATGCATTGATGTTTAACTTGGGAATGATGATTAGCAAATTCTCAAGACCCACTCCATAAAACCACTGCCTCAACATCAACATGTCACGTGATAGTTGAAACACAGTACCAGAAAAAAGTTTAATATAGTTGATGCAGCTCTTCCTTGTTATTTTTATATATTGACTATTATATTAAATATATAAACGACCAGAAAAAAGTTTAATAGGTGGAGTGGACAATTGAAACCCCTTCTCATTAAACCACGTGTCATATCCACAAATCACATAAACCCGTAATTGAATGCTTAGTTTATTGTCTTAGACCACGTCAGCCGATGAAGAATCTAACCTCAAAAAATCCACGTATAGAACTTTAAAAGAACACGATTCCCAAAAAAATATCTAATCTAACATTTTTTTAAATGTTTTTATGAAATGTGTGAGTCAATAATTGGACCATTTTGTTTTTAAATGTTCCTATAAAATGTGTAAGTAAATAGTTGGACCACAACTTCAAAACAAGTTTTGCTTTTACTTGGTAAATCGGTGGCTTTTCCTCCACTAGATTGAATTGGTAAATCGGTGGCTTTTCCTCCACTAGATTAGATTTGATTAGGACTTTTTAAAGCAACGTATATGTACCGACATGAAATTGAGTAAATTTTGTTAAAAATAAATAAATTGATCCTTTTGCTAAGCGCACAGAACGATATATTTACCCTTTGGATATTTTAGGGTTCCTTGTCCCTTTTCACCTTAGTGGAAGGAGTATCAAGGTTTATTCCTGATCCAAGTACAATAAGACTATTCAACATATAACTTCACATTTGTCACATAGCCTTGATCTCTAGTGCAAGCTTCCTTGAATTAGATTATTTATGGTCTTTAATTTCACTTCATTGATCATTTATGGTCTTTAATTTCACTTATGGACTGAGGCTGCAATGTTTCTTATGAGGTTTAAGAGGTAGTGTTATTTGGAACTCCATGTCAAGGAGCAATGTTTTGAAACCTTTACAAAATTTAATGTAGAAAACATTTATGTACACCAAATTTGAAAGTGTGTATGCACATAGAGTGTTCATGTGCACCCATTAGCTTTACACATGCACCCCTTAGCTCCACACATGCACTATGAATGTCAATCGTTGTAAATACCATTATAGAAGTCAACACATGCATGGCAACAATAATGTGCAATGCACCAAGAAGATGAAAAATCACCAACTGACATTGACGAAATCAAATCTCCTTCAATTTTTGAATGCACATTCTTGTCACTAAAATGTACCCATATGTATTCTATGTATCATGTCAAGCAAGGCATGATGCATAAACCATGGACTAGTTAGTTGTCTTTTCTCTCTCACACTCTTTTTCACGGAGCATTATACACCACACTTACACAATGATACAAACACAGTTACATTATAATTTGTTGTGCATACTCTTATCCATTATTTGCTTCATTTATATTCATGCTTATTTGCCATAAGCTAATCAATTTGTCTGTGTATTTTGTTCTTTGATTTTCCTCTTGGTATCAAATCCATTGTCATGTAGAAGAAGGTGTTAAAAGATGCACACAACATGGAATGATGGGAGAGACAATATTACATGGCATATTTGGTTGGGAGAAGCTCCTTTGCTAGTGAAATGTCAATCTCACCCAAACAAACTCATTGGTAAACAAGGGGCACTACTTCTATAACAAAGGGTGGTTATATTGTTCAAATGTCATAGGATTTTGTTTTTGGATGGAAAATGAATACGTCAAAACATCTTCTACCAAAGGAAAATGTGAACGGAGGTAAATGTGTATAGTGAGAGTATGTGATGCAACAAGTCATCAAAATACTTGTTTTCTAATGGAGCTTTCAAGAAAAGTGCAATGGTGATATATAAAGAGCATCTTACAAAGGTTATGAAGGGTCATTGGTATGTATTGGGACACTGACATTAAATATTCTCAATAGTTAAAGTGTCAACCATTAAGATGCCACTTATATCAAGTTTCTAAAAATCTCATCACAAAATACTAGCAATATTTGTTTCCAAATGAGGTAATATGGAAAATGGGGATTTTTAGCCATTTTTTAACATACAATATAAGTTCAATGTAAACTATGGTATATGTTGCATAAAGAAGAAGAAGTTACTTACCCGATCATGAGTAGCAATAACCAATAACAATTAGTACATCAGGAAAATTTAACCACATGCTAATTTATAATTTCATGGATGACTATGAAATTAACATGGGAAGCCATCTTAACATTATGTTCTTACACGTGTATTTGCCTATGCCTATGTATGTATGGAATTTATTGCATCTCAGTCAATGTTTAGGTCTATATATCTTTACAAATATGAAATATTGTATTTAAATTGAGAAGGGGGATTTCATGCTTGAGCAGGTCCATTAACTGGATTTTTTCAATGTCTATCGTCATTGTTATGAAAAGATGGACATTGTCATGAATTCCCCTTTAACTACTAACAAGTAACCTTAATCAATGTGGCCCATTGCCAAAAATGAGAGTGCTATCAAGGGTGAGGAAATGCTACAAAATAAAAGGAAAAACATGTGCTATATTTTATTTACTTTGAATTACATATATATTCATTCTCTACATTTAGAGTTCAAAGGTAGTTGCCCATTGAATTAAAATGAAAATGAGTTTTATCAATGTAAGCACAAGTTATTTGCCTCAATTATTTTAAACAAGGACCAGATCGTCCATTATTCTTCCCTATTATGTTCATCCCCACCTACAATTTATTTGTACTAAGCAAGACCAAATTGGATTCATGTCAAAGACACCTGCAAGAACCGAGTAACTTCTTCCTTTGTGATAGGAAACAAAGTGAATTATTGCTTCACTTATTATCCTTCTTTCACTCTTCTTATTCTATAGGTAAAAAGAAACCAACCAACAAAGCTAGTGGAACAGAAGAAGAAAATGAAGAATGTGTGTGAGACACAAGAGAGCTAGTAACAATAGTTAGTTATTCATGGTTATGCCACTCTCTCTTGTACTGTGATTAAGTTGCACATTTCCAAACCAATATTCTTATGTTAAGGATCAGCCTGTTGTCACAACAATAATAAGGTGCATGCAATGGATTACATGTCTAAGTCAATGTTTCCTGAAACATCCACTACTCAAGAACACTCACCTAACAAATAAGATCACACTACATGCTTTGTCTTTTTTGCATGCAAGCACTGCCAAATAATGTTTTATATATTCTAACTTTTCCTAACTTACACATATCTTCCTTAGACAATTTATTGCTAGTGATCATAATAGTTAACATTTGGGTCAAATCTATTTACATATTGAATCTTCTAATTCGATTATTTAATAAGTCAAATCTATTTACTAAATATTTCATTTTATTTTTTATGATTTATATATATTCTTCATTATATATATATATATAGAGAGAGAGAGAGAGAGAGAGAACCTGCAGATTGGCATTTCTCTGCAAGTATAGTATATATATGTGTGTGTGTGTGT
>ML790788.1:200480-231646 GCA_009831015.1 Picea engelmannii | reverse complement strand
GCCTAGGCATACTTTTGGACATTTAGTTTGCTAGTTTTCTTGCAGTTCTAAGTCAAAAGACTATACTTATCTAAGTAATGTCTCTTGTATTGGAGGATTGTAATAAGTCAAAATAGGTATGGGAGGAGTGTTCATACATACCTATTTTTGAAGCCTTAACTAGCTAGCTAAGTCAGTGTATATTCTAATTTCATCTTAGAAATATCGAATATAAGTTTTCTTCTTGGAAAAGAAAAGTGTGTGTGTGTGTGTGTGTGTGTGTGTGTGTGTGTGTGTGTGTGTGTAAGTAGTGTCATACTAAACACGTAGAGAAATTCCTATATTTGATTGAGCATGAAAACCTCATCCCTATGTTGGTTATTCTTTGGGTCTTCCTTCTTCATTCTCACAACCTCAATCTCAAACTATAGAAAGCATTTGTTAATGGGCACAACCATAGCATTTCCCACATTCACAATCCACTACCATGGTGTATTAAATTGAAGGCCATCTTCTACATACCATATTACAATGTTTAGACACCACTTCAACCGCGCATCTCACCAACGCTATCTTGTAGCTACAATGCAAAGAGTTTGAAATTATGAACAATTCAAAAAAAGAGGAAATAGAGATGGAGAAATACATTAGAGCTTATCATTTTCCTCCTAATTGGGGCAAGTGTAGAGATTCCCTTGATTCCATATCTAATAGATTTGTACGATCATGGATAACTCGCTTGGCTTATTACCCTAAGGATAGTTGTGATGGGGAGAAATGATGAGAAAAGAGAACAAGAAAAATTACACACCCTTGAAAAACCCCACTGCAACATTGAAATGAAAGGTTCCAACCAGGGCACCAGTCACCTCATAGTGCTAGAGAAAATTTATGAGGAGTACATAATGTTTGAAATAGCATAGTGAAGAATCCCCTAGTTTTTATCATCATAGTCTGCATGGGGAAAAGAATGACCTCACATGTCGACCAAAAGATGGGAAGATGTTGATATAGATATTTCGACATAATCGTTACTACAAGGATAATTGTAGAAACAATGGGTGATTTTCATTGGAATACCTTGGCCAATTTAAAAATCAAGTTACCCTTGCCAATTTATAAATTGGGCTAGTTATTTCATAATTTAGATTGGTTGATCCTGAAATCTCAATATTTCAATTGAACCATGACTTGAGATGTCAAAAGAGGATGTCAACAAATAAACGCTTGAGGTTTGCTCATCAATGATAATTGCTTGTTAATTGATTACTTATTGGTTCATAGGATCATATAGCCAATAGGCTTTAGACTCTTTAGAGTAGATGACCATGATAGAAGATTGACTCTTCGGGTCGAACTTCTTATGCTTTTCATTCGAAATATGAACCTAATCTATGTATCCAAAGGTTCTAAGGTGTCCAACCAATAGTTTCGTTTGACTCCATTTCTTAATAGGAGTGACATCCCACACTGCCCTAGTTAGAACTCTGTTCAAAATGTAGCTTGAGTAGGCAACAAGTTCTGCATGAAACCTAGTTAGTATTCCCTTTGCTTGAAGCAAACATCTACCCATCTCAATCAAGGTTTTGTTCTTCATTTCAACATCACAATTTTGTTGAGGGTAGTAAGGTATCATTCTTTTCCATGAGATACCATTATGAGATAAGTATCTTTCAAAGACAATACTCACATATTCTCCTTCATTATCTGATCCTAAACACTTCACAGGTCGACCACATTGCTTTTCAGCCAATGCCCTAAACTCCTTGAATTTCTCAAAAAAAAACTCTTTGTCTTTAAGAAATAAACCCAAGTAAACTTGGAAATTCATCAATGAAGGTGAGAACATACCTTGCACCTACTAGAGATGGATTATTCATTGTACAAATATTAATGTGCACAAGATCTATTGATGTCTTTTCCCTCCAAGGCTTCCCTTTCTCAAACTTTTTTTGGTGATGTTACCAAGAGCATATTCCTCACATACACCTTCAAGATGACCCACTCTAGGGAGTCCATGAACCATATTCAACCAAACAATTAACTTCATGTTTATGAAATTCAAATGTCTTGGTCTTTCAGACCAAATTTTGCTTCTAGCATCGGTTATGGATGAGCACAAATGGTCTAGTTTCCTTCTTTGCACCCTTAACGTTGCAAAACTTATATAGTCTATCCTTGGGTTCAAGAATACCTTTAGTAACAACCTCAAAATCATTGATAATATCCTTCAGAACAAACCTATTTTCCCAAAATTCAACTTTCTTGTTAGTTTGGGCAAGTTGTGGTTTAGATAATGTATTTGCTCTCAAATGTGGTACACGATAGACATCAGTAATTGCACCATTGTCACAACCAACCCTACCACTACTAGTAACTTTAAGTGCATAATCATTTGCAACACATATCATCTCTTATTTGGCCCCACTTAAGGAAGAAAAGAGATAAACATCCTTAGCCATGTGATGTGAAAATCCAAAGTCTACAATCTCCTTTTTTTAGAAGTATGAACATGTAATGTTTGATCAGAACAAATAAAAAATGTATGAGTAGATTCACCTTTATTTTCTTGAGAGTGTGATTGTTGTTCACCATCGAACCTTTTAACCTTCTCCTCAAGGTCATTGGTCTTCTTCCAACAAGTCATCTCAAAATGCCCTAATTTCCCACAATAACGACATGTATTCTTGTTCTTGACCTTTTTCATTAATCACTCATTGTCACCTCCATAATTTCTTCTATTGATATGATCTTCACAATCCTTCTCACAGTCTACATTGTGGCTTCTTTCTTGAATGTCATCTAAACCTCTTTCTCTATAATTCTGTTGTGATTCTACCACCCTTACCCTCAATCAAAAGAACATGTTGGCTATTGTTAAGCTTTTTTCCATCAACCAATTTTCATGTGCCCTAATCAACAAAGAGAAAAAAGAAGTAAAAGGTATAATTCTTATTATCTTCTTTCCTTGAAGATCAATTTTCAAAAAATGTTGAACAAAAAACATCTATGTTTTAGATTCATTATAATTAATTTCATTAGTGGCCCTTTCTTCTTCATGAATCCTTTTCCACACTTGCCCTGCCTTAACTACAACTCCTTCACACAGGCCCAATAATCCTCAATCATGTTGAAAGAGAGAGGTTTAAGAGAGTTCAACTCTTTCTCAAGTTGCATAGCCTTACTTTTATTAACCTTATCGAATAGATTCTTTAGCTTCTTCCATACTTCATTCCAATCCCACTGGTATGGAATTGAATATCTATTGATATGTAGGTCATCATAACACCTACATATTTATCCTTCTTTCCATTTATCATGCACTTCTCATGTTCATTTCTAAGAACAGGAATAGTAATATTTTTGAACTACAATAATGTTTTGCTCTTCAACAAAGCCTCCTTTTGTGTTCCCACATGCCATAGTTGTGTTGGTTTAGTACCACGAGCTCTTGCTTCGAACACATATTACTAATGTAACACATTGATCCAAAACCTTACAAGTCCAAGTACAATTTGATTCTTTCCAAAAATCCTACTTCTTAGGAGTGCAAATACATCCACAATCTTTTTGAGATGCAATAACCTCCAAAACATCTTCATCATTAGAACCGAGCTAGCATCTTCAAAACCTAGGCTCTTATAACATGTTACAAATCACACATGCATCAAAAGTGGATAACATATTCAAGTAGAATTGGTGATGTTTAAAAACACCATTATAGCATCAACGCACAACATACATCAACATAACACAATATCTCTCCATCATATAGATCAATCCATATATAATCTATTTATGCTTGAGCATGTAACCAATATCCTTTAAACTAAGGTTGATTTGCTCAAATTTGATTACCCGAGGTGGACCCAAAGTAGTTAAGCAATCTGCATTTTTTTACTTTTATGTGCCTAGTTGGTTATAGTTAACCTAGTCGAGACCTCTTAGTTGGCCCCATTTGATCAATCAAAATTGTCTCAATCGACTTCTCAATTCCTCCACGTATTGACATTATAAAAATTCAAATTAATCACAAATTTCAACATTTTCTTTCCAAATCCAAATGATGTAATGCATATCACCTCTTCATCCCCTTAAAATATTGTTAAGCATAATTAGTTGAATAAAAAGGATAAGCTCTTTAATCATTGTGCTATTTTTAAGATGCCAATAGTATGAGCCTTATATGATAAATGAAAGTGTACACAAAGGCATGTGCTTCATATAAGAAGTGTTCATATAAGAAGTGTTGAATAATGGTGGGGTGCCAAATTAGTTCACTCAACCATCTTAGTTTGGCACTTTATAAAAGCCAACTTATACACAATTTTACAAGTACTTACAATTTCCTTTATATATTATATCCACATAAATATTTAAATATTTGCATTTATTAATCTTTGCCTGAGTATAAATTCTTAAATATTTGCTTTTATTAGGCCGTGCCTTGAGTATAAATATTTGAATGTTTGTTTTTTTAAGTCCGTACCTACTTAAAGTAGGGACTCTTTTTTTTTCCAAAAAAAATTAGCTCGAATTTATATTGCATATAAATTCATTTACACGGGAGGACTGTAGACAGTTTGATCTGTGTGCTCATGCCAAAGCAGAACCAGACCTACAAAGCACCGCAAGAGAGTGGGCATTACATACTTGAGGGACTCTTAGTAATCGATTCTTATGTATTTTGAAATATCAATTCCCTATTCTTTACTAACGTAGTGAAATTTATTCAATTATTTATTTCGGTCACATGATCGAACATTTTCATTTGAGATTACATTGTGGGGTTTTAGTTACTAGTTTAGGTAATGTTTCAATCATTTTGACTTTCTTTCCAAAATCTTCTATGTTATACTTCTTAAAGGATTCATATATTTTGATATTTGTGTAGTATTAATTATGGATTGCCATGTTAATGCAATGCATTGATTTTGTGTTCATTAAATTGTAAAGTTGTGATGGTGGTTGTCTGTATGTTCAAGGTTGTTCTTATTTTTCTGATGTTGATGCTTCCTTCCATAAGTATAATCTACATATGATGTACATAAAAAAATGTGGATATAGTGATTCGACCACCACCCACCCTAATCTCATTCTTGTTCACCTATTTACCTGTTATTTCGAGCTTCCCTGACCTCACCTCACCTCCCACCTATTCGATATGGTTTAGTAAGGGTAAGGAAGGAAATGAGTGTCTCACCTCATGAATAGTGCTTAATGGCATATCAAACCTATATTCCTAGTTAAGGAAGCAACCAATGTGTGTGTGTGTGTGTGTGTGTTTGAAACTATTGTACTATGCATATGAAAAAAAAATAACATGGAGACTATGATGATGAGGAGAAGGGATAAGAACCAAACCTATAAGGATTTGGGCCAATGGTAACTTGAAATCCCATTGAATTTCTCTGATTTCAATGTTTTCTCCTCACATTCTATTTAGCATAGTTTCAATCGACTTGCTCTTATCTCAAAATATTTCATTTCAAGTGGGATTTGTAAGGGACTATTGGATCATTGAAAGACCAAAGTGTATTTTGCTTGAACTTTAGCTAGTTTTAAACAAAATAAGTGGCTTTAGCAATAATTGGAATTCGGTGACATATGATGATTGGATGGTGGGTCTCTATCTATAGGGGAGGAAATAGGTTTCTTATAACAACATTCTCTTATGTTTCCTCTCTTTTTGGAGCATCTGATAATTGCATGTAGTTGTAGGCTTCGATCAACAAGTGGTCTTAGTTTTTGTTGACCAATTCAATGCTCCTCATTTGCGATCATAATATTTGGTTGGAGTAGAAATGGAACTTGGTGGCTTGATTCCTTACAGTTCTGAGTGTCTGTCTCAATTTCATTCTTTCACAGTACCTAAAAAAGATTGAGTAGTTTACTCCTATTTCCATTACTTTGACACACATAAGGAGGTAACGAAGAAATCCTTCTATCCTCCCCATCAAGATCTCTGAATGATTTCTCCATTGATTGTCTAACCAACATTAGAACCAACCTCTAAGCTAGCATCACGTCAGGCTACTTATGTTTGTGGTCAATGGTTCATTGGTAGCACCGACATTATCAAGAACAAAGTGAGAGTCACCATGTTTCCATGTGTGCTAAAATATCTCTGATTCTTTTACTTGTGGTCTCCCATGTGCTTCCTCCCAATATCAAGTTCGAGGTCACTTCATCTCAATTGTTAGAACTAGTTTCTAGGTTTTACAAATTGAATGCTCGTGTAGGGATTCACAAGGGTCATGTTAGCACCACCACTAAGCATTATCACTATTCTTGAATTTCCTATGGGTGTCACTTCTACCAATATTGAGAGATATTTCAGACACCTTGGTTGCAAAGTGTTGTCTAGTCTTTTTCCCCGACTTAAAATGCTCATGAGTGTGGTTCTTTGAGACAATAGGAGGATTCAAGCCCTAGAGGCCGTTAAATGGTGAAAAGAGGCAGCGTGTAGGTGTAGGAATTGCTTGATAGTTTACAAGGATCAAAACTCGATGGCAAGCATGCCAAATTGAATGTCGACATACCACTAGGTGATATTACCAAGAGAACTTGACAATTTACAAGAATCAAAACCATATGGAAAGCATGTGAGATTGAATGTTGCATATCATTTTTTTAGGTAGTGACTAGTTGTTATGTGGCATACCCTTGTTTAAGGATGCAAACATCGTATAGTGGATAACTAGTGAAATAAGCAATATTTTAACTATAATGATGTAACTATCAATTTATTATAATGGTTGTTTTGAGTAAGAGTCATATTTAGATTTAAAAAATGTCTTCAATTCTACACTTCAAGCAATGTTGTTATATTATGATAATTTTGTTTATTAAAAAAATTAATAATGTGGGTATGTTGTTGAACATTATAGTTTTTCATTTTAATTACAAAGATATATCTATAGGTAAAAGGTCTTGAGTTTACAATTGTGTCTAGCTCGGTTGGTTGTGAGGAATGATTGTTATCCTCCCCACCCAGGTTCAATTCCCACAAGTGACATGTGGAGCTCCTAATGAATATATTGTTGTAATGGTCTTGAGCCATATGTTGACAAAGCCTCAAGCTTCTATATAATCCGATTTACTTTGGGTACCATCCTTGGAATGAGGGGAAGTGCCCGACAAGTTTCTCGGGGATATGTATTTCCCTTAAAAAAAGGTAAAAGATATCAAGTTCGACTTCCAAATAATATTGTTAAATTGTAACAACTTCATTCATGGAAATAAAAGACCAATAACAGGAATATCTTACCAAACACCTTGATTTTATTTTTGGTTAGGGATTTATATCCACAATTAAAAGTTCTTGAGTTCCATCCCCGAACGAATATTGATTGAGACAAATTCGTTCACAAGAATAAAAGACTAAAGACATGGATACCTTTCATAACACTTTTGTATAGTATTTTGGTTCAGGATTTATATGCACAAGTAAAAGGTCTTGAATTCCACCCATAAGTGATCTTATTAGAGGGTTAGCAACTCCATTCATATGAATAAAATATTAATGACATGGATACATTGTCAAACACTTTAATATTATTTTTTAAATCAAGAATCCATGTTTATATGTAAAAATAGTCAATCGAGTCTAGTTTGGGTGGTCGTGAGAAGGAGTGTTATCTTCTCTGCCCAAGTTCAATTACCACAAGTGACATGTCAAGCTCTTAATGAATATATTGTTGTAATAGCGTTGAGCCATGTGTTGACATAGCCTCAAGGTTCTGTAGAATCTAACTTAACATGAGTATCATCCTCAAATTGAGGGGAAGTGTGGCAAATTTCCTGGGATATATATATATATATATATTCATTCACAAAAATAAAATAAAAATGTAATAACATAGATACCTTACCAAATACCTTAATCTAAGTGTTTTTGTTAAAAATACAAATACACAAAAAAAAATCTCAAACGGTAAAGATTTCATTTTTTTTATAAATGATAACCCGTCAATAATATCACCTTTTTCACTCACCATTGCACCTTTATTGGTTACTCTATGTTTCTCTATCCATGACCACTTAAACACCTTACAATGTGAATTTATACGAAAGTTGACATGATACATCTCGTGTTGGGATTGACTCTAGAACAAAATTTGATGAACATGTTGACTCGATGCATGTGGTGTTAAGTGTTTTGCAATATGTTATTGTATCAAGAGAAGTGAGGTGCATTCTACAACCTAGTATTGAAAAGATTATAACATCCATCTCAAGTATGTGACATTGACATCAACATATATCATCCCAATATAGTATGCTATACAAAACAAAAAAATAGTAATAATAAATCTAATGAGAGTGAAATAATTATCATTCACACACACAAAAATGTGTGTGTGTAAATAACACTATAAAAATGAAATCATATCAACTATTATAAGAAGGAATCTATGGAAATTATGTTTGGTACCATTGGTGGTTGTATTTTATCAACCCACAATATTAATGGTGAGTTCCATGATATGTACATACACACACATAAACCACACCAACATAAATCATCTTAACTCGATATCTTTTAAGCACCAAGAGATTTAAATCTCAATTGTTTTCTAGATCCCTCTCGGTGCTTAATAGATCTAGAGTTAAGATGGATCTATGTTAATGATATTTCAAACACAAAAATTTATAGAGCACTTGCTACCATCATTAATGAGAAGAGTGATTGTGGTGAGTGCGATAAGGCTTAGTGAGAGATTGGTGGAAGTTTATTATAATCAATTTAGATTTGATTTTCCATAGCATAGGTGGGTATAGAATTATACATAAGTAGGGTTGTGGTTTGATTTAGAATATAGAACACTTAGTGAATAGTTATTAATCATTGTCATGAAGTTAAAACAACTTGAATTCAAATTAGTTTTCTTATTTTTCATAAATATTTCAAATATTCTTGATGTTTTTAATTTTAATTTTATTTAAAAAAAATAGATAGATTTTATTTTTTTTAAATTGCTAAATCCAATTTTTTATTCATCTATTAAAGTTGTGTAACTAAAATGCCCTTGATGTGTTTTGCCAAAATATCTCTAATTGTCATATTCAAAAATCAATTAAAAAAAAAAACTAAAAATTCAAGACATCTTTTCTTTTTGGCCTCACATTTTCTTTTTGGCCTCACATCAAGGTGATTTATGGTAACCATGAATATATTTTTCATTCCCTAAGTAAAATTTTGACAAAAACATTCAGACATAACAATATTGAGGTCATTTTATATGATCTTATAAATGCAATAAATATACACTGCGATACTATGATGTCTTTGTAATTACTAATGGCACCACTTACAAAGAAAGCAAATTATTTGGAGGAGATATATACAAATGGGAAATGATTTGCCATTGCTTACAATTTGTCTTCCTAAACATATTTATCATATGTTGAAGGTGCAAATAACTTGTAAATCAT
Source organism: Picea engelmannii (assembly GCA_009831015.1). Lineage (NCBI taxonomy): Eukaryota > Viridiplantae > Streptophyta > Pinopsida > Pinales > Pinaceae > Picea > Picea engelmannii. Next base: position 222,229 of record ML790788.1, on the reverse strand, counting down.
GTAAATCATTGTACATGTTAGATGGAAAATACTTGGTCTTCTAAAAAAAATAAATTTACATGGCAACAACACACAACATAGAGGTAAAAAACATGTATGTGTGCCTTTCTAGCTTTGAATAATTTGTGAATTTTGTAATCACTTTTAAATTTCTAATATAATATTAAATTATTTTAATGAGTTTTTAATCTTTCGAGGAAAGAATCTAATTAGCAATCTTGAATAACATTAATAAAATTAACTAAAATGTGCTAAATTTTTAGAATCACAAATACAATGAATGAATTGCTACCCGAAAGCATAGTAAGAAAAATACTTACCGCTAATTGGATGTCTATAGGAGGTAGTTAGGGTAGAGGTCGACCACATAAAGCCAACATACTACTTTGTTGGGCTACCATTCTTAAAGCCAACATACTACTATGTTGGACTACCATTCTTAGAGTCTCTCCATGTTATTTAAATTTAATGATCAACAAAATGGGATGACTAAGTCGATTTGTATCTACTTTATAATATTAAGAAGTGGTCAATATATTAAAAGCAAGAACATGCATTCACCTTGTGTTTTGTTGTGTTTCACTTTTGTTTTAACCTGTTTTCTTACCGTTTCATCATCCTCTTATGTAACCTATGCAAAGAAGCCATAAAGGCTTATCTCACTTTCAACTTCCATGGACTAGAGAGAAGCACCTCTTCCAATAATGAGATGAAGCTCCTATTCCCTTACAATCTTCGTATGATCTAGTAATGTCATGGGCCCATTAATTAGATTTTTGACCAAATGATTAGATGACCTGGATGACCTAGCACGTTGCTTAAAGAAGGAATGTTCAAGTAGTTTTTTAGTGGAGGATCCTTTTCGCAAAATGAATGATAATCAAAAGGCAACCATCTCCTTAGAAGACATTGAGAAATTTGAATTAGTAAACTATGGAACAATCTCGGAATAACATTTATCAATTTAGTGCATGAGTCATTTCCCAAAGTAAGGAGGGTGGCCATTGTTATATATTTGGGTTACTCCAAAAGCATTTACACCATGTTTGGGGGTGCTTTATGAGATTTGGGGTACATGGTGTATGTTCAAACCTTGGATGGTCTAAGATGGATTGTAGCATGACATATGGTTTATGATGGATATGCATAGTTGTGACAATTTGTTCAATATATGCTCGACCTCAGTTGATTATAGCCTCAATGTTCTTACCTTGGGTGGTGTAGATCTCCTAGTAGTTCAGTGGATGCCCTTCATTGAGGCCTCATGGAGGAGCCACTTATTTAGAGAGTTCCCTATAAGGGATGTGGAGCATTGTGCATCATGGAGGATGGATTCAAGTCCTAGTTAACATGTGGCAGCTTGGTTACTTGTTCGGAGGATTGAAGATGGCTCGAGGATGCATGGGGCTTCAACAATGTTCTTGCAAGGGGTAGATGACCTAGTGGAGTACATTGCTCTAGAGGATAGATTGAATCAGTGGAGGCTCGTTATGGAGTGGTGTGGACTTTCCTTGCACATTTATGTCACCTTGGAGTTGTTATTGTGCATGGCATCACCATTGGAGCATGACACTTGTACTCTAGAGTAGACATCTCACTTGTGTGGCCTACAAGGGCTCACATAGGTTGCTTATAAGGGCTTAGGCCCACATAGTATTGTAGGTCTCCCTTACCTCTCATATAAATAGAGGAAGGAGAGAGTCTTTCCACATAATATTAATTTCACTGACGTGTATTCACTCTTGTGATGAGATGTGGTGGACAAAAGAGAGTGTGCACTTCCTCTCTATCTCTTAGACTTAAGTCTTCACTTGTACTTGTATTCTCTCACTCTTTTGAAGCACTAGGGTTTCTTATTCTACATGGAGTTTCTTGGATCATCTTGGAGTTCTAGGGTTAGGGTTTATTCCTTTGATATTGGGGATTAGGATTTTGAGAGAAAACACTAGGGTGGATTTGTGAAGAAGAAAAGAAGAGGGGAACATCTTTCCTTGGAGGTTGTGTTGGAGACATTCTTGCACTTGGATCTTCTTAGTTGAACAAGGATTTGATGATTTACCGTAGCTAGGATTTTTTGGATAGTTCATTTTTTACACTAACCTTGAGAGAACGCTATGATATGTACTTGTACTTTATCTTGAGCTTATATATGAAGTTTATAGTTGTCCACATCTTGTGTCATTGTTATATTTGAATTTCATCTATAAATGTTCTTTATGCTTTTAGTATTTACAACCATTTATGTCTCTCTAATTGGACATAAGTAAAAGGGAAAATTATTAATTGATTTGACATCAAAGGAATAATATAAGGGGTTGATTTTACTGTTGTTACACTATTGTAATTACTCCCATAAAAGTGCATTTTCAGATCTGATTATTGGCTGATAAGCTTCCCTATAAGGTGTTGAAGCTTATATTTTTGTTTGGTATCTCTTGTCCTTGAATTGTCAAAAAGTTTGGGGCTATTTAAATCGAATTATTATTATCTTTACACTGTTGATTTATACTATAATTTATAACAGTACTAAAGGCTGAAAATTGTAGGGCTAATATGCAACAAACCTTATAGGAAGAAGGTAAAATTCAATTTTGCATTAATTGTTTAAGTGCATAAAATTTCCACAACCATGAGCAAGCTCCATGGTGATAATGCCTAGAGAACATATGTTATCTTTCTAGTCATATCCTCCGTTTACTTGACAAAATATGACTTCAAACGTCATCTAACAGATGGAACCTATGACCATGTTTCTCTTAATCTTGTCCCTACCACCAAATGAAAAAATACACGCGGATACACGGATGCCCCAATTGAGAAGCAGAATATGTTTATGAGATCGACGTGTGAAGCCTAGATGAAATGACACTTGTAAATCGACATGTTAGAGCATTGCATGAAAGGCCACTTATCTGTAAATCTACCATGATTATATCTCAAGGATAACTCTTCTTCAAGATTATGGCATGTGCCTTGGGACATATTTAGAATATCCCCTAGCCTAGATTGTTGGAATGGATGTGAGCCTTGAAGAATGTATCTACTTTTGTAGTGACCTAATATTATTCAATGTTGCATCCTAATTCATTTAATTTACATGTGTTATTTAATATGTCCAATGAACAACAAGTTTATGTTCTAACAACTCACTTGAAGGCATGACATGTTAATGCAAATTTCATTTTGCACACCTCTCATCTTGGTTGAAGTTGCACCAAGGACATATATGGTTTAGTAATTATTAAGATATGTTGTCAGATGGAGGGTGTGTAGATGTCATGGCTTTATCTTATTCACACGAGTGTGGGTGTTAGTACTTCTAGCAAGATTGATCTTAAAAATAATGAACTATGTGCTCAGTTAGTAGGAGCATGAAATATCATAGGAATATGCATCAATTTGTGATCAAGTTTCACAAATCTAGGATTGTGTATCCACACATATGACACGTGGATTTTAATATGGCATACATTTTTTACCACATATAGGTTTTGGTTAATTTATAATATGTGTTTTTATTACTTTGTCAAGGCAAACAACCTAGGAAGCGACATGATCATTGGTTTTAATGCTTGGGATGGTGCACACTTGAAGGTTTCCTGGATATTTGTTGCTTGATGCTTATGCCCAAGATGATGACCGTAGCATGGTTGCCTCCACAAGTTACGAAGAGTGTGACCAATTGTTGATGTGGAAGATAAGAACACCATGATTCCCATTTTGTTGGTTTTTAATGCAATCGGTTTTATCAGAGCTACAGTAAGCCTCACATATTTGTTGCTTATCATTACATCACTAATCAATAAAACAATGAAGGTTCTAGATGTGTATATCTTGGATGCATATTGATGTATAAATGGTAATTTTTAAGTGTTGTTTGGATACGATCTACATGTGTAAACACTTTTTTATATATTTTTTGATACATCTTACCTTTTCAAAGTTGTGCCTTGATCCATAGAAAAGGGAAATGTTTCTATAACAAATGACAATAATTAAGAAATTGTAAGAATGATAATTACTATTTTTTTTCTTTTCTAAAATTTGAGCTCTATAAAGCAGTGATAGGGTCGGCATGAATATCTCTCTACTTAAGGCACTCTAGTCAAAACACTACTTGGGTTATTCCATTGTTCACAACAATCTAGAAGTTGTAAGACAATATGTTTGTTCTAGGAAACATCTTCCTCATGGCAAGTTACTATAAGCTTTTTATTAAGGATTATAAACCCTATCCATGGAGGTTGTCTTTCAAGAGGAAGAAATGTGTAAGTTTCAACCTTGAGGATAATATACAAGACAATACTTATTCAATTCACTGGAAGGATTCCAAGACCCAAAAGGTTGGCAGATTATTAGTCATTTCTTCATACAGATTCACTAAAGCAGATAAGTTCATACACAACATGGAATATGTAGTTTTCTTAATCAACTTTTCACTAAAGTAGATAAATTCATAGAAAACACAAAGTATGTAGTTTTCATGATCATGTTTCAAAAGAATTGGCCTTTCAAACTTATTTTCAAAGAATTAGCCTCTCAAACTTCTTTTCAAGTGCATCTGAGACATTATGTTTGACTTAAGAATCGACTAACAAAGTCTTAAGATCTACTCCAATGCACAACTACCACTTCAACATCAACATACCACAATGTAGTTGAAGTACAATCACATCTTATGGTCGTGGATGCAATGAGTGAAAAACTTCTACATGCATATGGTTAAATCTAAATAAAAACAATAAACAAAATAATACATATAAAAAACTTAACTTAAAAGTGAAGACATGATACATATAAAAAAAACTTAACTTTAAAGTGAAGACATGGAGTAATTGACGAGAGAAAAGTTCAATAGGTGGAGTGGACTATTGAACCACCTTCTCATTAAACCACGTGTCATGTACACAGATCACATAAGCTTAAAATTGAAAGATCAGTTTATTGCCTTGTTTACAAGATGTAAATAATAACCGACCTATATTTCAATGGTTGTAAAAGTGGAGTTGTGGAGTGAACTATTTTTGATAGGTGGAGTGAACTATTGAACCATCATTAGACCATGTGCTATGCCCATAAATTATATTATAACAAATTTTTGAATATTATAACAAATTTGTATGTTATGACATAAGCTCATAGATGGGATTAAATGAAAAAGAGGTAAGAGAGTTCAACTTAATGGGATTAAATGAAAAAGATGTAAGAGAGTTCAACTTAATGTTTTGGTTAATTACTCATACTCATAATAAATTAGCTTTATGTTTGAAAATTTATATTAAATATAATTATAATGTTTTGGTTAATTACTCATACTCATAATAAATTAGCTTTATGTTTGAAAATTTATATTAAATATAATTATATTATTTATTTATAATATTGTTATCGGAAGAATTAGAATTAATTTTTAAATAATAAAGTGAAATAATTTTTTTAAACAAATTATTATTATAAATAATTTAATTTAATTGTCATAAAAAAAAATATTATTATATTAAAATTACTCAAAACTTTTATTGATAAATTATAGAATTAAATAAAACACATATTAGTTTATTCATCTTCATGCATATATTATGGTCAACAATGGCTGATGAAAATCTACCCAAAAAAAAATCCACGTATAGAACTTTAAATTAACACGATTCCCATAAAAATATCTAATCTAACCCTTTTTTGTTGATTTTTAAATGTTTTATTTTTTTTATTTTTTTAAATTGAAATGTGTGAGAATAATTGGACCATATTGTTTTTAAAAGATGTTTTAAAATGTGTAAGTAAATAATTGGAATACAAGTTCAAAACAAGTTTTGCTTTGTATATGTATATGGGTAACTTTTTTTCAAGTCAAATGTATTAGATTATAAATTGGAGGGTTTATCTTCATCCTTTACATACTTCAATTTAGTAGTCAAGCAGGGTTTCCCGAAACATTCGATGCAAAGTCTTATTGTTCCTATTTTTAAAAATGGTGATAGAAACGTTCCCTCTAATTACAGGACCATTATGATTAGCCCAATTCCAATCAAGCTTTATGGAATTATTTTGGAAAAGAAGATTAGTCTTTGGCTAGAAAGTCACAGTAAAAGAGCTAAAGGCCAAGTTGGGTTTAGGAGATATCATTCAATTATGGACCATCTTGTTACCTTTAGGATCATTGTATAGGAGTTATGCAATACTAAAACCAATATTTTTTGTTGTTTTGTTGACTTTAGAAAACCTTTTGACATTGTTCCCAGGAAAAACCTTTGGGATAGGTTGGAAGAGATAAAATTGACTTTTGAGTTGAGGGTTGTTGCAATAAGGTTGTATGAGAATGTTATTGCCAAGTTTAAGAACATTGAGGGTTGGTCGAATGAAATTAACAACAATATTGGAGTCAAGCAAGGGTGTCCCTTGTCTCCTACCCTTTTTGGCATTTACATTGACAAGTTAGAAGATTGATTTGAAGAAGCAGGTTGTGTTAGCCCTACTCTCACTGGTATAGTCATCAATCTTCCTCTTTATGTTGATGATGTCGTTCTTATGGCGAGGAGTCCCCACGATCTTGGAAAGCAACTAAGAATCCTCAAGGATTTTTGCTCCAATATGGGTATGATTGTTAATACTAACAAGACTAAGGTCATAATCATTAAATCCAATAAGACCACTTGTGATACCTTCATAGATGATAACAACAACTTGGAGGAAGTGACTTCATACAAATATCTTGGAATCGATATTCACCACAAGATCAACTGGAATTATAACATTGAGAAAAGGGTTATTGGGGGATGGAAAACTTATTATGGGCTTGAAAACAATTGTAAATCAGTCAATCTTTGAATATGGGATAAGAAGAAACTCCTCTTTGACACTCTTGGTACGTCTGTTATTCTATATGGATGCGAAGTCTTGGGATGCAGTATCTCTCGTGAATCTTGGAGAAATATAGAGCAGATCCAAAAGAATTTAATAACCTATAATCTCAAAATTAAAGGGAATATGCCCTATCCCATCCTCCTCTTAGAGGCAAGCCTTTCCCCCATTGAGAGCACGCTATGTATAGATACCTAATGTATAAGAACAAGTTAAACAACATGGAAGACAAGAGGCTTCCTAAAATTGCTTCCAATTCCAGTTGCAACCACCTTCAACTCAAGCAGGGTTGGCATAAAGATGCATAGCCTTACTAAGCCATTGGGGAATCATGGAAGAGACCATTTTGCAGAATAAGGATACTATTAAAAATATCATTAAATCAAAATTTAAGGAGAAAATGTGATGTGATAAAGAGTTAGAGGAAAAAAGAAAATTAAGTTATTATAAGGAGGTAATCAACCCTAATCTAGAAGATCAAAATTATCTCTATGTTTTGACAAGTGTAAAGAAAAAAATAAACATAGATAAAAACAAATTCTCACGAGCTCCATAGTGAAATTGGGCATTGGTCAATTCCTAAAATGCCCTAGGATGAAAGAGTGTGTCACCTTTGTGACACTAAGAAGGTTGAAGATGAAAATCAGTTTCTCTTAGATTGTCCAGCCTATACCCAGATTAGATCTCAATTTCAAAATATTTGTCACACTACCAACCTCCCTAACCTTTTAACTTAGCAAAACTATGGTGATCTTGGAAAGATTCTCTTAATGTTTTTCGAACACAAAACAAAATTCTAAAGAAATGCAAGTAATCCCTTACTCTCTTAAGGTCTGATAGACCAATTTGGTCCTAGTGGACGTTAATCATCATCATTACAACTACTTAAAGCAATGTGTGTGTTCGACATAAAATTGAGTAAATTTTGTTAGAAAACAAAGTAAATTGTTCCTTTTGCTACGCGAAGAGAACGAGGTATTTAGCCTTTGGATATTTTAGGGTTCCTCGTCCCTTTTCACCTCATTGTAAGGGGTATCAAGGTTTATTCTTGATCCAAGTACAATTTGGTTATTCAACATATAATTTCACATTTGTTACAAAGCCTTGATCTCTAGTCCCAACTTCCTTGAAATAAATCATCCATGGTCTTTAATTTCACTTTTGAGGTGAAAGGTGTAGTATTTGTTGCAAGGTTCAAGAGGTAGTGCTTTTGGTAACTCCTTGTTGAGAAGTAATGCTTCGAAACCTCTACTACATTTAGTATAGAGAATACTTATATGCGTCAATTTTTTCAGTTTGCATGCACATTCAATTTTCATCTTCACCCTTTAGGTCCACAGATGCACCATGAATGCCAACAATTGTAAATACCATTATAGAATTCAACACATGCATGGAAAAAACAATGTGCAACACACCAAGAAGATGAACAATCCCCCCTTGATATTGACAAAATCCAACCTCCTCCAATGTCTGAATGGACTTTTTGTCACAAAAGTGTGCTCATATTTATTCTACATATGATATCAAGCAAGGCACAATGCTAGTTAGTTGTCTTTTTTGTCTCAAGCTTTCTTTCACAGAGCATTGTACATCACACTTACACAATGATATAAACACAGTTACATTCAAATTTGCTTTAGGTACTCTTATTCATTATATGCTTCATTTATATTCATGTTTATGTGCCATAACTTAATCAATCAACCGGTGTATTTTGTTCTCTTATTTGCTTCTTTCTATCAAATCCATTGTCATCTGCGAGAAGCTATTAAAAGATATGCACAACATGGAATGATGGGAAAGACAATATTACATGGGATATTTGGTTGGGAGAGACCCTTTTTCCAGTGGAATCTCAATTTGACCAAGCTAACTCATTGGTAGACAAGGGGCACTATTTCTATAACAAAGGTTGTTGAACACCATTAAGAAAGAAGACAATGCGATTCTCAAATTTTGATTGGTCAAAGAATCACTTGAACATCGTGCCATGTGAAGTACCATTTTGAGGATTTTTCTTACTCAAACATAGGGAAGGTAAGTAAGTACCCAACCTTTTTTTTCCAGTAGAAAATTTCTCAATATGTGTTTTTCTCAAAGAGAGTACATGAGTTCAAAATACAGTGCCAACTAGTGGCTTTCAACTAAGTATAAATCCTCCATCACAGACAGGAAGAGATGTACTACGAAGTTCTGGAATATAAAAACTCAGAGATACTATTCAGTCTCTACCCTTATGTATCAGTCCAAAATTGCAAATAAAATTGCAATAGTATAGTCCAAAATATCTACATCCATGTATACAAAATAGAACCAGAGATAACTCAAAAATATAATGAAGTCATAGACTTACCTAAATACTATCTATATCAGATGTAAAGTTGAAGTGTTAGAGGAGGGACCTCCTGGCCATCCTGCCATTTGTTGAAGTGGATCCTCCCTTCCAGAACCTGGAGAACTTTTTTTGAAAGTGTATCAGCTTCCACATTCTCTTCCCAACCAATATCCCATGTAATATTGTCTTTCCCATCATTCCATGTTGTGCATATCTTTTAATAGCTTCTTGCAGATGGAAATGGATTTGATAACAAGCACCCAAGCTTATAAACGCTTAAATAAGTACCCAACCTTATAAACGCTTAATAAATGAAAAATAATTGTCTTCCTCTTAATTACCCATGGGGAAAGTAGGTAAGAACCCAATGGAGGTAAGTAAGAACATCGTTAATCAATAAAACAATGAAGGTTCTAGATGCATATATCTTAGATATTACTCTATGCATCATCTGGAAATTTTCAAATCTTGTCTAGATATGATCTACATGCGCAAATGCTTTTTTTTTATATTTTTGGATGTATCTTTGTTAGGGACCTAACCCCTCATGTAGGTAGAACAATATATTCGGATGTAATAAAGGTCAATATTAATAAGGCCTTGCAATAAGGTAGAATAAGTCGAATGTAAGAAGACCTAATAGAAGCTTCCGCTTCTAGAAGGATCTTCCTCTAGATGGTTCTTTTGATAGACATATTTAGTATAAATAGGAGTTGAGGGTATGATAACCCTAGCTTGGATATTATTGTAATAGATCTCTTCTCGACTAGAGGTTTCCCCCTCGAAGAGGCCCTTGAACATTACTCTCAGAATCAAAGTGTTATTTCTGGTGTTATTTTGATATCATTTCAGTGTTATTGTGGTGTTGTTCTGGTTATATTGTTGTTTATCTATCATTTCCAGCATTTTATTTCTGTTCTGCATACTTTTTATATCTGGAATATTACAAGTGGTATCAGAGCACTTTCCTCGGCATAAATTGTGGGTTAAACTTTTTTTTCAGGGTAGAGACGTATTCTGGCATCTTTAAGCCACAAAGATCTGCCGTTACGCGCATAAACTCGCGGTTGAGGGATTCATACACGCAGGAAATACAAGTGGTACTTAAGTGCACATCTGTTGACCACCCTTGTAACCCTTGTTGGTACCCCTTCGAGTGGTAGCACATCAGACAACACCTGTGTACGAATCAGCCTAGATTTCCTAAATCCATATTTAGATAAATCGATCGGTCGCATGATTGCTATAGTGCCACCGAGAACAACACTCGGGAAGATACTTTCTAGTACCTGGGTAGTAAGGTAGTACAGCTAAGGGCACAGTCTAGCCTCCTTAGTTAGTGCCCTGAGATATTGGGTCGAGTACTACTGTTGGACCCCGCACGTATATTAGAGAACTATAGCACAGGGCAAACCCTTGTCTGTAGAACTCTTGAATACCTAACCCTCCTTTATTCCTCGCACTAAACCAGTAAATCCCACTACCCCCTCTGCTCCACTCAAGATCCAAAAATTGACCAGGGCCGAAATGGCTGAACGCCAACTCAAAGGCCTTTGTTATAATTGTGATGACAAATATTTTCTAGGCCACAAGTGTAAGGAACAAAATCTTGTTATGGCCATCTCGGAGGATATTTTGGAAGAGGATGTTGAAACTCTCGTTGTGTCTAAGTCACCTGAAACCACTAACATAACCCCTCCCTCATACCCTCTTGAAATAGAACCAGTCATTTCCCTCAATGCTCTCACTGGCTTCTTTGCTCCCCAAACCCTCAAGCTAATTGGTTACATCAAGCATAGGAAGTTCATCATTCTTGTTGATAGTGGAAGCACCCATAATTTTATTCATCATCGCATTGCCCAAGAAACTCATTGCTATATACATGCAGTCAATAATATCCAAATCATGATTGCCAATGGTGGCTCCATGAAATGTGGAGGGAGTTGTGAAAATGTATGTCTCCAAATTGGTGACTACCACTTGAAATCTCATATGTTTGCTATCGGCATGGGCGGTTGTGACATTGTGTTGGGTGCAGATTGGCTAAGGACTTTGGGTCCCATTCTCATGGATTTTAAGGACTTAACCATGCAATTTGACCAGGAGGGTCGACAATATAGGTTCCAAGGCATCACCGTCGGTTCACCTGAGATCATTAGTTCCCATTGCATGGAAACGTTTCTCAAAAAAGGTCATTCTGGCGTTATTTCCCAACTCCATGCCATATAAACAACTGAGACACCCTTTGTGCCGCAAGACCTTCAATCCATTCTCTCTAAACATCAATTGGTCTTTTCCACTCCCCAGGGACTCCCTCCTTCCCGTGGTGTTCATGATCATTCCATTCCCCTTGCACCAGGAAGCCTTCCTCCCAATATTCGTCCCTATCGTCACCCCTTTTCCCAAAAAAATGAAATTGAGAAAATGGTGCAAGAACTTCTTAGCGCAGACATTATCCGCCCTAGTATGAGCCCCTACTCTTCTCCTATGGTCATGGTCCTGAAGAAAGAAGGTTCTTAGCACATGTGTCCTGACTTTCGCGCCCTCAACAAACTCACCATTAAAGACAAATTTCCCATTCCTTTCATTGATGACCTCTTGGATGAATTGAGTGGTGCCCAGTTCTTTACTAAACTGGATCTTCATTCTGGCTACCACCAGATCCGTATGAAAGAGGCAGACATTCCTAAGACTACCTTTAGAACTCATGAGGGCCACTATGAGTTTTTGGTCATGCCCTTTGGCTTGTGTAACGCCCCCTCCACCTTCCAAAGCCTCATGAATCATGTATTCCACCCTTTTCTCCGTAATTTTGTCTTAGTTTTCTTTGATGATATCCTCATCTATAGCAAAACCTGGACAGACCATCTTGCTCATGTGGATCGAGTTCTCCATCTACTCTCTTAGCACTAACTTTTCATGAACAATCTAAATGAGTTTTTGGCGCCTCAGAAGTCGAGTACTTGGGTCATCTTGTTAGCAAGGACGGAGTCAGGGTGGACCCTAAAAAGATTGAAGTTATGCAAGACTGGCCTCACCCAAAGACTCTCAAAAGCTTGCGTGGATTTATGGGCTTAACAGGTAATTATCGCAAGTTTGTTAAGAATTATGGAAAGATTGCGGCACCTCTCACGACACTCCTCAAAATTAATTCTTTCACTTGGACTCCTGTAACTGCTCAGGCTTTTCAAACCTTGAAGATGGCCATATGCACCACTCCAGTCCTGGCCCTTCCCGATTTCACAAAGACCTTTGTCCTAGAATGTGATGCTTCAGGGAAAGGAAATGGAGTTGTTCTTATGCAAGAGGGTAGGCCTTTGACCTTTACCAACAAAGAATTGTCTGAACGGAATTTGGGCAAATCAATCTATGAAAAGGAAATGTTGGCTATTGTGCATGTCGTCGATCTATGACGCCCTTATCTATTGGGGTAACGCTTCCAAATTAAGACAGATCATCAAAACCTCAAGTATTTTCTGGAACAATGCATATCCTCCCTAGAGCAACAAAAATGGGTGACTAAGTTATTTGGATATGATTATGAGATCATTTACAAGAAAGGCAAAGACAATGTGGTTGCGGATGCACTTTCCCGAAAAATATGAAGATGAAGGATTCCTTTTTTCTCTCTTCTTCATTATACCAGACTGGCTCCAAGCCATTCGCTGGGAATGGCTACACGATCCCAAAAGTTCGCATCTGATACAACTATTGCAGTCCAATTCTCCAGTTTCTCCAGGGTACTATTGGCTCCATGATGAGCTTCGATACAAAGGTCGTTTGTATTTAAGTAAACAATCAAAACTTAAATCTACGATACTTTATGAGCTTCATGCTACACCCACAGTTGGGCACTCTAGGTTCACCAAAACCTATGACAAGGTCAAACGTTCTTTTTTCTAGGATGGCATGAAACAAGACGGTCGTAATTTTGTAGTTGAATGTGATGTGTGTCAGCGAAACAAGGGTGAAATAGTCAAATCTCCTAGCACACTGCAACCGCTTCCGATTCCACCTGCTATTTGGAGGGATATCTCTATGGATTTTATTACAGACTTACCTAAATTGGGAAATAAATCAGTCATCATGGTGGTATTTGATCTCCTTTCCAAGTATGCTCATTTCTGTACTCTTCAACACCCATTTACAACATCCATTGTGGCTCAACTTTTCATGGATTAGGTCTTCAAGCTTCATGGCATGCCGCATTCTATTGTTTATGATCGCGACCCAACTTTCACCAGCAATTTTTGGCAAGAACTATTCAAACTACAAGGCACCCAATTGCATCTCCGCACAACTTATCATCCCCAGACTGATGGTCAAACTGAAGTTGTCAACAAGTGTTTAGAAACATATTTGAGGTGTTTTGCATCAGAAAAGCAAATTCAGTGGGCTCAATGGTTACCCATAGTTGAATGGTGGTACAACACTTCATACCATACAGCTACTCGCATGACTCCTTTTGAAGCGGTATATGGACAAAAGCCACCTTCAGTTCTCTCATATTTACCAGGTGTCTCGCATGTCCAAGCGGTTGACCAAACGCTTATAGTTCGAAAGGCTATTCTCCATACCCTCAAAGAGAATTTGGTCATGGCCCAGAATTGCATGAAGCAACAAGCAGATCAAGGTCTCTCTGAACGTCAATTTGCATAAGGGAATCGGGTGTTTCTTCGACTGCAACCTTACAAGAAAAATCCCCTCAAGGTCGACCATTGTCAGAAGTTGGCGCCTAAATTTTATGGTCCCTATATCATTCTCAAGTGTGTGGGACAAGTGGCCTATCAGTTAGCTTTGCCCAGTCATTCGAAGCTACATCCTGTTTTTCATGTTTCATGCTTAAAGAAGGTGATTGGAACTAAGTGTCAAATTCAAACCAACCTTCCCAAATTGGACAAAGAAGGATCCATTTGGCTACAACCAGAAGCAGTTTTGGACCAGCGTGAGCGTTGCCTGCGTCAGCGAACCATCAAGGAAGTGTTAATCCAGTGGAAATATACAACTCCAGCAGATGCCACTTGGGAACTAGCTACCATTCTGTAGCAATTTCCACATCTTAAGCCTTGAGGACAAGGTTGTTTTTAAGGGGGAGGACATGTTAGGGACCTAACCCCTCATGTAGGTAGAACAATATATTTGGATGTAATAAAGGTCAATATTAATAAGGCCTTGCAATAAGGTAGAATAAGCCAAATGTAAGAAGACCTAATAGAAGCTTTCGCTTCTAGAAGGATCTTCCTCTAGATGGTTCTTTTGATAGACATATTTAGTATAAATAGGAGTCGAGGGTATGAGAACCCTAGCTTGGATATTATTGTAATAGAGCTCTGCTCGACTAAAGGTTGCCCCCTCGAAGAGGCCCATGAACATTGCTCTCAGAATCAAAGTGTTCTTTCTGGTGTTATTTTGATATCATTTCAATGTTATTGTGGTGTTGTTCTGGTTATATTGTTGTTTATCTGCCATTTCTAGCATTTTATTTCTGTTCTGCATACTTTTTATAACTGGAATATTACAATCTTACCTTTTCAAGGTTGTGCCCTAATTCATATAAAAGAAAAATGTTTCTAAAACAAACAACAAGAACTAAGAAACTATAAAAATGGCAGTTACTATTTATTTCGTTTATGAAATTTGAGTTCTATAAAGTAGCGATAGGGTCATCGTGAATCTCCCTCAAGTTGAGGCACTCTAGTTAGAACTCTACTCAAGTTATTACATTGGTTGCAACAATTGAAAAGCTATAAGCCATTGTGACTATTCTAAACAACACCTTCCTCATGATAAGTTACTACAAAATTTTTGTTTAAATATTCTAAACCATGTCCATGAAGACCATCTTTTAAGAGGAAACACATAAGTTTAAACCTTGAGAAGAATATACAAACAAAAACTTATTCAATTCAATGAAAGGATTCCAAGATCCAAAGAGTTGGTAGATTATTAGTCATTCCTTTATGCAAATTCCAAGATCCAGAAGGTTGGTAGATTATTAATAATTCCTTTGTGCAAATTCACTAAAGCAAAGTGCATAGACAATGTGGAGTATGCAATTTGCCTGATCAAGTTTTCATTAAAGCAAACAAGTTCATAAACAACACTGAGTATGTAGTTTGTCTAATTAAATTTCATGAGAATTAATCTCTCAAGCTTATTTTCAAATGCATCGATGCATTCCATATTAAGTGTATAGATGTTACTATCAAAGTTTCAAAATCTACTCCAATGCAAATGCAATTGTGGATGCCATCGGTGGAAAAATTTTGCATGCACGTGGTTAAATCTAAATAAAAACAAAATAATATATATAACTTAAAAGGCAAACCCAAGGACTCTTGAGTCCTCATATGCAACTCTTCCTTATTTTATTTTATATATTGACTATTACCTTAAAAACACGAGTTAAATGATAAACGACCTATATCAATTAATGTAAAATGTAAAAGTAGAATTGACCACAAAAAAGTTTAATAGGTGGAGTGGAGTATTGAACCACCTTCTCATTAAACTACGTGTCATGTCTACAAATCACATAAACCCATAATCGAATGCTTAGTTGATTGCCTTAGGCCACGTCAGCCGAGGAAAATATACCCTCAAAAAATCCACGTATAGAACTTTAAATTAACACGATTCCCGTAAAAATATCTAATCTAACAGTTTTTTCAAATGTTTGTATGAAATGTGCGACTCAATAATTGGACCATTATGTTTTTAAATGTTCCTATAAAACGTGTAAGTAAATAGTTGGACCGCAACTTCAAAACAAGTTTGCTTTGACTTCGTAAATAGGTGGCTTTTGCTCAACTTGATTAGATTTGATTAGATGAGGACACTTTAAAGCAACATGTGTTAGATATAAAATCAGTAAATTTTGTTAGAAAACGAAGTCAATTCTTAAGTTTTACGTAATATTTCTCCCATTAATTTCACTTTTTTTATAAAATTTTGATTTCGAGTCCTAGCTTTTTTAATTATATTATTCATGGTATTTAATTTCATTTACGGAGTGAAGGTTCAGTTATTCTTGCAAGGTCTAGGAGGTAGTGCCCTTGGCAATTCACAGAACATCATACATCACACTTACACAATGATGTAAACATAGTTACATTTTCAAATTTACTTTAGGTACTTATTTGTTTAATTTTTATTCATGTTTATGTGCGATAATTTTTTTTTTCTTAGAAAAAAGTGCAAATTTTATTCATTTGAAGAGATAAAATTTACATTTTGTAGAAAATATGGAAAATCCATAGTTTTGTTGAGACGTGTGATTTAAAAAAATATAACCACATAACTCCATCATAAATATTCCATCCCTATGTCAAATATTGATGTTCCCAAAAAGATACAATATTTTGTTTATGCACTAACTTAATCTATCCACCTGTGTATTTTGTTCTCCAATTTGCTTCTTGGTATCAAATCCATTGTCATCTGCAAGAAGCTATTAAAAGATATGCACAACATGGAATGATGGGAGAGACAATATTAAATGGGATGTTTGGTTGGGAGAGGCCCTTTTGCCAATGGAATGTCAATTTGACCAAACTAACTTACTAGTAAACAATGAGCATTATTTCTATAACGAAGGTTGTTGAACACCATCCAAAAGGAAGACAATGTGATTCTCAAATTTTTACTAGTCAAAGAATCACTTAAACATGGTGCCATGTGAAGTGTCATTTTGAGGATTCTGCTTACACAAACATAGGGAAGGCAAGTAAGAATCCAACCTTATAAATGCTTAATACCCAAAATCTAATTGTCTTGTTCTTAATTACTCATCTTTTTTTTTTTCAAAAGTTGTCCCTTAAACTCAAGAAAAACATTGCCATTGACCAAGAGAGGTCAAGCACTATAATTTCTTTGTTTGTGTGGTGAAACAAACCTTTGAAGATGAACCATTGAATACACACATTTTTGTGAACGAAGTTCTCTTGTCAAAAGTATTTTTTGTTCAAATAACCAAAAACTAGTATGTGACCCTCATTATTTATTTATATCTCTAAGAAAATTGAATCTTGGTGGGTGCCTTGACATGTTACCATCTTTATTGTTAAACCGCAACAATGTCACTACCTTATCCCACAAACAAAGGGTCTCATACACCAATTTAATATCTGACTTGAACATGACCTTAAAAATAAATTATTATTATTACTATAAATTTCATACCTTAATATTAAAATAAATATTTATATATGTTAATGTAAAATGATAATTCATATAAAATATAAAATTAAAAATTATAATTTTCCTAAACATAGGAAATGTCATCCTCAAAAAATCTAATGCTGAAAATTCCAACCGTATGGCCCATTTCAACAATGAAATGAATCCTTAACTCTTGTGGGGCCAAATTGTCATTCCTCTTTTAGAGGAGGACAAACAAAGTTTGTTTTTTTTGAGTTTGGTTTGGAATCTACGTCATTTCTTTTTTTTGGAGTTTGGTTTGGAATCTATGTCATTTCACAATCTATGAGTAAAGAGTAAATTATAAGTAACTAAAACAATGGATATTCGGTGAGAGGGATAACTAATCAACGTTGAGAGTGTGTTTCTTATTAGGGGAACCATTTTTCTTACACTCTACAATATGTTTTTCTTTGGATTTTTTATATAATCTTTTTTTATATTTATTATTAGGGAGGCCATTTTTCTTAGACATTGTATTATGTTTTTTTTGCTTTTTTATATTTTTTTAAGTGTGTTTTTATATTTATTAAGTGCGTTGAAATTAAATTTGTATTAATGAGATTAATTTTTCATCAATTTAATATTAAACCACATTCTAATTACTAAATAATTAAATTTTGTTTGAATCCCAATTCAAAATTCAATAATAATTAAAATTAAATTCATAAAATCTTTCTCTAATCACTAACTATGAGTTTATGAGTTCATACATTAGCTATGAGTTCATACATTAAATATTTATGTAATTTATCTACGTAAACTCAAATTTGGTGGTGATTAAAACCTTTACAAGATTACCACACTTTTTTGACCATGTAGATTGATTGAGATGTAACACCCTGTTTCCCCTAGCTTCTAAATATAACTGGACTGGCCAAGAACTATGGCAAACTCATAAATATGAATATGTGATGTAAAGGGACCTTAAGGAAAAGGTCAATAAATGTGAATGACATTTTGAATTTATTACAGGACTGTTGAGAGGGGATGTGCAGAAAAGAGGCCACGATGGCGGTGGAAGGCACTTGAAAAGGTGGCGTTAACTTCCACCGAGAATTAATACCGTATTTGGACTCCACTGGCCCGGAGAACCAAAAGCGGCTCGCTGGCCCCCAAATTTAATGTCTCGCAGGCTGGTAGGCGGGCGGCTTGATGAGGGATGGGATGGTGAACCGCCCATCCGTAGAGCTGTCGGGCCTGATCGGTGCGAGGGTAATCGTGCCACACGCAACCTCGCGAGAGGATAAGGCGTATGGCAGAAGCGATTGAGAGGGGGCAAACGCGAGGGGAACTCTGGCATTACGCAGAGTGGGTGATAGCAGAGAGGGAGGATTGCAACCTTCACTCCTAGTCACTGGCAGACAGAGAGACGCAGTCTCAGAGCATCGTGGTCTCAGCTCGGGGTGGCTAGTGGTAAATCCATTGGGAGTCGCTGAGCCTACGGTTAGGTGGAAACGAGCACCCCTCTCAGCAGTTGCACCCACTTCTGGTGTTATTTCTGGTAAGTGTTTTACATATTGTGTCTTGAAATTCATATACTGATATATATGCTCGTAGAACTGTGAAATTATGAACAATTACAGTATAAGAATGTCTGTGCAGTGTTTTGATAAGAATATATATATATATGCTTATGACAGAGGAAACCATGCATGACTTACGTTGATAAATGAATCTAAGTATGCCTAGGTTGAACTAAGTTAGGCTTCTAGCCCGTCCTCGGGAAGCAGTTTACCTTTGTCTGTTTCCAGGAAGGCTCCGGAATAGGACTCTTCACAGAGATTCCCTTCTTGGAAAGAACCTGGAAAAAGGGACTTAAATGGGCAAGTCCTAATAACCCTGTATGAGGAGGAATGACCCTCTTAAGGTTCCGAGATAGTAGTGTAGGGATAAGTAACAAATCGACGAACAAGATCTCGTCGGATGACCCATAGCCATTCACGACCGTTAGATTGATGAAAGTAATAAGGGCGTTACATACCTTGCCCCATTTTCCCTCTATCTTCGTGATCAGCGAGGAAATCAGGATCGTAGATCCCAAGGCTCAGGAGAACATTTGATCCATTGATCTTTCCACATCCACGAAGTAGTGGAGGAATACACAAGGAGGGACAATCTGAGTCGTTGGATCTCATTCAGAAATCCTGTCAGTCGTTGGATTGGGTTAAGATACTCGGAGTTTAGTCTCTGGAGTGTGCACAGGAAGAATGGATCTAGGCCGTTAGATCTTGGCCCATTTACCCGTCAGCTGTCAGATCGGATAGGAGGTGCATGGGGTTTAACCCTTCTCACACCAGGCAGACGTCCCGACCTTCATCGAGATATCGGTATTCGGGAAATCGGAGTTCCTGAGGTCGAAGGAATCGGGACATCACAAGTCTCGAAATCCCGGAGAGATCAGAACTGTCCATCCACTTGGGACGCATGTCAGAGATCCGTAGGGAGTCGGAATTCGACATTTCACGAGTCCTAGGGACGAGGCGTCCAGGACATCAGAAGTCTCGAAACGCCGGGAAGATCTGGACCGTCCGTTTGAGGATACACGTGGCGGAGATCGAGGTATACTATCGGGATTCGGGATATCGACATTCCCATGGACAGGAGTTCGGGGAAGTCCGAAGTGAAAACCCTAGCAAGATCTGAACTGTCCATTTGGGGAGACAAGTGTCAGAAATCCGTAGAGAGTCGGGATATTCGGCATCAGGAAATCGGGGTTCCTGAGGCCGTAAGAATTGGGACATCGCAAGTCTCGAAAACCCGGAGAAATTGGGACCATCCATCAGAGGAAGACGCGTGGCAGCAATCGGCGCCGTCGGGAAAGTCCCGACAGGACGTTATTGATTGGCGTTTGGGTCATCGGGATATCGGGAATCCTGGTGACAATTTGTTTATACATTTTGGAATCGCGAAGCTCGAAACCCCGATGAGTGGGAGCCAGCTGTCAGCATAACGGGAAGCCGGGATTCGAAGGATCGAGAATCCCGTGAGCCTATGCATTTTGGCATTGAAAACCCCGTAGCCCCGACAAGGGTTAAGACTGCGGTCACGGGGATAGTGGTCATGTGGACCAGGAGCCTAGCCAGGAAAGCTAGCACGAAAAAGGGCGCATCGAGATTCGAGGGATTGCGAGTCCTGGGGACGTTTGCATTTAGACATTGGAAAGTCTGAAACCCCGATGGGGGATAAGGCTGCGGCCTTATGAGAGCGGTCATATGGACCAGAGGGCATAGCCCGGAGGGGCTAAGGCCGGAAGAGAGTTCATCGGAGATCGGAGAATCAGGGGCACAGGAACCCTCGACATTAGAAAGGACAAAACCCCGAAAACCTGAAGTTGTCATCAGGGAAAGACCACGGTTAGGTGTAGAGAGCCGTATAGGTGAATGAAAGACCCATTGCTCAGGGTTGGCATTTCGCTGATGCAAGCTTCTGGGGTTCTCATTGTTGAGAACTAAACGAAAAAAAATCTGATTTAGGTAGTGGGGTATGTTACAAAGTGGTATCAGAGCATGGTTACAACACTCAGCCTGATTGGTCTCATGCACGAGTCGCGCATAAACCCCATTCGAAGCACTTCTACGAGGAGTAACCCCCTGACTTGACTCTCTGGTCCAGGATTAAAAAAAAAAAAAAAAACTTGGAAAATGAGAACCCGACGGTGTATGCGTGTGAAAGAGTTATGAATTTATACGCAAATTATAAAAATGAATTTAACTCTTGACTAACAACCAGTGTTTGTCTTTTCACTCAAGCGGACGATCAACCGCGGGAATCTACAGACGCAGAGTATGGTGACTCACCAAGAGGTGGGAGAAGGCTCCCACAATAGAGACGAAGAGTCTGACGAAAGAAGAGCAATAGGAACCCCTCCAGACCTAGTTGAGACTATGAGGAGTCTCATGGTTGAATTGCAAAGCTGCAAGGCCAATAATGAAAGGATGATGAAAGAACAAGAAAAGCAAACCGAAATTAATGCAGTTCTACTGCAGAGCTTATCCAACCTACAACGACAAATGCAGCAAGAACCTGAGATGCAGAATCATGGTCATGTCAGTGGCCATACTGAGAGAAGCACATCAAGAAAGGTCCACCCCAGAGGTAAAGGACCAGTGCCAGACGATTCCATTGAGAAGGAAGCAGGTAATTCAGAAGGCTCTTCCAGCAACAGGACCAGTTCCTATTCTCACAGAAAACAGAAGAAGCAAAATACTTCCAAGAGTCATAAATTTGAGGAATTCCGGAAGGCCAAACCTCCCTCCTTCGACGGTGAGATAAAGAAAGGAGAGGAAGCCGAGGCCTGGCTACTTGGACTGAAGAAATATTTCAGAGTCCATGATTTCTCAGAGAACTT
>ML790788.1:156628-167131 GCA_009831015.1 Picea engelmannii | reverse complement strand
TGTTTTGAAATGGCCGGCAAGGGAGAGGGCCCTGCAATCGGTATAGACCTTGGTACGACGTATTCGTGTGTTGGGGTGTGGCAGCATGACAGAGTGGAGATCATCGCCAATGACCAGGGGAACCGGACAACTCCCTCCTATGTGGGTTTCACTGATACTGAGCGCCTCATTGGAGACGCTGCAAAGAATCAGGTTGCCATGAATCCCACCAACACCGTTTTTGGTTAGTATATAAATATCCTGGATCCGCTTTGTTTTGTAAAGGGCTCTTGGTTTTTGCCTGATATTTTTGGGTTGTGGGTATTTGATATTGAGTTACTTGAAGTTCTGGATCTCCTGGATCCAGATCTGTAGGGTTTGGTTTTTGTGTGTAGTAGAGGTTATCTCTTCCTGGATTGGATCTATGTTGTCAGAATCCGGGAATCTTCAGTATGCTGTGTCTGTGTTTGTGTTAGTATTAGAACCGCTTTTGGTATGGATCGGTTGTGGATTTTACAGACTTATGTTGGCTTTATCTAGAGCCTTTTTTAATATCAAAACGGTTATGGTTAAAACTCATCTGCATGTAGTGCAACATGCAATTGTATTCTGGCCCATGCTCCCTTGTTTACTATCTAACTATACCCCTTTTGATAAGTGGGCTTTTGTTTTCTTCATAGTTTTAATACTGTTATAGCATTCTGAGGAAATGACATGCAGAAGAATGCATTCAGATTTAGGGGAAAGCCTGTTTAAACTGTGCTTCGTGGTTGCTATTCAAATCGATTACCTTTTAACTAGTTGTGTTTTTAGGTTTAGACATGCCTCTCGTCACAGAGGGCTTCTGTTATAGGTATTCTTTTGTAATGGTATATACGTTTAATGTGGTGTTATGTGTTGTAATTGTGTGGTTAGTTCTTTCAATTTTATCCCAGGCGTTGGGATATTGGCATGAGTTATCTTCGTATCTAAACATTTGAGATCCTTGTGTGGTCTTTCTGGGCTTTTGATAACGTTTTGTGGTTTTGGGTGTGGATCTTGTTTTCAGCATTTTAGTAGGATCTTTTTTGAATTGATAACGGCTGTAGTTTTGTTCATTCGAGCTCCACTTGTGATCTTCTCGGGCTTTTGATAATGTTTTGTGATATTGTATGTGGATCTTGTTTCCAGCATTCTTAGTAGATCTTTTTGAATTGACAACGATTAGTTTTGCTCTGTCTAAATCCTGAATTTTGGGTTATTTTGGTGCAGATGCTAAGAGATTGATTGGAAGGCGCTTCAGTGATGCCACTGTCCAGAATGACATCAAGTTGTGGCCTTTCAAGTTAATTCCAGGCCCCGGTGACAAGCCCATGATTGTTGTTAACTACAAAGGCGAGGAAAAGCAGTTCGCTGCAGAAGAGATCTCGTCCATGGTGTTGATGAAGATGAGGGAGATTGCAGAGGCCTATCTTGGTATACAAATAAAGAATGCCGTGGTTACTGTTCCTGCATATTTCAATGACTCCCAGAGGCAGGCCACCAAGGATGCTGGCGTGATTGCTGGATTGAATGTCATGAGAATTATCAATGAGCCCACTGCTGCTGCTATTGCCTATGGTTTGGACAAGAAGGCTGGCAGTGTGGGTGAGAAAAATGTGTTGATCTTTGATTTGGGTGGTGGAACATTTGATGTTTCACTTCTGACTATAGAAGAGGGTATTTTTGAAGTGAAGTCTACTGCTGGAGACACCCATTTGGGTGGCGAGGATTTTGATAATAGGATGGTTAACCACTTTGTACAAGAATTCAAAAGGAAGTTTAAGAAGGATATTAGTGGTAGCCCTAGGGCTTTGAGAAGATTAAGGACCGCTTGTGAAAGGGCCAAAAGGACTCTTTCATCCACTGCTCAGACAACCATAGAGATTGATTCATTGTTTGAAGGTATTGACTTTTATTCAACCATTACTAGAGCTAGGTTTGAAGAATTGAATATGGATCTATTCAGAAAGTGTATGGAGCCTGTGGAAAAGTGTTTGAGAGATGCTAAGATGGATAAGAGCACTATCCATGATGCTGTTTTGGTTGGTGGGTCTACTAGAATTCCCAAAGTACAACAGTTGTTGCAGGACTTCTTTAATGGGAAGGAGCTCTGCAAGAGCATCAACCCCGATGAGGCTGTTGCTTATGGAGCTGCAGTGCAGGCTGCTATTCTAAGTGGAGAAGGCAATGAGAAGGTGCAAGATCTGTTACTTCTTGATGTTACACCTCTCTCCCTTGGTCTTGAGACAGCAGGCGGTGTTATGACTGTTTTGATTCCTAGAAACACAACCATTCCTACAAAGAAGGAACAGGTCTTCTCTACATACTCAGACAACCAGCCCGGCGTTCTCATCCAAGTTTATGAAGGCGAGAGAACCCGAACGAGGGACAACAATTTGTTGGGCAAGTTTGAACTGTCTGGTATCCCACCTGCTCCCAGAGGTGTTCCTCAAATCACAGTGTGCTTTGACATTGATGCCAATGGTATCTTGAATGTATCTGCTGAGGACAAGACCACTGGACAGAAGAACAAGATTACAATCACCAATGATAAGGGTAGGTTGAGCAAGGAAGAGATTGAGAAGATGGTTCAGGAAGCTGAAAAGTACAAGTCTGAGGATGAAGAGCACAAGAGGAAGGTTGAGTCCAAAAACTCGTTGGAGAACTATGCTTACAACATGAGGAACACAATCAAGGATGAGAAAATTGCGGCCAAGGTTGATCCATCTGACAAGAAGAAGATTGATGATGCAATCGAGCAGGCAATCCAGTGGTTGGATAACAACCAACTGGCTGAGGCTGATGAATTTGATGATAAAATGAAGGAGCTTGAGAGCATCTGTAACCCGATAATTGCAAAGATGTATCAGGGTGCAGGTGGTGACATGCCCGCAGGTGGCTTTGGTGGTGTTCCTCCTGAGGGTGGTCCGTCCAGTGGTGGAGGTGCCGGCCCTAAGATTGAAGAAGTGGACTAAGAACTGTTTCCCAAATTGCATATGTTTCTCCTGTATTTTCTGTCTTAAGGATTATATTATTAGCTATATTATATTAGCATAATTTTGAAGTTGACACTTGGCAAGCGCATTTTATATTTATTGATGCAATTGCCGGCCATTATGGTGATTTTATGTAGAATCTCGACTTACGTCGCAATAATGGTGATTTTCTACACATGTTCTGTCGAATATTCATTTGATGACGTGATCGATGGCTTTATGATGATTTTATATTCTAATTCTCTTTGATGATGCAATTTGATGACGTGATCAATGCCAAGTGCCTGTAATTTTCTAGTCCTTAATTATTTTTAGAAGCTGGTTAGTCAAGGCACTTACAGATCTAGGTTTTTTAAGCAGAGGGTTGTCAAATCCCTTACAACTCTTCAGTATATTTAGCAGCTAGGCACTTAAAAGCACTAAAATTATCTACAGATGGTTTGAAATTATCCACAGATACGTTGCTGTGAGGTTTCGATTTCTCTTTTTAAAATTCTGCCAGGAAGCAATTCACTTTAAACGGCATCGGTAAGAACTCTCTTTTATTAATGAGAAATTTGAAAATTCAGATTTTAATCATTTATCATAAAATTCTGCTATTTAAAGTTATAATTTTAATTTAATTTTATTAATAGGACTCTAGGAATTTTTTACTATAAGTAATTGATTTATATCATAAAAATCATATTCATCAAAATTTTTAATTTGAAATGTTAAGAAGTTTTATTCGAAGTTATGGTGTTAAAAGATAAAATTTTATTTTAATAGTAGCAATTTTGGAAATTTGATTTGTTTAAATTAATCTAAATCATTAAAATTTTTGATGGGAATGTTTTGTTTGAAGTGATGATGTTAAATTATTTTATTAATAGAAATTTAGGAAATTTTACTGTAATTTTTATTAATTAATATAAATCATCAAAGTGATGGTGTTAAATTATTTTATTTTATTAATAGGAATTTTATTGGAAATTTTTACTGTAATTTTTATTAATTAATTTAAATCATCAAAAATTTTAATTGGAATGTTAAGAGGACTCTTCAGAAGTAAAGAAGTTTTATGTGAAGTTCTGATGTTAAAAGATATAATTTTATTTTTGTTTTTTTATATTTTTTTTAATTAATCTAAATCATCAAAAATTTTAGTGAGAATGTTAAGGACTTTTGTGTAAAGTGATGATGTTAAGAAATATTTTATTTTATTGATAGGAATTTTGGAAAATTTTAATGTAATTTTTTATAATTAATTTAAATCATCAAAAATTTTGATTCGTTTAAGTTAAAGTTTTATTTGAAGTTATGATATTCAAAGATATAATTTTATTTTATTAATAGGAATTATGGATATTTTTACTTCAAATTTTTTCATTATATCTAATTATCAAAATATTTAATTGGAATATTAAGTTTTGTTTAAAGATGACGGAGGTACAAATTATATTATTATTGTAAATTTTTTTCATAATGATTCTAACTCATCAAATTTTTTAATTGAAATGACAAGTTTTGGTTGAAGTGATGGTGTTAAATTATTTTATTATTTCAAAAGTTTACTTTTAATTTTTATGTGATTAATCTAAATCATCAAAATTTTTAATTGGAATGTTAACAAGTTTTGTTTGAAGTGATTGTGTTAAAAAATATTTTATTTTAATAATAAGAATTTTTAATATTTTTTTTAATTTATTTAAATAATCAAAATTTTTAATTAGATTGTTAAGAAGTTGTTTCAAAAGTGATGGTGTGAAAAATTATTTTATTTGGAATTTTAAGAGGTTTTGTTTGAGGGATAGACTAAAAAAATATTTTATTTATTGGAGGATTTCTTCATTTGCTATGAGAGTATTAGTAGTAATGCCAGAATCAATAGCCTCTGAGACTGAACTCTTACTGTACTTCCAGTCACAAGCATAATGCATGTTTGGAGCTTTATGAAGTGATTGGAGTGTTGAACGGGAGTGTGTCTATCTGTCTGCTCGGGTGGTCCGCTGGTCTACATGCGTCCGCAGGTTCGCTATGTGGTCTGGAGAGCACCCCATGCGGAGGAATCAAAAGTTTTAATTGAAATGTGAAGAAGTTTTGTTTAAAGTGGTGATGGTGTTAAAAATTATTTTATTTTATTAATAGGAAATTTGGAATATTTTAAAAATTATTTTATTTTATTTATAAAATTTTTGAATTTTTTTATTAATTTAAAATTTTTGGAATTTTAATGAAAATTCCAATTAAGGTGTTAAAAATTATTTTATTTTATTAATAGGAATTTTGGAATTTTTTTACTAACAGGAAATTTTGGAATTTTCATAATTATTTTTTCACAATTTCATAATTAGGAAAAACTTAAAAAAAAAAATCACAATTTCATAATAATAGAATTATTTCATAATTTAAAAAAACTTCAAAACAAATTAAAAAATTTCATCTTATTAGTTGAGTTTAGTTCATGTGGTCATATGCCATCAAGTCTATCAATGACTTGTGGAATTTGATCACTTGTAATTGTTGAAGTATAATTGCTGAGTACACATGCCATCAAATATATCAATGGCTTGTGGGATTTGATCACTTGTAATTGTTGAAGTATAATTGCTTAGTACACATGACTCTATCAATAACTTAAATCCCACTTAATTGACATGATATAAAGTCTATCTCCATTTTTTTTGGTCTCAAATTAAGGGGATATGAGAGGTTTGCGATAGCATAATTCCCTGGGTTTTATGTCCACGGAAGTATGAATGATCCCTAGTTGCATGTTTTTCGTGTGCTTCGCTGAATGATCCCTAGATTCATATCATTGTGCGTATCATAGTTGTCCATAACATAATTTCTAGGGGCTTTATGTCCACAAGGCATGAAATTCTAATTTATAAGGCATGAAATTCTAATTTATAGTAGCGCATAGCATAATTTCTAGGGGCTTTGAAAGAAATGTTGCATATCACATTAGCGTTGTATGCCTAATTTCCAAGGGCTTTATGCTCAGTAAGGTATGAACTTTAATTTTGAAAGAAATATTACATATCATAGTCATTACAATCAAAACTTATGAAAATGTTTAAAAAATTAAGATTATAACTTCCAATTATTTCACAAGAAAATAATTATTTTATTACAATTTCATGATTATGAAATAATAATTATTTCATAATTAAAAAAAAAAAAACTTATAATCGAAAAGAAAATTGAAAAAAACATTGACAAAAATTCATATTCAAACATAAAACTTGTGCATGAAATTTGTAATTGTTTAATTCACATGCCATTCTATTTATGACTTGTATCCACCTAATTCACATCACATGAAACACATCTCCATAAGAAGAGATCATATTGAAGATAGGAGAGGATCTTTTAAGAAAAGACCAAATTTGAGATAGTATAGGATCTAGAATTTGAGAGTCATTATATTGGTGAAATAAAGACATTATAGAGTTAAAGTGTCCTCATGTTGGTGGAGAGCAATAAAAAACTATGAAATAGAGACATTCTAAAGTTGAAGTGTCCTCATGTTGGTATTGGTGGAGAGAAATCAAGAGCGGCAAAGGAAGGAATTCTAAGAGATGGAGCCAAAAAGTATCCCATGATCTCACAATATTGTTGTACTTTTATCTATTATTAATATATATCTATGACATTTCCTCTCCAATGTTTAATTGATTTCCACTTCCATGCTTAATTTATTGTATGGTAGATCTACTTTTTCTTAAGCAAAGTAGATTAGAGGTTTCTTTTTCAATTTTTAGTGAGAATGTTAAGGACTTTTGTGTAAAGTGATGATGTTAAGAAATATTTTATTTTATTGATAGGAATTTTGGAAAATTTTAATGTAATTTTTTATAATTAATTTAAATCATCAAAAATTTTGATTGGTTTAAGTTGAAGTTTTATTTGAAGTTATGATATTAAAAGATATAATTTTATTTTATTAATAGGAATTATGGAAATTTATACTTCAAATTTTTAATTTTTATGGAAATTTATACTTTTAATTTTTATGTGATTAATATAAATCATCAAATTTTTTAATTGGAATGTTAACAAGTTTTGTTTGAAGTGATGGTGTTAAAAATTATTTTATTTTAATAATAAGAATTTTTAATATTTTTTTTAATTTATTTAAATAATCAAAAATTTTAATTAGATTGTTAAGAAGTTGTTTCAAAAGTGATGGTCTTAAAAAATATTTTATTTGGAATGTTAAAGAGGTTTTGTTTGAGGGATAGAGTAAAAAAATATTTTATTTTATTGGAGGATTCCATTGGAGGATTTCTTCATTTGCTGTGAATCAATAGCCCGCACACCGTCACCTAAGGAGCCTCTGAGACTGAACTCTTACTGTACTTCCAGTCACAAACATAATGCATGTTTGGAGCTTTCTGAAGTGATTGGAGTGTTGAACGAGAGTGTGTCCATCTGTCTGCTCGGGTGGTCCACTGGTCTACATGCGTCCGCAGGTTCGCTATGTGGTCTGGAGAGCACCCCATGCGGAGGAATCAAAAGTTTTAATTCAAATGTGAAGAAGTTTTGTTTAAAGTGGTGATGGTGTTAAAAATTATTTTATTTTATTAATAGGAATTTTGAAATTTTTTATTATTTTATAATTAAAACGAATTTTGGAATTTTAATGGGTAGTGCTATGATGGTGTTAAAAATTATTTTATTTTATTAATAGAAATTTTGAAATTTTTTATTATTTTATAATTAATAGGAATTTTGGAATTTTAATGAATATTCCTATTACGACGTTAAAAATTATTTTATTTTATTTATAATTTTTTTGAAATTTTTTATTAACTTATAATTAATAAGAATTTTGGAATTTTAATGAATATTCCTATTAAGGTGTTAAAACTTATTTTATTTTATTAATAGGAATTTTGGAATTTTTTTGCTAATATGAAATTTTGGAATTTTCATAATTATTTTTTCACAATTTCATAATAATAGAATTATTTCATAATTAGGAAAAACTTTAAAAAATCACAATTTCATAATAATAGAATTATTTCATAATTAAAAAAAAACTTTAAAAAAATTTAAAAAAATTCATCTTATTAATTGAGCTTAGTTCATATGGTCACATGCCATCAAGTCTATCGATGACTTGTGGAATTTGATCACTTGTAATTGTTGAAGTATAATTGATGACTTGTGGAATTTGATCACTTGTAATTGTTGAAGTATAATTGCTGAGTACACATGCCATCAAAATCAAGTCTATCAATGACTTGTGGAATTTGATCACTTGTAATTGTTGTAGTATAATTGCTGAGTACACATGCCATCAAATCTATCAATGGCTTGTGGGATTTGATCACTTGAATTGTTGAAGTATAATTGCTTAGTACACATGACTCTATCAATAACTTAAATCCCACTTAATTCACATGACATAAAGTCTATCTCCATTCTTTTCTCTCAAATTAAGGAGATATGAGAGGTTTGTGAGTTCATGTTGGTGGAGAGCAATCAAGAGTGACAAAGGAAGGAACTCTAAGAGCTTGGATTAGTGTTTCATGGTTTCAAGGTAAATAGACTTGTACTTTCTATTATTATTATTATTATAGATCTATGAACTTCAACTCCTTAGATTCATATCATTGTGAAATGCACAATCACTCATAGCATAATTCCTTGGGTTTTATGTCCACGAAGGTATGAATGATCCCTTTCGTGTCCCTTTCGTGTGCTTCGCTGAATGATCCCTAGATTCATATCATTGTGCGTATCATAGTTGTCCATAACATAATTTCCAGGGGCTTTATGTCCACAAGACATGAAATTCTAATTTATAGTAGCACATAGCATAATTTCTAGGGGCTTTGAAAGAAATGTTGCATATGACATTAGCGGACATTAGCGTTGTATGCCTAATTTCCAAGGGCTTTATGCTCACTAAGGTATGAACTTCTAATTTTGAAAGAAAGGTTACATATCATAGTCATTACAATCAAAACTTATAAAAATGTTTAAAATGTTAAGATTATAACTTCCAATTATTTCACAAGAAAATAATTATTTTATTACAATTTCATGATTATGAAATAATAATTATTTCATAATTAAAAAAAAAATTATAATCTAGAAGAAAATTGGAAAAAACATTGTTAAAAATTCATAGTCAAACATAAAACTTGTGCATGAAATGAAATTTGTAATTGTTTAATTCACATGCCATTCTATTTATGACTTGTATCCACCTAATTCACATCACATGAAACACATCTCCATAAGAAGAGATCATATTGAAGATAGGAGAGGATTTTTTTAAGAAAAGACCAAATTTGAGATAATATAGGATCTAGAATTTGAGAGTCATTATATTGGTGAAATAAATACATTTTAGAGTTAAAGTGTCCTAATGTTGGTGGAGAGCAATCAAAAACTATGAAATAGAGACATTCTAAAGTTGAAGTGTCCTCGTGTTGGTGGAGAGAAATCAAGAGCGGCAAAGGAAGGAATTCTAAGAGATGGAGCCAAAAAGTATCCCGTGATCTCACAATATTGTTGTACTTTTATCTATTATTAACATATATCTATGACATTTCCTCTCCAATGTTTAATACATTTCCACTTCCATGCTTAATTTATTGTATGGCAGATCTACTTTTTCTTAAGCAAAGTAGATTAGAGGTTTCTTTTTCAACTATTTATCAATCTTTGTAAAAAAATGTTTTTTTTTTTTTTTAATTATTTTTATTTTATGGTAATGATTTTATTAATTAATTTTTTTTAATGATATTTTCATATATATAAATAAATTAGTAATAATAGAAAATAATCTAACATCCGATATTATTTATCAACTTTTGTAAAAATTTGTCCATTTTTAAAAAATATTTTATGGTAATAGTTTATTAAAAGGTTTTTATTTATTTTTTAATTATATATATATATATATATATATATATATATATATATATATATATATATATATATATATATATATATATAATAAAAATTATCTAGGGGTGGCAGGTGCACGGGAGTCATCTATGATTTTGATGGACAAAAAATAGTCTACTTTTCCTGGGGCTTGAGAAAAACGACTAATAACAGAGCAGAGACCCTCACAGTTTATATGGGATTAAAATTAGCACACAAGAGGAGTATTCAAACTCTAATTGTAATAGGGGATTCTGAAATTCTTATAAAGGAGCATCGAGGCCTGTCAACTTCGTCAAAACACCCTTTTAATGGTATAAGCTCAGGAATAAATTCCCTAAAGAAGAATTTCATCATCTTACCCTTCTTCCATATATTACGAGCTCAGAACACTGAGGCATACAATTTGGAAAAAGCGGCAAAAATCTTGGAACATAGTCATCTAATCGCCAACCAAATCTCCTCATGTCTGGTTGCCTTAATTATGCCCGACCTTTCGCCCCTTCGCTCACTCTAAAGAACAACATTATTTAGTCCTCTCTCCCTATCCTAACCCTTCTACCCGCCACTCACCCTCCTTTTCTCCCTCTCTCTTACCCCTCCCTTCCTCCCCCTTCCC
>ML790788.1:102942-156530 GCA_009831015.1 Picea engelmannii | reverse complement strand
TCAAGCCTCCCCCTGCACTCGAGCACTCATTTATTTGAGGATCCTCATATGCTCTCTTGGACGATCTGCCATCATCCTTTGGCGTCATCTATGTCCTCTCAACCTGAGCAAAATCACCTCCGCTCGTGGGTTTCAATGGCTCCCCTCTCGCTTAACAGTTTGCCGATCCTTTCCCCTTGGATACAACTTAACCCTCACAGCTTCCTCATCTGGATCTCCAATTCCCTTGTTTCTGGATGGCTCTCCTTGCCCCCCTCCACCCTAGTCTTTCTCTCAGTCAGCCCCTGCTCCTTCCTGCACAACGCCCGCTCGCCTCTCATCCTCTCGAACCTCCTTTTCACCATGTGGAGGAGGTCAAGAGCTCCCTGCTCCTACCCAATTTGCACCTCCGAAGAAATCCGAGAGTAGTTCCAAGATTTATGAACAGATTATAGGAGAATTGAAGAGCGCTCGGGCGCACAACACCACGAGCTTGAACAGGAAAATCAGGGGATTCACGAAAACATGGTAGAGATCCAGTCCCAACTGCAGCAACAAGAAATTCAGTACAATCAAGAATTGGTGATCGTTTTAAGAGGGGTCAATCGAAACACAAGATAGATTAGAGCTGTTACTCAACGTCTGGGAAATCCCCAACAACCAGCACATTTTGTTGGCACCGAGGAATCCCGACTACCCTCGAATTTTCATTCCGCTGCCAATAATGACCAACATGTTCCTATAGCGCTAGGCTTCGCAGATTGCATTTGGGCAGAGGAGAACCAAGATCGGAAATTCACAGATGAGAACCCAGAAGCTCAACTGGCGAACCAACAGGAAGAACCAGGGCAGTTCCACAACTAGCATTAGGTTTTTATGAATTGCAAATTTTTGTTGCTACTAAATATGTTTATCGCCATCTTCACATGGCAGAACTGTAGTCTATTTGGAACAATTGTTAAAGTTCTCTCATGCATAGATAGACACATTCGCTTCTTTGGAAGCAACAAAGGTGCTCGCACCCTGCCACTTGTACTTTTTTGAAATTTGACGACTTTTTTAATATAAAACAATCCCAACCGTTCTTGTTAAAAACATAAATAATAAAAGTCATCTAACATCCAATATGAATGATTTCATTTGAATTTATCATGTTAAATCTATTCACATATTGAGGATCTAATCGTAGCAAGTGTAACTTTTCAAAATTTAATGCAAAAATGTATTTACATTTAATTTTAATTATTTTATTTGACTTTATCATGTTAATTGTTTTTTTTGTTGTTGTAAATAAAGTAAGATCCTTATATTAATTTCTGCTTATGTTTATACAATGCCATCTATTAGCCACCTATTCTGCCACAAAAGGGAAACTATAATAGGTGGATTTCATAAAAATCTTAGAGTTTAACGCGTCATAGCTTAAACAAAATAATATACCCAGGTGACAAAACCAGAAGGAGAGAAAAAAAAAACTTAGAGGTGCTATTCCATGTGCGAGCTTGGGCTGCCATGGATGTTGTAGGTAGGGACAAACTTTTGGCCGCACGTTGGGCAACAATTCCGCACTGGAGCGTCCTCCAAAGCATTGAACAAGATATCCATTCTCTGGCCGAGGACGTGCTGAATGTGCAACTGGTCGTCCTTCTTTTGCCGAGTTTCTAAAATGA
Source organism: Picea engelmannii (assembly GCA_009831015.1). NCBI lineage: Eukaryota > Viridiplantae > Streptophyta > Pinopsida > Pinales > Pinaceae > Picea > Picea engelmannii. Next base: position 154,881 of record ML790788.1, on the reverse strand, counting down.
TTTGGAGGTTCTCATCTAAGAGTCGGTTTGGGGAGAGAAGAGGTGTCTCCGCCTCCGTTTCCTCGCCAACGCTTGTTGTATGGTCCTCCACCATGCAGCTGCCTGTGCCAAACACCTAATCGTGTGAGTGGATTTTTTTTTTTTTGGGGGCAAGAGGATAATTGAGTAGAGGAGTGCTCTCTTTCGGGGGTGGCACCTCCTCTTCGATCGGGTGGTTGCTAGGGATCAAAGGAGGTATGTGAGGGGGTGATGAGGGAAGTTGAGGCAACCCCTGACTATTATGCCTGGGGCTAGAGGTGCAAACTGCGATGAGAGCTAACTAGGAGGGGGCGAGTCTGCTGCGCCTGGAGAGGGCGCTGTAATACAACGATCCTCTTCTGGACTCCCCCCCTCTCTTGGCATGGTGGAGGGATTGAGGAGGCTGGCCTGCGGTGGAGTGAGGGCGAAGGGCGGAGGGACTGGTGGGGAAATATTTCAATGAGAAATCCCGAGAGAGCCGAGGAGCAAGAGCAATTGCAGAGTAAAAATGAGAGAATTCGCCAAGGCATTTTCCTTCATAGTGCAACCCAAGTTGATAGGGAGGCTTGCCATGAAAGCCGAGCTGACGAATTTCCTAGGTCTGGTGCCTAGCATAGTATGCCCGGTCTGGCTCACGCGGGGGGGGGGGCATTAAACCTGCGAAGCTGTCCAGGCGCACTACCTTAACTCTCTGTTGAGTGTGGGTCATTCTGAAATAATGGATGGGAGGTTGGCAATAGGGGTTATTAACTCTCGTTGCTGTCCCATGCCATCTGTCCTCTGGCTCTGTCCACTTGTCACCCCATCCGGGGGTATGTTAAATTTATGTTAATAATTTTAATTTTGATTATTTTATTTGACTTTATTATAAGAAATTTATGTAGGATGAGGTCAAACGTCGAAGCGCTTTGGTTAGGGTTTTTGATGCACAAGCGCCTTTAAGGTTTTGTATTCAATGCCCCTCTCTGCTTTTAGCCTCCTCCTCTCACCCAGTCCATTGAATCACAACTAATGGAATCCGACGAGGGGGCGAAATCCCCCTCATACTACAAAGTTACAACAGGCGAAACGAATGGAAACACAAGCGTACAACCTTCTTTTGATCCGCCGCCACACCTAAGAGATCATATACTTTAGGAATATTTATGTAGAAACAAAGGGATGGAGATGGACGATGGATGCCGAACCCTCTCATCCAAAAGTGGATTTCAACTGGTCAATAGACAAATGCATTCCTCAAGCTTCCACGACCCCCAGGTATTTGATCAATTCCATTCGAGTAGGTGCTCAAAATCAATACATGAGAGACCACACTCTCATTGGTAAATTTCTAGGCCTATGGCCCTATGAAAAGGATCTTGTTAAATGGATCAATACCTAGTGGAAACCTAAAGGGCATTATGAACTTCAACTTGGTTCCAAAGGATTCTTTACCGCCATCTTCCATAACTTGGAAGAAAAAGATAGAATCTTTGAAAATGGGCCCTATTTTTCAAAACTCTGCAGGTCTTTACCTTTGATTATGGACATAACGTTTTATCCTAGAAAAAGAGGATTTTACATGCGCTCCAGTATGGATTAGGCTCTACTCTTTTCCCCAAGGATTTTGGCTGGGATAAATCCCTAAAGGAATTGGAAATACCCTGTGCATTTTCGTCAAATCAATGGAAGCTATAAAGCAGAGTCGCTACACTTTCTATGCGCGAGTATGTGTTTACATGAACATCTCAAAGCCTCTGCCACAATCAATCAAACTTGAGTATCAAGATGAAGAATAGGAGAAAACAATATACTATGAACATATTCTGTTTTGTTGCCGCAAATGTCATGAGCATGGTCATATTTTTTGTGATTTCCCTCTAAATGCCACCCTTGCTCCCACCATGGACCCTCAAGATAAGTCGAAGGATGGATTCACCTAAGTCCAAGGAATCTGTCACCAAATACCTAAGAAAACCCAACCTAATCCCTCTAGAGCACCCTCTACCAGTAATTCCTTTGAAATTCTAAATAACCTCTCAGATGACTCTCCCCCCAACAATTCTCTTCCAACCACCAGTAAATCCAATGCAAAAGCTAAATCCAAACAAACCCTTGAACCCATCATAGAACAAATCCTCCCCACACCTCCATCAACCATTGCAGTACACGACCCCATCCACGAGACATGAGGAGAAACGTACATTGAATGGGATGAACATGAGCTAGCCGAAATCGACCCGGTAAGGCTCGAGGAAGATTACCAAAAACAAGAACTTCAATCAGTCCCCACAGATCAACTCAGAAAAGTCCATAAGTTTTACCTTAACTCCACATTTGGAGCTACTTCCAGATCCAACAACGGACTAGGCATCCACCCCGAGCTGCACAAAGATCCACACAAACAAGTTAAAGAAGCAAGTAAAAGAGGTCGAAAATCAACACAAAAACTAATACAGGAAATCAACAGCTACATGTATAATTCTAGTCAAATCTAGAATCTAACATATGACTTCTTCCTACCCCAAAATCATGTTTCCTCGTAAAGATAATCTCATGGAACATAAGGGGCCTCAACTAAAGGACAAAACAAATAATCCTTCGAAGCAACATCATGACAAAGAATCCTGACATACTACTCCTACAAGAAACCAAATGCCCATGCACAATATCAGACTCCCTTCTATCCAAAAGTTGGAAGAACATTTGATTCAGGTTTATTGATTCCAGAGGAGCGGCAGGAGGCTTGGCCATCCTCTGGAACCCAACAACAATCATTTTAGAATACTTCTATTCCACCAAATGGACACTCCCAACCACCTACAGACTCATAGGATTGGATAAAATCGAGCTGATAACTATTGTCTATGGACCGCAAGACACTCATGAAAAAGGTAGTTTCTTGAAAATCCTTACTCACCTAGGCACTCTGAATGACACACATAACTGGATTCTAGGTGGCAAATTTAATCTAATCAAATCCCTGGAGGAAAAAGACTAGGGATACAACGAGTTGACAAAGAAGCTTAAGCCTTACAGGATTCCATTGAAACCATTACACTCATTGATCTTGACTTCCGTGAAGGAATCTTCACTTGGTCTAATTGTCGCTCAGGCTCTCATCAAATTGCCTGCAAAATAGACATATTTTTAATATATGAGTCACTCATGATGGAAGCCAGTATTCTTCCTGCCTCGGGCTCAAATCATTGGCCAATCCAACTCTGGTTGGACACGGTCGGTTCTCCCAGGCACAAGCCGTTTTGTTTTGAAAATTATGTCTCTCCCACCTGGAATTTCAGGAGATTTCCCCCATCTGGTGGAAGAATGCAGAGGTGACTCATGGAAATCTCATGTATAGATTCCAACAAAAATTAAAAAATTTCAAGCAACATCTCAAAATATGGAACTAGACAATGTTCAGAAACATTTTCCAAGCACAAAAGGATCTAGAACAGAAGATGTAATAAATTCAAAAATAAATTATCCTAAATGGTAACTCTGACCAACTTCAAGAGCAAGAAGCTTCTCTTCAAAAACAACTGAATGATCGTTATGCCCAGGAAGAGATATTATGGTGCCAAAAATCCTTTGGGCAATGGCTTCGCGAAGGGGAAAAAATACAAAATTTTTCCACCAATAAATGATTCAAAGGCGCCATATAAACATAATCACTAGGTTGGAAAATGAGCAGGGTCATTCCATTTTGGATCATGCAGGCATAGAACATGAGATAATCAATTATTGCATATCTTTACTCACTGAGCCTAGCCCTAATCCTAATACTTCCATAGGTAATATCATCAGCCACATCCCAACCATTATCAATAAAGATCAGAACACAACTCTACTTCGTTCGATCTTTATTCAAGAAGTAGATCAAGAAATCAAATAGATGCCCACTAGTAAACCTCCAGGACCAGACAAATTTACCATAGAATTCTTTCATTACTGTTGGACGATGGTTTAGGAAGAGGTTTGGCAACTTGTGGAAGACTCACGTCGCTCATAAAATATCCTCCAGACTCTCAACGCCACTTTCCTCACTCTCATTCCTAAGGAAGAACGAGTTTCACATCCAAAGTAGTTCAGACCCATAGCCCTTTGCAACATCATCTATAAAGTCATAACTAAGGGAACTTCTCTCCAAATCAAGCCTCTCCTCCCTTTTATTATTTCAAATGAACAATTAGGATGTGTAGAGGGAAGACAAATCCTGGATAATGTGATTCTTTCTCACGAAGCAATACACTCACTCAAATATTCCTGCACTCTGGGCATGCTTATCAAACTTGACTTCACTAAAGATTTTGATACTGCTAGCTGTAAATACCTGAAAAATATCCTTTTGTCTTTCAGTTTACATTCAGACTAGGTTGATTGGATCCTAAATCTCACCTCCACCGCTTTTTTCTCCATTCTCATTAATGGTACCCCTTCCAAAACCTTCACCCCTTCTAGAGGCATTCAACAAGGAGATCCCCTCTCTCCCTTCCTCTTTGTTATCATGGTGGAAGGCCTCAATCGTTACATCAAGGCCCACATTGAAAACAACACCCTTAAGGGTCTCCATCTCTCATGTATCAAACCACCTGTCTCTCACAATCAATTCGTAGATGATACAATCATGTTGGGAGAATCTACTGCCAGGGAAGCCTCAACCATTCACAAAATCCTCACAGATTTTAGTGCAACTTCAGGTATTTTCATCAACTCGACCAAATTCAAATATTTTTCTTCAAAACTACAGAAGTAATTCAATCCAACCTCTCCAATATTCTTGGCTATCCTCGGAGTTCCCTTCCGTCCAAATATCTAGGCGTTCCCTTAATTGAGAACTCCCTTCGCAACAACTCTTGGGAACCTCTCCTTGACTCCATAAAACACCGTCTCAGTTCCTAGACATTCAGATTCTCAACTTTCTTGGTCATCTCACCCTCTTGAAATCAGTCTTATAGGCCATTCCCATCTATCTCTTTTTCATCTCTAGCTCCCCCAAAATTCATCCGCAACACTGTTCGATCCATCCAGAGAAAACGTCTTTGGCAAGGTACTAAAGAAGTTCTAAAATGGGCCCTGGTGAAGTGGGATGATCTTTGCAAGCCCAAATACTCTGGAGGCTTGGGTCTACGAGAACCATGTACTCTTAACCAGGTAATGGGAGCGAATATATGGTGGAGGTGGCTCACCCATCCATCTGAATCGTGGGCAAAAATTTGGCTGCATAAATATGCGCTCGAAACAGAGAAAAATAATATAATTCACCTCAACAACCAACATCGCGACTCTTCAATTTGGAACACCGCCTGGAGTAATCGTACACTTGTACAAGATCATGATTTTTGGGAAATTCAAAATGCTCAAACTACACTCTTCTGGTTGAATTCATGGCAGAAAATATCCCCTCTAAATTCCAAAGAAAATATGCAAGAAATTATTCAGAGCTTGCAACACAAAACCCACTCAATAGCTCAATATTTTTGGAAAGACCTCTCAACCCACTCTTTCTGGATAGATTGGAAAAAAAACTACCAAGACCTTGGTCTACCATTAGATTTCAACATGACACCTTGGTACGAAGAAGTGGTAACATGGAAGATACGTATCCATCATGACCAGGACATTCTCCACAAAGGTCACACCACCAAAGGGGTATTCTCTATCAAAGAAGCCTACACTCTCAAGGCCAAGCACCATATTTTGGAAAAAGAAGAGATCTGGAATTAAATTTGGAGAGAAAACTTATGGCCTTAAGTAAGCACCTTCCTTTGGATTTTAGTTCAAAATCACATTCTCACTTGGGAGAATCTACTCAAAAGAGGATTCACAAGTCCCTCCATATGCCCACTGTTCCATGAGCATGAGGAGTCCAATGAACACTTCTTAATCAATGTGGGTTTTGCATTTTCATTTGGTAACAAGTTGCTCAATTCATGGACATCTCAGGGAGAGACCTAGTAAGCATCAAAACAACTATTGAATGATGGAGAAATCAAGCCTTCAAAAACCCAATCCTCAATAGCTTTGGCAATTAGTCCTAGGGTTCGTTGTTTCAAAATTGTGAAAAGAGAGAAACCAAAGGATTTTTCAATCAATGATCCATACAGGAAATCGAGTTTGGCACAAAATACAAGAATGTATCAAGGAAACGGTTCGCTCCCAACCCTGGACTCAAGAAGACTTCAATTGTGATCCCACAGAAAAAAATCATCCGAATTACATGACACGTCACTCCTGCCTCCATCTCCACCTCCACCCCCATTCGACCACCCACCATCCACAACACCAACTCATGGAGCTTGCCCCCATCTGGATTTCTTAAACTCAATTTTTATGGGGCCTCGAAAGGAAACCCTAGGCTAGCGGGTTTTGGAGTAGTCTTCATAAATGATTTAGGCAATATCGTTCTCACAATGGTTGAAAGTTTAGGAATTGATACCAACAACGCTTCAGAACTATGGGCGCTCATCTAAGGCCTCCATACTGCCACTTTTAGAGGCTTCCAAAAATTAATTATAGAAGGAGACTCCCAAGTCGTTATAGAATTGTTTTCCAAGCTTCTCAAAGGATCGAAACCTGCCAAAATTTCCCCTAGCTGGAAACTACTCAACGAACTTGAGCTCCTCAGTTCCTTCATTCTACCTAACCTTGTCCTAATCCCCCCCCATGTCCGTCATGAAGCCAATCGTGTTGCCAATAAGCTTGCCAATGCAAGGGGTTGATATCCTAGATCAAGATCTTGTTTGCTCAGCCACTCAAACCCTTGTACATCATCTTTTCCTTGCTTGCTTAGAAATAACCCGAAAGGATATCTCCACCCCGGATGGGGTGCTATCAACCTAGATCAATCCGGTGCCACATGGACAAGCCGAGGTCATTTAATCCTCCCTTGATCTTGATGAACGACAATGCTCATTCAATGAGGATCAATCCATTCACCTGATCCTTGATCATGGCCCTCATCCTTTGCGCATTGGAATTGAAGTGAATTAACCTCATCCTGTCACTCCTCTCTTTGCTTCATGACGATCTCACCTACCCCACTTCTTGTCGCTTTGGGCTCATTAGACCATCAACAGATTTTCATTTTCAGTCTCGCCTCTCTCTGGTTCGATCTCATCGCTATGTTGCCTCCAAAATTTCCACTCAGTCTCCCACTTCATCTTCCCTGGATTTATTTCATGTTTTGTGAGAGAGGCCGTTTGAGACATGCAAGTGGAAACCACTCTCTGGTTCGCAGCCACACTGCTCACAACTCATCCTTCCTTGGCTGCAACTGTGCTTTCCATTCACAAATGGAGCCCCATCATGCTTTCTAGACCTCCACTGATTTTGAGGAAAAACCCACCCCCGCTCCTCCTCCCTCCTCCACTCCCACCAATTCTGCTCCCGACCATGTCCAAGCCTCAAGCTCCCATTGCCCTCTGCCACCCCACCCTGTCTTCATAGAGGCGCAGTGCAATGCTATTCGAGCTCTCCGTCAAGACAACGACGAGCATAATTCCAGCAAGAGTTGATGGGAAAACGTCTAGATTGGCTATTGGACTGTGGAGCTGAAGATCCCGAGCAGTGGCACAAAGAGGAGCTTCTCTAGGTTATCATGGCTCCTAAATTGCCAGATTCATGTGAGCATCCCTTTCCTTACAATTATGTTTCTAAATAAGTTTCTATGGCTTGTTATTTTTTGGTTTACATAGTAATAACTTGGTTTGCAAGGTTGTAGGCCTACTCTTTTTGTTACAATTATATACTTAACTTTTTATATTATGCCAAACTTTGTAACTCGATATATATATAGCTGCTAAAATATGTTGAAACTTCTACACTTAGTGGTGGGGCTGGTTTCCTCTCATGGCAACCTCATCACCAATGTTGACACTCTACTATGTAATTTCAATTTATAACAAGTAATACAAAAGCTAGTTTTAAAATAAAAATGTTGAATTTATGTTAATAAGTTTATTAAAGATCCTACTTACAAATATGGAAAACATCACTTAAATTTTCTTATAAAATTTTCTAAAACAAATATATCAAAGACATATTGTAGTTATATTCCTTAGTATTTAAGTGTGCAACCTTAACACACTGCACGTGTATATATAATAATTTTTTATACATATACATAAGAATTTTTTATGTATAAGTATAAATGTTGTAAATACATAATTTAAATACGTAACAATTAAAAGTCTATATAAATATAGAATTTAAATACATAATATAAAAAAATAAATGTTTTTTCTTTTAATACGTTACAACAATAATATAAAAAAAATGTTTATTTTTTTTAATATGTTACAACAATAATAAATGTATCCAAATAAAGAATTTAAATCTATAAAAAAATAAAAAAAATAATTGTTATAAATGTATAAAAATAAAGAATTTAAATCTAAAAAATATAATTGTTATAATAAATGTTTAAAAATAAAAAAATTATATTAAAAAATAAAAATAAAAATAAAAATAAAGAATGAAATCATGATATGGTAAATTTAAATTTAAAAATGTTTTTATCTTTTTATATGTAATGCAATACAATATTACTATTTTAATATATAATATTATTCCAAATATTTTGTTATGTATTTGCTTTTCAATAGTTTGTTCAATTAATTATTTTTTTATTTAATATTGTGAATTTTTTTTTTTTATTGTTATTTATAATTTTGGAAATAAATTGTGTATGGAGTTTTTGAAATGTCCAACTAGTGGATACTTTATTAATGACTATTGAAGCAATAAGTATGAAAAGAGTGGCAGGGTAGGGGGTATATAAAGGTGAAGATAATAGGGGGTAAAAAAATGTAACTTTTATTAAGATAAATAAAATTACATTCTGAATAATGCATGCAGAAACATGCATTTAGTCTGAAAAACCTTTCAACCCTAGAGGAAGAAAGAAGCAACACAATGGCCCTCTGAAAGAGACCCCAATACATAGAGAAACTATCAGAGAAAAAACCCATAATACTCAACTAAGAAAAAACAACAGAGGCAGACCCCAAAAAAACCTGGACGGACCAGGCCAGAGTGGAAAATAATCCCCACAAGATCCAGAGCCGGAGGGACAAAAAACAAGGAGTCTTGCAGCCATGGAAGAAAAGAAGCCAAAAACTACACGCCAAAAAATGACCTCAAAGTGCTGACCCAACAACATCAAATCAACACTGTACGCCCAAAAATAAATGGACCTCAAAGCTTCTGACCCAAGACACTGAAAAAGAAACAACAAACCCAACATGCACAACAAAAAGCTCCAGAACCCGTGAGGAGCACAAAGATCCCCTAGCCACCAAGGCTTTGGGGAAAAACCCTGACATTGCATCAGGCCTTGAATGAACCAACAGGGATGGATCAGCTAGATCCAACCACAAAGAGGCATATGAAAACCTCCATGCTCGGAAAAGGATACAACAATGAAAGAGTAGAACAAAACTCAGAGGGCGCAACAAAAAACAATGAAGCAACTAGATCAGAAATGTAACCGATTAGATCGCCCACAAACTAAGACATGACTCATCCCACGAGCATAGATCCGACGCACCAACCATTAGGGACCACCTCCATTAATGCATTTGATCATTCAATATGTATAAATATGTGTTATTTGTATTTGTAAAGGCTTTCATATTAGTTCCAATCATTTTGATATTCCTTTGTGAAACCAAACTTCAGAATCATTTCCTTGCATAACTCAAGTACAACATTCCCTTACAATTCTTTCATCTTGCTTAATTTTGGAGCTTTATGTAAGTACACCATGATTGTCTCCTCGGTGGAGACCAATTGGTTCTGACTTGAGTGACAACTAACCCAAGTCCATCGCTCAAAGTCCATGGAGGTTAATACGAGCATGTTGCTTCGTTATTCCATAATATGCCAATAAATTAGTCACTTGCACCCTCTAGCTGAGAAAAATTCATTGCGAATTGAAAAAGAATTATAATAAAATTGTATTTTGCATAAGCCCACTTCTATGATAGTAGTTTAATATGCAAACACTTTAATTGGCTTGAACTACACCAAACACCTAAAACACTTTTAAACTCGTTCACTGAAATCTTTGCTCTCACATTTTATTTGTTGAATTTTTTAGTTTATGCTCTCATAAGCATTCCCAATTGAATGTTGTAATAATGTAGCCAAATTTGGTGATAATCACAACCAACAAATGAATTTTAAAAATGGATGGATGATTAAGGCCAAGTTGATTGTCCCATACCACCATGATCTTGGTACATGGAACATACATACAAACCACATACCACCATGATCTTGGCACATGGAACATACATCAAACCACAAATAAAGAGTAGGTGCATAGTAGGCAAGGTTGTTCCAAGTCAAATTGAAATCAATGTGTACCGATTTGAACATGAAACCGCCATGAACAAACCAATCCCAAATGTAGCACACTAGATCAATCAAATGCAGCCCATCAAAGAAATATCCACCAAAATAAGACAATGACACTACAGGGAGCCCAAACAACATCGGATCCACTCAGATAGACCAACACAAACCAAACAGAGAAATCCAGATCCACACAAGAGCATCTCAGACAACGTCAAAGAGGATTCAAGAGCGCGGCCACCAACAGAAGAGAAACCCCCGACTTCCAACCGATCCCATGAATGGAAGGTGTAATGGGAGACACACCTGCTGGAAGAAGAGTACCAACAAAAATACAGGCACATGTGGCAAGGGATGCGGCTAGGGAAACTGTAGTCGCAAAGCCCCACTCTCCTCCAAAAATAATCAATCAATAATAATTCTTAAATAATATTATATATTTTATTTTTGGATATGTATTAAGATTTAATGAGTGTAACAGTTTTATTATTATGGACAATTCTCTTATTAAGAGAATTAGCCATTTCAATTAACCATTTCTTTGAAAAATTGAACTTGTGTAAAGTTATACCATTATCCTCCCCTTACGAACTCTATAATTCTCTTTTGACTGGTATCTATCATTATTTCCTTCACAATTTTGTAAATGTGGATTGAGAGTGTTTTTATCTCTTACCAACTCAATAATTCTCTTTTGACTCATATTTATCATTATTTCCTTTACAATTTTGTAAATGTGGATTCATAGTTTTTATCTACAATTTAACTAAGTAAATGTGGATTCGCATAAACACCAATATTCATATTTTGAAACTCTAACCTCAACTTTTTCTAGTTTACAACATCACATCTTTCCATAAGTGGAATCCTAATTGGGACTTAATTTTTTTTATCAAAAGATTTTTTTTGTAACCAATCCTTGGAAATTCTACATTTTCATAGTTAACAAGGCTTCATTGGTTAGTCTTGAGTTCATAGCTCGGGTGGTTGGGTAGCATGTTTGTTAGCCTCACCACCCGAGCTCAATTCCCACAAAATAGACATATTGGTTTGTTGTGATAAGGCTAGAAGGGTAGACGCCCCTTGGGATAGAGGTTTCACCCCAGTGACCCATACTAAGCCATAAGTTTCGTGCTGGGCGCTATCTTGTAGGTTGTTGGCACTAGCCTAGGGGTTATAGTGGAAACCACCCAGATTTTGCTAGATAATCTTGGTGTGTTATCGATTACTCTAGATCTTAAAAAAACAAGACTTGCTTGATTAGAATATATTTTATTTTGAACCCTCTTTAGTTTCTGAAATCCATAAGATATGCACTTCCTATGGAGTTTCACGTTAAAGAAGATTTTTAACATTTTACTTGTTTAGTTGGTTAACAATAAGAATAACACTACAATGTTAGAATGTCTTAATTTTGAATCTTGTTTAGTTATTGAAATCCATAAGATATGCATAATTTAATACTTTCATATGGAGCTTACTATTATATATGTTAGTAAGCTTTGTTATATGGAGCTTAATATCATATATGTTAGTAAGCTTTGTGGTAGTAATAATGTAGTGGCAAAACCATTAATATTGCCTCAATCATTGACATTGATATATGTGTATATTTTTTAAAGCATGAGAAAATCATTCACATCCTACCTCATTTAGCAATTGCTACGTTTAAATTAATGGTTTGAGATGTCATTGGAATCTTTGGAAAACTTGGTCAATGTTTATTCTAGGTTTGTTGACACTCCTAGGTAGGTTACCACACCTACCAAATGGCTAGTGCCTCGTAATATTTTTAGGACCCTAGCAAGCCAAACTATAGTCAACCAACTAGAAGTAATTTGTTGACTTACTCCAGGACGATGGTTTCAACTCGATCTCTATCTTGGAACCCTCCATTCCTCCTTGACTAGGTCATCATTGAGGCTATCCAGGGTTGGATCAGTTGTAGGTTCCAACTCAATCGAGCTTACTATCATACATAATAGTAAGAGGTAGAACCCTTGTTGCAATTTAAGGACATGCCAATGTCTGAGTGTACACACACACACATGATGATGATAATGGTGTGGTTATCAAGATCAACGTTGCTCAAGGTTCATTATTATGATTGAATTATGTTGTTTCTAAGATCACACTTTGGTTTTAATCAGTGAACACATAGATCTATGTAGTGTGAATGTTTTGGAAATGAGTTCTAATATTTTTGTACACCATGCACTCCAAGAGAAAATGTTTTTCATGTTTTTATGTTCTTAGAATTACAAATTACAAATTCTCTCATCCTAGAGTGTTTTAAGTCTTGTCCACCCTCTCATTTCATTATGAAGCCCATGGAAGTTTGTTCTTATTTTAAAAATATTTATTTTCTAATTGAAGTTAACAATGGTAGAGGAGTGATTTTGGTCTTCTAACTTAGGGTTAATGGCCTCTTTGTGAATCAATTTTTTCTTATTCTCAATTTCATTTCGACACCATAATTTCTCTTTAAAGTTATTTGTGATAGTATTATTAAAGGTGTTGATATTTTGAAATTTATCCTCTTCCACTATTCCCCAAAAATATAGCTAGGAGGTAGCATCCCGAGTCCATCCTCTCTTGGCCTTAAAGTGTCTTTCACTATGTTTGTGACTATAAGATGGAGCCTCTATTTCTTCATATTTTCCAACTTATACTTGTATAGTGAGTACCATAACACAATGCCATTCTCAACGGGTGGGAGATTAATATCTAAAATAAGGATAGGTTAGGGCGTGCTTTTAACTCTAATATTGTTAAATATAAAACACTTTTGGATTTGTGCAATCTTCCTCCATGTATCCCTAGAAATACTACACCCCCAAACTTCACAACCATACACAATCACTGGGAGAACAAGCATATAAAAAGGAAACCTCTAAGAAATCAAGTTTAATTTGTCTATAAAAATTTGAAAAAGAGTCAGGGACAAAGTACATCCTTGCTTGACCCTTATATTACAATTAATTTCATCCAACATGCATTACCTCTAAATTGACAACAATTCTCTCATATGTCTTTATTTTTGTAGTGCTCAACTCAAAGAGGACCCCAATATCCTCTAGTCTCTTCCAAAGGTTTTTTGAGGAACCATATCAAAACAATTTCTGAATTCAATGGAGAAACATACGGTATTGTATTTTTGTTTATGCAATCTTTGGCTATAATCTTAAGATTAATTAAATAATCTAGAGTCAAGTGCTATTTTCGGAAATCAATGTGCTCCTTAATGCTCTTATCATGATTTCCTTGATACAAGCTAATATTCTTTTCCAAAATCATACCTCATAACTTATCCATGAGAAAACTAATCATGTTGATCCTATACATTTTCAATTTGTTCGATCTTAATATATTTTAAATACAAAATCAATACAATCTATATTTTAAAATAGCTATAACTGATTTGTATTTTAATTAATTAATTTTTTTTTTTAGAAAATGCGATGTAAATTTAAATTTAAACAATTTCTTGGGTCATGGGAAGCTCAACCCAAATTATTTCATATATGTCACTAAACAAAGTTCAACCATTACATTGTAACAATTCCCATCCAATCAAGGGAACATTTTGTCTAGCAAACAATCTTGAAGATCTTCCTTCATAAATCACCCCATCAAATTGCCACAATATCCCACTTTTCATGGTGTTGTCTTGGCAATGAAACCATTTGTTGGCTCAAATTAGTAGTCTAGGGTCCACGAGGTTGTACAACAAAGGGATTGTAGTTTAGCACTTGGAGAAAGTGTAGTGCCAAGACTTAAAGTTTAAGGAGAAAGTTAATAGGTGATAGATTCGACCATCACTAAAATAATACTCAATAACTTATTAGAACATATAACCAATATATTGACAATTGGACCAACATTTATCATTCACTAGACTATATTAGATATGTATCCATTTATGATGACATGTACATAGAAACTATAATAGAATAACACAGTGCAAGAAAGAACACATCATTAGAATAAACCATTAACACCATAAAAATGATTTGAAATATGGGTTTCATTCCATCTATATTCAACATAATCATATCATAATTACAATGTTTGCAATACATTAGAGTAGATGCAACAATGCCTCATTCTTGAAACAACATATCCATACTTAATAACAACACTTAGTTTCATCCCTATACAATCTCTAACCTCTTGTAGGGTGAATCCTTTACTTTCATATATTTAATGCTCTATAGTGTTCCACCAATTTATTCCTTAAAACTTGGGATCTTGACTTGATATTTTAGGTTATGCTTTTGACAACCTTTGATCTTATTTATTCACAAAAATGATCCTTAGTCCATGTGGTGCAACTCAATTTTTTCTATTTGCTGAATTCACGCCATCGTGTATCAATCAAAACAAAGGCACCAATCATCCCTGACCACACATGGTGACTCACCCTTGAGTCAACTTTGGTTTCTCTACTGTGCAACTGCCCCAAACGAAGAGGAAAATTCTGGGACAACCTACACAACTTGTTCATGGAACTTTGAAAAAGTTGTAAGTCTGCATGACCCTTTTGAAAGGATTTGAACCCCAATAATGTTGTGCCTTTGTCTAATTTGCAATTGTTGGTTGTGTCTTTTGGACCCTCTTCCATTCTAGATTTGCAAAACTATTTAGTCTTTGAAGTTTTTTTAAATTTCTCCATAGCTTCTAGATGTAAGGAGCGTATCTCTTGCTGAAATTTGTTTTCCATTGCAAATATTTAATCCATCTAAATGTCGAGGCTATCAACTCCCCCCTGCTTTTGTTGTTAGACTTCTAGAGATAATATGTTTTTTCCCCCAACCTATAGTAGCTTCAACTTTTCTTGTAGGGAATTCATTGGCACTTCCCTTTTCTTCTTGATGCTTGGTAAGTCAATGATGGTCAAGTGTACTTTACCACTGTTCTTAGTCACAACTCCAAGTCTTGTTCTTCCTTACTCCAATTGTTGTAGTAGGGCTTGAGTTCTATGCTTTCTATCAATGCTTTTGTTTGTTAATTGCCTTGCTTTCATTACGAGTCAAGTTCAATTTGAAGATTCATTGATTGACTATGTAATTTGTCATATGAAACTTGCACTCTTTATAACATTGGGAATGGAGATTCATATCTATCTATATTTTTTACCCTTGGGGCACAAATTGCATTGTTGGTCATGTACTTGTAAATTTGGTGCATAGTTGCTCTAGGTGGGTTGATAATGTGTGATTGCTTTGTTGTGATATGTCCTTTTACTTAGAGACTTGTCAGAGTTGGCTTTGGGTGATGACTAGGTCCTTTTGGAGCTCTAAATATTCTTTCTCTATAGTGAAGAGTTTGTTGCCAATTTCTATGCCTGAAGTTCTATGGGTTAGAACCAAATCTTTAGAAGATAGGCATAGGTGCCTGCAAGTTATGATGGAATTAAGTACAGAGATACCAAGAGATACATTGTGCAATTAGTTTGATGAATCTACTAAGAGGTACATTCATGTAATTGGTTTGATTTTCTACACTAATGTCTTTGCATCACTACAAGTGTCCCCTATCTAATATTTCTTGCATGTTTTGCTTAGTGGAAGCACATCATTGCAAATTCTTCCCTGAGTGTCCACCATGATGGATTACATGATAACATAGTTTATCTGGATTTTTTTCAAAATTATGGCGACATATATAGATTTGTTTGCAAACTCCTTGAGAATTGCCATCACTGTGTTGTTATCGTGCATTGAGTTGGGGTCTTCTATTTACATATTTTTTTTCATTATTTGCCTTGGTGTTCTTGCATCATTTTGAGGTTGGAAATTTCCTTCGTCTTTCTTTTCTTCCTACTTTGGGTCTTCTTTGGAATTGCTTGAAGTATTCCTAGCCTCAGAGTTCTTGTTTGGATCTTCATTGTTGTCACCACTAGTTGATAATAATTTCTCCTTGGATTTATTTTATTGTTCTAGTGAAGCTTATTCTTTAACTTCTTTCCTCTTTCGTCTTGGTAACTATGTTTGGCATTCTTGTTTACTTGCTCACATCTTTCACTTATCCAATTACTTTTGTAGACTATGGCTACTCCTGTTGAATAAGGGTAGCCATAGGCTTAGTGTCATGCTCATCATTTGAGAGGACCATTGTGTTCTTAGGTGTCTAAGTCTTGCCCAAAAGTGTCAATGCTCTTGGGTCATTGAGAGACTAGGGACATCAAGAGTGCTACTTGTGAACTCCAATGTGAATTTTATTGGAGTTGTACTCAAATTTTGACATGCACAAGGCTTCTTCGTAATGGGGGTCCTTGTGAACAACTCAACTAGCTATTTGATTCTTCTAGTGACCTCTTTCCTTATATAAGTGTCTTTTTTTTTTTTACTGGGGGAATCGGCAACTCGCAGTTCTCGTACTCGCGTGACACGGGGTCGATCCCCAGGCGGCTACCACTATAACCCCAGGTGCAACCACCCAGCCCGCAAGAATGGTGCACGAGTAAGTCCGGGTGAGAATCGAACATGAGACTTCATTTACAAATTTCCTTCCATTTACACGGCACTTGCCAATCCGTCTACACCTGTGAGGGCTTATATAAGTGTCTTTGGGTGTTTGTAGAATATTCTATATATTGAATGGTGATCATTGTGAGCTAGTGGCCCTCAATGTTTGTCCTTCTTCGTTTGTCAACTTGATCGAGTCTACACTATGTAATGTCCCTTTCCAAATAGGAGCTCCAAAGAGGAGGCTTAATGGTCTAAACCACCCCGTTAGACTATAGCCAGGGCCAAAGAGGGGTAAACAGGGTTACTAGAGGTCACTCCAGTCACAGGTGTTATATTCGGAAAGTGACATTGAGCTAAAAAGGGTTAAAAGCGCTTTTAAGTCATTATGAGCGAAAAATAGAAGTCAACAATGAATTAGGGTTTCAACAGTGATTTAGGGTTTTGGATGTCAACAGTGAATTAGGGTTTCAGCATGGTTTAGGGTTTTGGAAAGATATAAAGGAAGGGTCAGCGACCTAATTCATCATTATGCAGAGTATGACTTGTTATTGAGGAGAAAAGGCACATCTCAGGAGAGATAGTTCAGTGGATTCCAGGAGGAAGACACCAGTGGATGATTTCGGTGTTGAGAGACACACCCTAGTCACCGAGAAGATCATTCAGGTCTTCCATCATTCTTCAGCAACAGTTACACAGTGTTCAACAAGAAGGGCACATTCATCCAGAGTGAGGGCGCAACTTCTGAGAGGGTTTGTAGTCAACTTATCCCATCCAGGGAGAATTCCGAGATATACCTCCGACCCATTTGAGAGGAGGGAAAGGCACATCTTTTGCCTAGTTCCTCATCAGATTCCAACAGAGGAATCAACTGGGACGCATTTTCCAGACTTGGATGTGAAACACTTTTGGCGGGCACATTTGGGGTTCCAGAACGAGCATCAGACTATATTAAGGGAAACCCTTCTGATCCATTTCCCAGTAGACCAATGCGGTCATTTTGAGACATATCTCATCCGATTTCGATAGTGGAATCACTAGGACTCATTTTTCCAGAAGAAGAGGGGCACATTCCCCCAGGGGTATCCATCCGGGGTCCAGATTCATCAACAAAGGGGTCTGACAGATACCAGTACTGAGGACTAGAGAAGGGCACATCATTTGGGACAGTTTCCAGGCCATTCCGAGAAGTATATCTCCCAGGGCGAACTTTCCAGACTTCCAACAGTTACCGTCAGAGCTGCCATAGTCCTAGCGCATCCATTGATTCCGTAGTGCTCCCATATTTCGGGTATTATATTTTAGTTGCTTATTTTTATTCCGGCTAAGATCCTTTGTCTGTTGATCTAGTCGAGTATTGTCAGTTTATTCAGCCACATTCGACCATTTTGCAATCCACAGAGATATCATAATACAAACTTTGCTGTCCTGTGTCACATTTATTATTTGTATGATCAATTATATGTTGTAAACCATTGATCCTACACACACATTAACAAAGTTTCCCTAGACTAGCCAAGTTAGGAACATTATAGTGGTATAAGAGATTTAGTCCTGCCAGCCTGTGACTAAAGACAATGAGTGCAGCAGAAGACCCAGAGGGCCGTGAACACTTAGGTGAAAAATATGTCACTCACAATAGGCATAAGGAAAGAAGGCATAGGCATGATTTCCCCCCTTTTCCTCCTAGCCCAGAGAAAGAGGAAGAGACACACAAAGAAGCAGAGAGAAGGGCAGAGCGTGAGGCAGAGAGGATGCTAGGAGATAGATATGAGCGATCAGAGGGCAGTGGCAAGGTCCCCGCAGATCCAGAGACAACTTTCATGCAGGTTATCAACGATATGTTAGCTAGTCAACGGACCATGTCTCAGTCCTTAGCACAGGTGGTTGATAGATTTGCTAGAGTGGGCACCCCAAACACACAAGTCCCGCATGCAGCACAGGGGAACTCAGGAGCAGGCAGTATACCCCAGTCACCCTCTTGCACATACACCTCTGCAAGTAGGATTCCCAGACCCTTGTTTCCTAGTTTCCAGAGGGCACCCCCGGTAGCAACACCACCACCGATAACACAGAGGCTACCCGCTCATGCAAAGGACATTGAAGAGTATAGTAGGGAGTACACATCATTGGTTAGTGAATTCCATCAGGACATGACCTTAGTCGAGTACTGTGGACTTAGACTCAGGAACCGCCCCAGAGAGCCACAAAGGGGAGGACCACAACAACAGCAGGGGCATAACCTCGATTTCATCTGAAAAGTTGGGAAACTCACTATCCCTTCTTTCGAAGGATCGTCCAAATACACCGCCAGAGCTTGGGTACATAAGCTAGACACGTATTACAAGATCAACGAGATGACCAAGACATAGGCCATCAGTTTCGCGACCTTACACTTGGAGGGTGAGGCACACGAGTGGTGGTATCATGGATTGGTGACATTGGGTCACAGTTGCATCACCTCCTATAGGGAGTTTACAAATAGGCTCATGGACAATTTTGACAGGAAGGATCCCGAGATACACTTCAGGGATCTATCCGAGTTGAGACAAACTGACACAACAAAGGCGTTCATCACATAGTTTCAGCGGGTAGCCATGGTAGTGACAGATATATCAAAGCCCAGGCTGATCATTCTATTCACAAAAGGACTCGCATAGCCTTTGAGAGGATGGGTGAAGGCATACATGACTCCCACTTTGCAGGATGCCATCCTTCGCACTCGAGATCTGGTAGACTCAGTGCCAAAGACTAAAAATTTCTCCAAACCATTTGTGCCCCAGAGGGGTCGAGACAGGAAGCCATTCCAGAGAGAATGGAAGGGCAAGGAGAAGTTGGATGACGAGACTAGGAGAGATATTATGAGGAAGAAGCTTTGCTTCAGCTGCAGAGATCCTTGGGTCCCAGGCCACAGGTGCATGGGCAAGGGAGAGATTCATTATATTGAGGTAGCAGCAGACAACGTGGATAGTGAGGAGGAGGAGAAGGACAATGGATCCACTAGTTCAGAGGAGGAGTCAGCACCAATAGATGAGTAGCCTCCCCGTAGACCACCAACACCGGTAGGAGCCCATCCTCCAGTAGTCCCACAACCGCCAGAGCAGGCTAACAGGAGGAAACCAGCAAAGGGAGGAGTTATAACGACCCTTTCTGGTGTTCCCAGGTATGAAACGCTCCGTATGAGAGGGATTATTTAGGGGCAACGAGAAATCGCCCTGATATATGGTGGGGCCACCCACAACTTCATCGACGCTTCACTAGTATCGAGACATGCACTTCAGACTGAGGAGTTTGAGGGGTTTGATGTTGCGGTAGCAGATGGCCACATAGTGGAGTGTCTAGACAGAGTTCCAAACTTAGAGATGAAGTTAGGCAACTACATAGTGAGAGACACATTTTATGTTGTTGAACTATCGGACACAGATGTGGTGTTAAGAGTTCAGTGGATGATTACCTTGGGAAAAATCGCTACCAACTACCAAACCTTGGAAATGGGATTCAGAGATTAGGATGGGAAGAAGGTTGTTCTAAGAGGTATGTCGACAGGAGCACCTAGGACAATTTTAGCCAAGAGGATGGAGAGGATATTCATACACGGGGAGGTAGCATATGCCCTAGAATGCTTGATCACTACTCAGAAGGATTCAGAAGGTCGACAACAGTACCATACAGATATCAAGAATTTATTGGGACGACATCAGCAGGTCTTTGAGGCAATTCCACCAGGGATACCAACTGATAGGGGGTTTGAGAACACCATTGAGTTGGAGGAGGGGGCCAAACCTATGATCAACCCCCCCTATTGTCATCCTAGGAGGTTCAAGGATGATATAGAAAAGGCAATAAAGGAATTGCTAGCGATGGGACACATCAGACCGAGCAACAACCCATTTGCTTCTTCAATTGTCTTAGTTCTGAAGAAGGATGGCACCATGAGGATGTGCATTGATTACCGATCCTTGAACAAGAAAACCATCAAGAACCGGTACCCTATCCCATGCATTGAAGAGTTGATGGATGAACTGCATGGGGTAGTTTTCTTCTCAAAAAGTTGATCTACGCTCTGGATATCATCAGATCAACATCTTAGAGTAGGACATAGAGAAGACGACATTTTGATGTCATTTTGGACACTTCGAGTTCCTGGTTATGCCATTTGGGCTAACCAATTCACCCACTACATTCTAGTATTGCATGAACCATATATTCAGGGATCAGTTAAGGAAATCAGTCTTGGTTTTATTCGACGACATCTTGATCTATAGCCGGTCATGGAAAGAGCATATGAGGCACCTGGATGAGGTATTGAGCATCATGGAGGCACAATCATTATATGCCAAAGAGTGCAAGTGCGAGTTCGGTATGAAAGAGATGCTTTACTTAGGCCACATAATCAGTGCAAAGGGGGTACAGGTGCACCAAGAGATGATAAGGGCCATTCGGGATTGGCCGACGCCCAGGAACATGACATAATTGAGGAGATTCTTCAAGCTGTGCAGCTATTACAGGTGGTTCTTCCGTGGTTTTTCTCATCTTGGAGCACCGCTGACAAGTCTTACCAAGCATGGGGCCTTCATATGGACTGAGAAATCACAAGAAGCCTTTGATCACATGAAGGAAGTCATGGGAACTTGTCCAGTGTTGGCACTACCAGACTTCACCTTGCCATTTGTACTAGAGTGTGGCGCATCCGACGAAGAGATCGGTGCATTTTTGATGCAGGGAGGACACCCCATTGTATTCGAGAGCCGGAATATTAGTAAAACTGAGAGGTTGTACTCCATTTATGACAAGGAAATGTTGGAAATCATGCATTCCTAGACCAAGTTCAAACAATATTTGGTGAGCAGCAAATTCGTGGTCAAGACCGATCACAACAGTTTGAAGTATTTCCTTGAGCAGAAGGAGCTTAGTGAGCACCAACATAAATGGGTGACGAAGGTACAGGCATTCGAATTTGACATAGAGTATGTCAAGGGGAATAAGAACATTGTGGCCAAAGCACTATCGAGGAGACCTGCGACATGTTCTTTGATTGAGATTTTAGCATATTGAAAATCCCACTTGTTAGTGGAATATTCCAAGAACAAGTTCGCTTGTGAGATGATGGATGGGCAGATATAGGATGACCGGTATAGGGTCATTGACGATGCCATATTTTACAAGGATAGAGTCTACTTTGTGCTAGATTCAGGGCTCAAGAAGAAGATCCTCACCGCAGTTCATGATTCACCTCTAGCAGGCCATCAGGGGTTTTCCAAAACCTACAGATAGATCAGAGAGAGGTTCTCATGGAAGGGCCTCAAAAAGGACGTTATGAGACACATCAGTGAGTGTGTGAATTGCCAGCAGAACAAGTCAGAGCATGCTCTTCCAGTAGGGCTACTTCAGCCACTCCCCATTCTAGAGAAGAAACGGGAGATTATATCTATGGACTTCATCACAGGTCTACCCAAGGTCCAGGGTAAGGACTGTATCTATGTAGTGGTCGAAAAATTGACCAAGTTTTCTCACTTCTATGCCATACCAACAGAGTATAGCGCAGTTCAGGTAGCTGAGCTTTTCTTCATGGAGGTATTCAGACTTCATGGGTTGCCAAAGAACATTGTCAGTGACAAGGACAGTCGGTTCATAGGGACATTTTGGAGAGAGTTGTTTCAGTTGGTGGGGACAAAGTTGACACCTAGCACCAGCTATCACCCTCAGACAGATGGGCAGATCGAGATTGTCAAAAAGTGGGTTGAAGGGTATTTGAGGAACTATGTAGGAGGACAACAGAGAATGTGGGTAAAGTGGTTACATTTAGGAGAACATTGCTACAACACCACCTTCCACATGTCCATTGGTATGACACCCTTCCGAGAATTGTACAGATATGATGCTCCCACTTTGGTAGACTTGGTCTTCGGGGAGAGAAGAGCTCCCAAGGCCAAGGATTGGATCATAGAGAGTCAGGAGATTCTCAATTTGTTGAAAGAGAACCTGCAGACGACGCAAAACCGACAGAAGATAAGTGCAGATAGGCACAGGATAGAGCGCAACTTTGAGGTTGGAGATTTGGTTTTCTTGAGACTCCAACCCTACAGACAGTCATCTCTGAAGAAGAGTGGGGTCGAGAAGCTCAAGCCCATATTTTATGGTCTTTACAGGATCATGCGCCAAGTAGGCGAGGTTTCTTATGAGCTAGAGCTTCTAGAGGGGAGCAAGATTCATAACGTGTTCCACGTGTCTTGCCTAAAAAAGGCAGTGGGACAATTCATTAGCACATCAAAGGAGCTTCCCCCGTTGGATGAGGAGGGACAGTTGGAGTTATTTACAGAGGAGGTTTTGTAGTTCAAGTAGTGGAAATTGAGGAGCAGGGTCATCAAAGAGTGTTTGATCAGATGGAGAGGGCTTCCAGTAGAGGACGCTACTTGGGAGAGTGAGCAGGTGTTGCAACACCCTGGACTGGTATTGCTTGAGGACAAGCAATTCGGGAAGGGAGGACTGTAATGTCCCTTTCCAAATAAGAGCTCCAGAGAGGAGGCTTAATGGTCTAAACCGCCTTGTTAGACCATAGCCAGGGCCAAAGAGGGGTAAACAGGGTTACTAGAGGTCACTCCAGTCACAGGTGTTATATTCAGAAAGTGACATTGAGATAAAAAGGGTTAAAAGCACTTTTAAGTCATTATGAGCTAAAAATAGAAGTCAACAGTGATTTAGGGTTTCAGAAGTGAATAGTGAATTAGGGTTTTAGCATGATTTAGGGTTTTGGAAAGCTATAAAGGAAGGGTCAATGACCTAATTCATCATTATGCAGAGTATGAATTGTTATTGAGGAGAAGAGGTGCATCTCAGGAGAGATAGTTCAGTGGATTCCAGGAGGAAGACACCAATGGATGATTTCAGTGTTGAGAGACACACCCTAGTCACCGAGAAGATCATTTAGGTCTTCCATCATTCTTCAACAACAGTTACACAGTGTTCAGTAGAAAGGGAACATTCATCCAGAGTGAGGGCGCAGCTTCTGAGAGGGTTTTTAGTTGACTTATCCCATCCAGAGAGAATTACGAGATTTCCCTCTGACTTATTTGAGAGAAGGGCAAGGTGCATATTTTTCCTAGTTCCTCATCAGATTCCAATGGAGGAATCAAATGGGACACATTTTTTAGACTTGGACGTGCGAAATTTTTGGCGGGCACATTTGGGGTTCCAGAATGAGCATCAGACCAGATTCAGGGAAACCCTTCTGATCCATTTCCCAGTATACCAAGGCGGTCATTTTGAGACATATCTCATCTGATTCCGATGGTGGAATCACTAGGACACATTTTTCCAGAAGAAGAGGGGCACATTCCCCCAGGGGTATCCATCTGGGGTCCAAATTCATCTTCAGAGGGGTCCGACAGATACCAGTACTGAGGACTAGAGAAGGGCGCATTATTTGGAACAACTTCTAGGCCATTCCGAGAAGTATAGCTCCCAGGTAGAACTTTCTAGACTTCCAGCAGTTACCGTCAGACCTGTCATAGTCCTAGTGCATCCATTTATTCCGTAGTGCTCCCATATTCTGGGTATTATATTTTAGTTGGTTATTTGTATTTCGGCTAGATCCTTTGTCTGTTGATCTAGTCGAGTATTGTCAATTTATTCAGCCTCATTCGACCATTTTGTAATCCATAGAGATATCATAATACAAACTTTGTAGTCCTTTGTCACATTTATTATTTGTATGATCAATTATATGTTGTAAACCATTGATCCTACACACACATTAGCAGCATTTCCCTAGACTAGCCAAGTCAGGAACATTATAGTGGTATCATAGATTTAGTCCTGCCAGCCTATGACTAAAGACAATGAGTGCAGCAGAAGACCTAGAGGGTCGTGAACACGTAGGTGAAGAATATGTCACTTACAATAGGCATAAGGAAAGAAGGCATAGGCCTGATTTCCCCCCTTTTCCTCCTAGCTTAGAGGAAGAGGAAGAGGCACACAGAGAAGCAGAGAGAAGGGCAGAGCGTGAGGTAGAGAGGATGCTAGGAGACATATATGAGCGACAAGAGGGAAGTGGCAAGGCCCCTGTAGATCCAGAGACAAATTTCATGCAGGTTATCAACGATATGTTAGCTAGTCAACGGACCATGTCTCAGTCCTTGGCATAGGTGGTTGATAGATTGGCTAGAGTGGGCACCCCAGACACACAAGTCCCACATGCAACACAGAGGAACTCAGGAGCAGGCAGTAGACCCCAGTTACCCTCTCGCACATACACCTATGTGAGTAGGATTCCCAGACCCTGGTTTCCTAGTTTCTAGAGGGCACCCTCGGTAGCAGCACCGCCATCGATAGCACATAGGCCACCCACTCATGCATAGTATAGGAGGGAGTACACAACATTGGGTCGTGACTTCCATTAGGACATGACGTTAGTCGATTACTGTGGACTCAGACTCAGGAACCGCCCCAGAGAGCCATAGAGGGGAGGACCACAACAGCAGCAGGGGCATAACCTCGATTTCATCCGAAAAGTTGGGAAACTCACCATCCCTTCTTTCGACGGATCGTCCAAATACACTGCTAGAGCTTGGGTACATAAGCTAGACACATATTACAAGCTCAACCAGATGACCGAGACAGAGGCCATCAGTTTCTCAACCTTACACTTGGAGGGTGAGGCACACAAGTGGTGGTATCATGGACTGGTGACATTGGGTCACAGTCGCATCACCTCCTATAGGGAGTTTACAGATAGGCTCATGGATAGGTTTGATAGGAAGGATCCCGAGATACACTTCAGGGATCTAGCCTAGTTGAGACAAACTGGCACAACAGAGGCATTCATCACATAGTACATTTACAATTGGGGTTCAACCTAGGGGTATTACATTCCCCTCCCCGTTATTTATGCACTATCCTCAATGCATTATATACACATGTAAAATAAAAATCTTCAAAAAGATGCGGGTATGGCTCCCACATAACATCTTCATTCTCCTAGGTTTCATGCTCAAGACCATAACAGGTCCACTGGACCTTTACCATCCCTATTTCTTGATTCTAGAGAAACTTGACCTTCTAATCCAATATGCACATGGTTGTACTCCAAAGTCTCCATCTTGCTCCCCCTGAATCACATTCCAATCAATTACATGATTAGCATAAGGTACATACTTTTTAAGTAAAGACACATGGAATACATTATGAATGCACATGGATGCAGGTAGTGCAAGCATGTATGCAATAGGATCAATCCTTTCCAGGATTTCAAAGGGTCCACAATATCTCACTACCAATTTCTCAAAGTTCCCCAACTTCAAGGAACTTCTCTTGGCCTTCACTTTTAAGAACACATGGTCGCCCACTTTAAACTCTCTATGAGTTATGCCCTTATTTGCACATATTTTCCATATGTCTTGGGAAGCCTTTAAATTTTTCTTTATCTTCACCATCTGTTCTTCCATTTCCATGAGTAACTCTGGCCCAACCACTACTATGTCTGTTGGGTTGTCCCAACTCATTGGCGTATTGCAATTTCTTCCTTATAATGCTTCAAATGGGCTCATCTTTAAATATACCTGATACCTACTATTATAAGAAAATTAAACTTAGTGCAAATAATCTTGCCATTTCGATGGTTTATCCATCATATACATCCTCAACACATCCTCAATAACCTGATTGACTCTCTCTGTTTTCCCATCTGACTTTGGATGATATGCTGTGCTAAAGTTCATATTTGTCCCAAATCCTTTGAATAATCCCTTCCAAAATTTTGATGTAAACTTGGGATCTTTGTCAGAAACAATTTCCTTAGGAACACCATGAATCCTGGTAATTTCCCTCATATAAATATCAACAATGTTAGCAGCCTTGTGAGTTATCGTCATTGAGATAAAATGGACAACTTCAGTAAGCTTATCCACCACCACCATGATGGAATCATGTTGCTTGGCTATCTTGGGAAACTTGGTGATGAAATCAATTGTCATTTCCCATTTCCACTCAGGAATGGGTAATGGTTGTATAAGAAAACTAGTTGGATGTCTATGCTTAGCTTTGACCTTATGATATTCTAGACATCTAGCAATGTAATCGACCACCTCCTTCTTCATGCCAGGAAAAAAATATTGGCTCTTTACACATACAATTGTCTTTCGGTAGCCGGGTGCCCAACATAAGGCACATTATGCATTTCTTTCAACACCAAAATTTTCAGCTCTTGAAAATTTGGCACATTATAAACTCTGCCCATGTACATGAGGATCCCATCTTCCCTTAGCTCATAGTCTTGAATTTTTTGCTGCAAATTACCTTGTTGCAATTTTTCCTTTGTTTCCATGAACTATTGATCCGATTTGGAAGCTTCCATAATCTTGTCTCTCAAATCGGATTTATACATGCTAATGGTTGTAGCATGCACCTCATGCACTCTCCTGCTGAGTGCATCAACCACTTTGTTCTCTTTTCCTTTGATATAATTTAAATCAAAGTTATATTCATTGATAAATTTCAATCATCTACTTTGTCTGGCATTTAAAGTTGGTCGCCCAAACAAATATTCCAGACCACTATGGTCTGTCCTCAATTCAAATCTTCTCTCCATGAGATAATGCCTCCACGTATTCAAGGCATGCACTATGGCTGCCAATTCTAAATCATGAGTATCATAATTTTTCTCATGCTCTTTTAGCTTCCTAGACTCAACATATCACATACCCAATTTGACTAAGGACTCCCCCAAGCCTTTCTTTGCATGCATCAATGCACACAAAAAAATATTCATTAGGATCAACAATCTTCAATATTGGTGCACTTGTTAACAAACATAGTTACCAACTTAACGAGAATTGTGACCTCAAAACGAGAACTCTAGCCCTTAAAACCCATAATTTTGTGTAAAAATCATGAAAATCAACCCCCAAATCAAAAAGTGGTGCTACCGGTAGCACCATTTTTTTAAACGTGGTCAAAATTACAACATTTTTCGAACACGGCCTTCAAAACTCAGACAGTAGCTCAAAAAAACCTTAAAATCAACACCTAAATCAAAAAGTCGTGCTACTTAATTTTTTTTTTTCCTAAACGTGAAAATCATAGTTATTTGTGACCTAATTGAAATTGTGATATTGACAAAAAAACCCTATGTAAATAAACAACCTAAAATTGGACTCCAAATGGTCCCTTGAAAATTTATTTACAAATTTTATTTTTTATTTTTTTAATTTACATTAAAAAACAAATAAAAAGAAAGAACAAAATCTTCAGAAATAAATATTTTTTTTATATGACCAAAAACCACATTTAAAAATTTATATTATAAATTCAATTAAAAAAATAAAAAAAAGGTTAAAAAAACAATGTGAAAAAGAAAAATAACTCAAAAGAAACGAAAAAAAATTAAAATTTTCCTCCAAAAACAATAATTTAAAAAAAATTATATATATTTTTACAAAAGAATCATTAAAAAAACCTTTAAAATATAATTTAATATATATATATATATATATATATATATATATATATATATATATATATATATAATAATACTTTAAAAAGAATAAAAAAAATAACAAAATTCAACAAAAAAATATTTAAAATAAAAAATATTAAAAAATCTTGAACTAAAACTTTAAAATTAAAATAAAAGACAAAAAGTTCAAAAATATATATTTTAAAAACAATATTTAAATGAAAACAAAACAATTTTAATAAAATCGATAACGAAATAATAAAAAGAAAATTTTAAAACCAATTTTAAAATAAACTTCTAAGCATATTAAAAAATAAAAAGAAAAAATAAAAAGAAAATTAAAATCAATTTGAAAATACAAAAACTAACAATTTTAATTGAAATTAAAGTAAAAAAATAGAAAAAACAAATATGAATAAATTTAATAACATTTTAAAACAAAAAAATAAAATACAATTTTGCAATTGAAATAACACAAATTTTTAACTAAAATTAAAACAAAAACAAAAAATTACAAACCTACATATTATTGGGGTGTCGTGTAGGGCGATTCTCGGCATCACCCCAGCCCCCAGAGGCTAAGCCTTGGTCCCACGGAGCCAAGGCTTAGCCCGTGGGGGCTGGGGTGATGTCGGGCATCACTCCAGCCCCCAGGGGATAAGCACTGGTCCCAAGGGGCCAAGGCTTAGCTCGTGGGGGCTGGGGTGATGTCGGGTATCCCTCCAGCCCCTATGGGATAAACGCTAGTTCCACGGGGCTAAGGCTTAGCCCCTGGGGGCTGGGGCGATTCCCGACATCATCCCAGCCCCCAGGGGCTAAGGCTTAGCCCCTGGGGGCTCGGGTGATTCCCGACATCACCCTAGCCCCCACGGGCTAAGCCTTGGCTCTGTCGGACCAGAGCTTATACACTGGGGGCTGGGGTGATGCCCGAAATCACCCTCCATGACACCCACGACACCCATGTTGGTTGAGCATCGTGGGTGTTGTGGGGGTGATGTTGGGCATCACCCCAGCCCCCAGGGGATAAGCCTTAGCCCCGTGGGACCAAGGTTTCTCCCCTGGGGCCTGGGGTGATGCCCGACATCACCCCAGCCCCCAGGGACCAAGGTTTCACCCCTGGGCGCTGGGGTGATGTCGGGCATCACCCCAGCCCTCAGGGGCGAAACCTTGGTCCCACGGGGCGAAGGCTTAGCCCCTCGGGGCTGTGGTGATGCCCGACATCAGCCCCCATGGCCTCCCATCACCGGTGCATACGTTTTTTTTAATTTGTTTGTTTTTTCATAAAATTTTACATAATTTTCAGCTTTTTAATAATTTTTTTTTTTTTTTTTGTAATTTTATCTTATTTTGAAGTTTTTTATTTTTATTTTTTTCTAATTTTGTAGTTTAAGTGTGTTAATTTTTTTTTTAATATATATTCTTAATTTCTCTTTGTGTTTTTTAAACTTTTCTAAAGTTTTTAGGCCATAAATTTGGTTTTTTACTTTTTTTTTTTCTAGATTTAGCTTAGTTTATATATTTGTTTTGTTTTTTCCTCTTTAGTTTTTAAAGTTTCTCTTTGATCTTTTTTATTATCTAAATTTGTTTATTTATTTATTTATTTTTAATTTCAGTTTATTTATTTTTCTTAGTTTTTAATTTTATAAAAAAAATTGAATTATATTTTTTCGTTAAATATTAAAAAATAGTGTTATTTAACTGCACTTTTTTTCCATGTATTGAAGTAAAGGTAAACAATGTGTTAAGAATGGTGTTTTCTACTATATTTTAAAAGTATGGAACAATACATTAATTAAGAAGACAATTATATGAAAAATCGTAGCTTCAAAAAAGTAAATGATAAAAAATATTTTTAAGATTGAAAGAAGCATGAAAAAATGACTAAAAACACCATTGAATAATAATAAAAAAAAATTGAAAAAAATGAAAATAGATGAAAAATAAGCATTTAAAAAAAAATGTGTGAACATTGTGGGTTGGAAAATTTAAAATATCGAAAAACCACCTAAAAAGGGAGAGGGGTGCTATCGGTAGCACCATTTTTAAAAACGGGGTAAAAAATTGGACCCCCCAAGAAATGAGAACTCTGTAGAGTTCTCGTTAAGTTGGTAACTATGTTAACAATCTCTTCAAGTGCTGAAAGATTTTTTCACAATCAGGGGTCCATTCAAATCTCACACCCTTCCTTTGCAAATATGTGATTGGGTGTGAAATATTTGAAAATCCCTCTATAAATATTTTATAATATATTGCTAGCCCCATGAATGACCTCTCCTCTGCTACATTCCTTAGTACTAGCCATCCCTCAATGGATTTTATCTTATTAGGATCCACTGCTATCCCTTCCTTTGAAATGATATGGCCCAAATAATGTATTTGTCTCTGGTAGAATGAACATTTTCTCAACTTTGCATACAATTGATGCTCCCTCAATACTTGTAGCACCATCCTCAAGTGCTGCTCATGCTCTTTTTCAGACTTAGAGTATATAAGAATGTCATCCAAGAAGACAATGACAAACTTATCCAAGTAATTTCTAAAAATACCATTAATCAAACATATGAAGACAACTGGTGCATTTGAGAACCCAAACGACACCATTGTGAACTCATAATGGTCATACCTCGTTCTGAAGGTTGTCTTGTTGATATATTCTTAATTAATTCTCACCCGATGATAGCTTGATCGGAGGTCAATCTTGGAGAATATCTTTGCATCCTTCGGCTGATCGAAAATATCATCTATCCTTGGAAAAGGAGACTTGTTCTTCACAGTCACCTTATTTAGCTTCTTAAAGTCAATGCAAATCCTCAAAGTACCATCTTTATTTTTCACAAATAATACCGGAGCATCCCAAGGAGACACACTTGGGAGTATATACCCCTTCTTCAACAGTTCCCCAAGTTTCATTTTTAATTCCTTCAATTCTGGATTACTCATCCTATAAGGAGTCTTGACATTGGGGCTGCTCCAGGCATCAAATTTATAGAAAAATCAATATCTCTCTTGGGTGGCAACCCCGATATCTCTCCAAATACATCCTTAAACTCTTTCAATACTACATAGTCTTCAATGCTTAACACTTTATCCTTAGGTGTCTCTTCCATATGTGCTACAAATATTTGGCATTCTTTCCTGAAGCTTTTCTTCAGTTGCAAGGATGGAACTTCTATGATAGTTACTGCCCTTGGAATACCCTGTACTGTTCTCAAGTTCCCTTCCTCATCCAAGCAAGTAAATGCCTTCTTGTAACAATCTAGGAGAACATGATTCTTGTCCAACCAATCCATACCAATTGGGAAATCATATGAGACCAATGGTATGATATTCAAATATTCCCTTATGCACACTCCCTTCATGTCCATTGGACAATCTTTAACCATCTCATTAATTCTTCTTTTATCTCCCATAGCTAGCTGCACCAACCAAGATTTCCCAAGCTTGCTTCTTGGTAAATGAAATATTTCCACCATCTTAGGATCTAGATGACTACGACTAGCTCCCGAATCAATTAAAATAACAATGGGTTGGTCATTGATCTTACCTTCCACTTCAATAATATGATATTGAAACTCAACTTTCTTTTATCCAGGACTTTGTAGATCCTTGATACATTTATTCCCATGTCCTCCATTGTATCAACTTGTTGTACATTGTGAACAATCCTCACTTTTTCACCTTTGCGAGGGAAGTCTCTGTACATATGCTCTCCTTCACAACCCAAGCATTTAATAGGCTATTGCCTTGGTCTTTTACCCATTGTTTTTTTCATTTTGGGCACATTGGAAGCTGGCTGTCCCTAAGAATTATTTTTGAAGAATGGTGGATTTGTCCCCTTCTTCCTTTGCTCCATCATGCCTTTCTTCTTGTCTTCCCAAGCCTTTTGGAAATTTGGTCTTCATCTATGTTGATCATAGAGGCATTTAACTCTGCTTATGGTTTCTTCCAATGTCTTGGGATCATCATAATGTATCTTATCACTGAAAATTGATGGCAACCCACTCAGGTACCTTTTAATCTTGACCTGTTTATCCTTGATGAAGTCAACATATTTCAAAAAATCTAAGAATATCCTTTCATACTCATCCATGGTCATACTCTCAAGCTTGAGTTCGAATAAATACTTCATATTACTGTCATAATAATTCTTGGTTAAGTACCAACATTCGACTTGGATTCAGGACTGCGAAGAGGGACTGTCTCCAAGGAAGAGAGGGAGATGGGGATGGATGTTGAGTCCAAAGTTTGGATCTCTATATTTCTCAAAGATGAAA
This sequence comes from Picea engelmannii, assembly GCA_009831015.1. Classification (NCBI taxonomy): domain Eukaryota; kingdom Viridiplantae; phylum Streptophyta; class Pinopsida; order Pinales; family Pinaceae; genus Picea; species Picea engelmannii. The sequence goes on along the minus strand of ML790788.1, from coordinate 122,329 downwards.
GTCAGTGAGAATATTTCTGCATTGCAGGAACAAGCGAGCCATAACCAAAGCCAGAGCCATAGCCAAGGATAAAAGCCAGTAGCGAAAGCCAGAGCTAGAGTTAGATATGTAGCCAAGAGACAATGTCAGAGCCACATTCCAAATAAGCAGACAACACTGATCCATATTGGTTTCCTTTAGCTTTTCGAGACCAAAAAGCCTCTCAATGGGGAGGTGTGATACAAAATGGATTCAAACCAATAATGGATAAGACTCAATATCTGCAAAACAAATTGTCAATCAACCAATATTATGTAAGCTATGCAAAACAATGCAAGTGTAAAGTTGAATAAGACAAATGATGATGCAAGAGAAAAGTTGAAAAGTCAATAAATGATAAGAAAACGAATGGGAGAGAAGTCTAAAGAATGGGAAGTGAAGAGCCACGATTGTTGGCCTTCCCTTACCCCCTAGATCTCCCTATTTCTCCCCTCACTCTCATTTTCAAAGGGGATTTTAGCTAGGGAGGAGGAGAGCATTGTATCCAAAATTTCAGAAGAAGAATACAAAGCACCATTGAAACTGGTTTTCCCAATTTGGGTTCTAGGGTAAAAATCATGTTTCATTGAGTTATTTTTAATCTGTGTGTTGAGTAGTTTTCTGTTTAAATTCGTCATTCTATTTCATGGAGTATGTTAGCACATAAACCCGTCAAAGCTTTGTGAGTTGTGGTTTCTACCTAGGTCTGTATTTTTACCCGTTTTCCCTCCTTTTGCAGACCAATCGTAAGTTTTCCTCTCAGGTTGTAGTTTTCTGCTATTCGTCTTCACCCGTTTGATAGACCTGTTTTCCTTAGCAGTTTGCATGATAAATGTCTGCTCTTAGCCTTTATGTTTTCCCTAAGGATAATTTCTTCACTCTTTTCCTTTGTCGCTGATCCTTTTGTTTTCTCGAGCCCTCTGCCAGTTATCCAAGTAATTGTTTACAAGCCTTAGTCGTGAGCACCAAGCGCAACACTTAAAGTGATCAAATGTGGATTCAAATCAAGCGAGCGAGCAAGATCATTTTCAACGACAGAGATCCATCAAATAGATAAGATCAATGATCGTCGGATAATCAGGACCATACAATCACACAAAGAATAACGTTGGGCAGAGTTACAAAATCACGATGCCATCCTAGCCGTCGATCATGGGAAGAGCACGTGGCGTAGGATCAAAATTTCGCTGACTCGTAGGATGGAGTAGTCAAAGCGAAGAGTCACGAGGACTCGCGAAGCATGAAGTCACGAAATAATCCAAGCCGTCCACTCCAGCAGGACGCGTGGCGCAAGATCCGAACCATGGAGAAAGCCTTTTCGAGAAAGTTGAGGCGAGAAGTGCCGATGGCCCGAGGTCCTGAAATGCCGATACAATCTGGGCTGCCTGATCAAAGGGTACGCGTGGCACTCGAGCCGAGCGTCGCAATTTCGCGGATCAGGGTTTTGAGCATGGATCACATCATGATTTCGCGAAACACGAAATCCCGACGTGCCTAAGAGTTAGGCCCGCGATCACGACCCAAATTCATATGGAGAGAGGGGCCAAAGAAAGGAAAGCGCTTGGATGAGCGATGAGCGGTTGAGATAGTTCAAGGAACTGATTGTGGCCGTCGGATTCAAGGTAAATCCAACTGTTGATCAGAGTGGGCCATTTCGTGGGAACGAGCATTGGGATATTTGAAGTTAAGGGGAGTGAAAAATCCTGAAATACGAAATCCCGAGATTTCATGTGGATAAAGCAAGAGGTCACGGCCCGCGGTCGCGTGGGACAAAGGAAAGGGGACTGCGCAAAGGATCAAAGCACTTGAGTTGGTCACTAAGAAGGATCTGCGTGGCCTCGAGGCGCCAAAATTAACTCAAAGGAATGGTGAGCTCACCTGGAACGTTCATGGGCATCAGGCCTCGTTCTAATCCCAATAAAAGTAGTTAATGAAATTGGGGAAGGTGGTTGAAACCTCATTTCACCACATAAGTGGAAAGCATGGAAAATCTAGCCACGGAGGGCAGACTGTCAGCTGAAAGTTCCCTGTCATGGATTTTGTTGTGAAGCCCATACCGATATGATCTTGCGTCTGACTGAATAATGTAAGTGCATCCTGATAGAAGAAGACTGAGACGCCAAGCCTTGAATACAGTGATCGAAGCACGCTTCTGTAGGGAGCAAGTTTCTTTGAGTATATATAATCAGTTTTTATATTTTGTAATGGTCGATGGTAGAGAAAAGCTCCCGTATTGTAAAGTTTTAATGAAGCTTTTGGTTCTCTGGTTATGTTGTTGTAGTATGATATTTCTTGTTTAATGATAGTTGACTTTCTTACTCCCTCTTGTTTCCCCCTGATGCTGAAAAGTTCATGATTGACTGATTCACTTGAATTATTGTGACTGTATTGTGATGAAAGTTTGATTATAGTGTTGTTATAATTCCTTTCAGTTTCTTTGAGATTTAAATTCGAGAATTTATTGCGTTTAAATTGTTCCTCCTTGGGCTGCTAAGCGACCTGATGTCCTCGACAGACCTCTACATTTTCTTACCAAAGTCTTCCTTCTACTCACCCTTACTACAACTTAATGACTAAAGTTAAACTAAGACCTCACCTTCTTGTGCATATCAGTCCAGTTTTTCTGAATTAAGATGATATTTTCTTGAGACTGCGCCCATTTGACCCTTTTATAACCAACCTGTGAAATAAAGCTCTGATGGGTATCGAGCTTTCCTTTCCTGCAATCTGAAGGGAAAATTTCGGTGCTAACATTTCTGGCGTCGTTGCCGGGGATGAAATTGAAGATTTTCCCTGGGATTGAATGACAAAGCTTTGTTGGTTCTAAAGGTGCATCATAACTTAGTACATCAAATATTGCAATTGTGTACCTAGCGAATCCACTGTGGTGACTCCATTGATGCGAATCCACTGTTTCAGTTGTGGCTTCTAGAGGTAGACACACGAGGTCTACTCCGTAGCTGCCTTTGGAAACACCTGAAGCTGACCTAGAGAAAATTGTCAGAAAGGAAAAGGCCCTCCGAGAAGGTAATTCTACTGTTGAACCAGGTATTTCTGATGATTTCCATTATCCTCTTGTAGAAACTCTGATCTCTGCTTCTTGATTTCCTATTATACCGTCTGTTGGAGTTTCCCAAAGTTTAAAGTTCGAGAGTGTTCTTGTTGAGTTTTCCCCTCCTGGTCTGGGATAGGAGGGAGAAATCCTTGTCACTCCTCTCTCCCCTGAAGTTGCACCTTGGTATAGACCTTGGACCTCAGAATATTTTCCTACTCCAGGTTTTACTACTCCTCCTCTTGTTAGAGTTACTAACTTTGCAGAAAGGGAAACTTCTTTTCCCTCAAGCTCTGTAGCCTTTTCTCCAAATCCTCTCTTGTTTCCCTTTCTTCCTGGAAGCTCAGTTCCAGTCTCCCCTGTTCGAACCCCTTCCCCTCCTATTTCTCCTCCACCTCATATTCCAATGGCGGGCACTAATCCCCCCATAAACATAATGGATGCCATAGTAGTTGCAAGATATGCCCCTCTAGTCTTACCTCAGCCCATGAATTCTCTCCCTGCTGGAGATTACCTAAAGTATATGCCCAAATTCACTGGAGAGGAAGAGATCACTGCTGAAAAGCACCTCGCTGCTTTCTACAATTATGTAGACAATCTGAATATTGAAAACGAAGATGTCTGGATGAGAGTCTTTTTCCAGAGCCTTGATGGTGAGGTTAGAAAATGGTTTAGGGGGTTGACCCCTGGATCTATTGCTGGGATTGAGGCTTTAGATGATGCTTTCCTAAGGCAATGGGGGGATAAAAATGACTTTATGTATTACATCACAAAATTTGGGTCCTTGAAGAGAAAAGAGGGAGAATCAGTTTCTGATTTTTCCAAAAGATTCAAAAAAATGTACAATAAGATCCCTGCTGAGATAAATCCTATAGAAGACTCAGCCAAAATCACTTATGCTAGTGCTTTTGACCCCGATTTCTACCTCATGTTGAGAGAAATAAGAGATACTTCCCTGGATCATATGCAAGATGCAGTCCTGAAGGTAGAATCCAATGTGTTAGCAGTTGACAAACTTAGGAATAAAGCTGACAGAGGAAGGGGAAGAGCTGAGGCTTCAAATTCTGGTTCTTCTGCATCTCACCCTCAAGTGGATGAATTGACCAAGATGGTGAAGTCCCTGTCTGCAAAAATGGAGAAGATGAAATTTGAAGGGAAGCAAGGTTATAATAATGTCCAAAATGCTGATAACAAAGCCAACTTCAGAAGACCAAACCATACCCCTCAGATACTTCCAAGAGATCCCATAAATAGATATAGGGATGATCAGAAAATCCAAAGCCCCCTCCAAAATAAACTTGTTACTGATGAAGAAGGAGAGGAAGAATAACTTGACCCTGAAATTCATTGTATTGGAGACACCTCCCCATTTCCCCATTTAACTCAATCTGCATACGAGGAATCCCTCATGAATAGTCAAATAAATGAGCTAAGTAAGGGTGAGAAGGCCAATAGTAGTCCCAATAAATACAACCTCAGGTCTAAGAAGAAATAAGGGAAGTCTCACATTCCTAATCAACGTTCCAGAGCAGAGAAGCCTACTAGAGATGCAACAAACAACAAAAAAGAACATAAATCTCAGAACCCCTCACCGATACCCAAAGACCCTGTCCCAGAAGTGAGAGAAGTTATGATGCCCCTTTCCTCCTTCAACTTTGAGCACAAAATTCAAAAGACCAGGATCCCTGTACCACTTTCAGAGCTAGTCAATCATGAAGATTTCAAAAGACGACTCTCCAAGCTGTTGCAGTTTGAGCCATCTTGCCATTATATAGACTCTGTAAATATCCAAGATGAAAATCCAACAGTCATATTAGGCCCTATGGTAGAAGATAGAGATGATTCATCCCCTCCCTTATGTACATATCTAAATGTACATGACAAGGTGCTGCATAATTTTCTGATGGACTCAGGGGCATCCCATAATCTCATGCCCAAAACTGTCATGGAAGAGCTTGGATTAGAAATCACAAAAGCCTATCATGATTTATATTCATTTGATTCGAGGAGGGTGAAATGTCTTGGGGTCATCAAAGATCTAGTCGTGACTTTGTTTTAGCTTCCCATGAAAAGTGTGGCTATGGATATTGTAGTGGCTGATTTTCCTCCCACGTTCGACATGATTTTATCAAGATTTTGGATAAAAAGACTCGGGGGAACCTTACAGATGGACCTCACATATGATACCATTCCAATGTTCAGAGGGGAGCATAGGAGACTGTATAGAGAAGCCCAGTTGGCCTACATTATTAGTGATGAAGCAGACCCCACAAACCATCCTATCTTTGCACTCGACACTGATTTGGGGTCTAGTTTGTTACATCTCACTGATGCTCCTGAAGCCCCTCTGGAAATCAGACAACAACCCATTTCTTTTCGTGAAATACCTCCCCCAAATACTTCTGTATGGAAGATGCTCTTCGACGGAGCCTCTTCTAGGGAAGGTGCTAGTGCCAGAGTGTTTTTTATGTCACCTTGTCAAGAAACCATACCTTTGTCCTATAAACTAGAATTTGAAACTACCAATAATGTGGCAGAATATAAATCTCTTGTTTTAGGTGCGACGACTGCAAAAGATATGGGAATTGAAGAGATAACAATGTTCGGGGATGCTGAATTGATTGTCCAGCAGATAAAAAATGCTTATCAGGCCAAACGACTGAGGCTAAAGACTTACAGGAATGAGGTATGGGACCTAATTGACAATTTCTTCTCAGCCTTCAACATTTCATTTATTCCAAGAGAAGAAAATACTATGGCTGATTCTTTGGCCATATCAGCGAGCCAGTTCAAGATCCGATTGCCTCCTAGGCTCAGGTATGATGTTGAGATTAGATATAGACCCTCTGTACCTGATAATATCAAGCATTGGAAGGTTTTTGAGGATGATCTTGAAATCATAAGATTTCCTGAGTCAGTTGATGAATTCTCTACATTACACATTGATTAGGATAATGATTCCGAAGCTGACCCTCCCGCCGGTGTATTTTTAAATAAAATTGCTAATCACCATATTGTTCAGTTGCCTAGCAATCACATTCCAAAGGGACTAGTTCCTCTAGAAATATTGTTCGATGGGAACGATGTGGCAATAAAGTTTGAAGGCCCAACTGAGGATGCTAACGTAGCTGAGTGCAATATTGGTATAGAGGAGGATCCAAAATTCGTCAAGCTGTCAAGTAGTCTGCCAAGGGAGCATAGGTCTGAGTATGCTGAGTTACTAAAGGAATTCACTGATGTGTTTGCCTGAACCTATGAAGACCTCAGAACATACAACACAACCATCATTGAGCATAAGATCCCATCGAAAGAAGAGGCCAAACCATTTAGGCAGAATTTAAGACAGATAAATTCTATGCTGCTGCCTATCATGGAAAAGGAGGTGAAGAAGCTGTTGAACGCCAAAATCATTGTCCCTTTGAGATATTCTGAATGGGTAGCCAACCTGGTCCTAGTAAGGAAGAAAAATGGAGAAATCAGACTCTATGTTGATTTCAGGAACCTGAACATGATCTCTAAGAAGGACAATTATCCCTTGCCCAAGATGGAACACATACTGCAAAAGGTAACATGTGCATCCATAATTTCTATGATTGATGGCTTTTCTGGCTACAACCAGATCTCTGTCATGCCTCAAGATAGAGAAAAGACAACCTTCACCACTCCTTGGGGCACATTCATGTATGCCAAAATTCCCTTTGGGTTGATGAACGCAGAAGCAACCTTCCAGCGAGCCATGGACATATCCTTCATTGGAGAAAGAGATAAATTCGTGGTCATTTATCTGGATGACATAAAAATCTTCTCCAAATGTAATAAAGAACATTGTCAACATCTGAGGAAGGTCTTCTCGAAATGCAGAAGGTTTGGTCTCTCCCTAAACCCCAAGAAATCATTGTTTTCCATGAAGGAAGGGAAATTAATGGGTCACATTGTATACGCTGAGGGAGTTAGGATTGATCCCAACAGGGTAGAAGAAATCGAAACCTTGTCACTCCCAAGGTCTAGGAAGTAGGTTCAGTCTTTCCTGGGGAAAGTTAATTTCATGAGAAGGTTTGTTTCCAATTTTGCTGAATTGGTGAAGCATATCACAACCATGCTCAGGAAGGGGAATGAAGTAAAGTGGACTGCCGAGCCCAGAGAATCCTTCAACCAGATTAAAAAGGCATTGAATGAGGCACCCGTGCTGATCAGTCCTGATTATTCCAAGGATTTTCTGATTTTTTCCTTTGCTTCATTTGATACAGTAGCGACCGTTTTGTTGTAGAAGAATGCTGAAGGGATGGATCAACCTATCTCCTTTTTCAGCAAAGCATTGAGGCATGCAGAGGTTAGCTATGACATCATGGAGAAGCAGGCCTATGCCTTGGTGAAAGCCCTCAAATCTTTTAGAGTCTATGTTCTGCATTAAAAAATCATTGTGTATGTTCCTTCAATTTTTGTGAAGGACATTCTCATTCAGCCTGACATAGACGGGAGAAGGAGCAAGTGGATTGCCAAAATCCTCTAATTTGATATGGAAATAAAACCCACTAAGCTAGTTAAAGGCCTAGGTTTATCCAAGTTATTAGTGAAATCTAATTGTAAATATCTGGGGGTTAACTTCATCAACACTTTCTCATAATAACAACAGGATGGGTTGTCTGATAAAGGTTCTCAAGATAGCCCTCCATTGGCAGAGTGCACCTGGTGCAAAGATATTATATATTTTCTACAGGAGTTGCGACCTCCAGATGGTATGGGAAAAATCAAGGCAAGATCTTTAAAGCTCAAAGCAAATAGATATTGCCTTATTGACCAGGTCATGTACTAGAAAGACCCTCTAGGAGTGCTTTTGAGATGTCTAGACCCACATGAGGCCCAAAAGATTATAGTTGATTTCCATGATAGCCTATGCGGGGGACATCATTTATGGAAAACCATAGTGTACAAAATTCTTAGGGCTGGGTACTACTGGCCCACTCTATTCACTGACATTTTTGCGAAAGTCAGGGCTTGTATCAAATGTCAGAAATTCTCTGGAAAGTAACATCTCAAATCTCTGCCATTAAAGCCTGTACTAGCTTCAGGGCCCTTTCAACAGTGGGGTCTGGATTTTATTGGGGAGATTCATCCTCCTTCAAGTGGTCAACACAGGTGGATCCTAATTGCAACAAATTATTTCACCAACGGATAGAAGCTATCCCCACAAGGAGCGCCTCTCACAAGGTAATCATTGGTTTTCTTGAAGATATTATGTCAAGGTTTGGTTTTCTGAACAAAATCATCACTGATAATACTGCATCCTTCAAAGCTGAACCACTGATCAAGTTTTGTGAGCAGTTCGGAATTACATTGATTCACTCTACCCCATATTACCCCCAAGGAAATGGATTAGCAGAGTCATCTAACAAAATCCTGATAAAGATCATCAAAAGGCTTCTAGAGGAAAACAATAAATCTTGGGATTCAAAGCTCAAATTCGCTCTGTGGGCTGATAGAGTGACTACAAAGAGGTCCCTGGGTATCTCTCATTTCCAACTTGTATATGGGACTAAAGTAGTTTTTCACTCTCAGCTAGCCTTGCCTGTGGTGCAATTCTTCTGAGACTGCCACAAAGAGCCTGATGACATGATCAGGAGAGTTCATCAGTTGGTGGAAGTACAACAAGCTAGAGAGCAGGTGATGGACAGAGCGCAGGATCATCAATAGAAAATCAAACAGGCCTTTGACATGAAGAGCAGTAAGGAGGATTTCCAATTGGGAGATCTGGTACTCAAATGGGATGCACCTAAGCAGGACAAGGGAAAACATAGCAAATTTGAATCCCTTTGAATCGACCCCTTCAAAATATATGAAGCATTTCCAAACAACACTTACAGGTTGTAGAATCTGAAGGGTGATGAAGTTTTTGGTGGCCCTGTAAATGGGTACTTCCTGATTTTTTTTTTGTTGTTTAAAGCCGTAATCGGTGTCCCACCATTATAAATACCATCTCAGTTTTATGTTTATTTTGTTTAGTTTTAATAGGAGACTCCATAACCCAAAGAAAGGCACTGGAGTTGTGTGCTCTTGGCAGCTCCTAGGGAGCATGCCATCCCCTATGGAGCCAAATGTTAGCACATAAACCTGTCAAATATTTGTGAGTTGTGGTTTCTACCTAGGTCTGTATTTTTGCCTGTTTTTCCTCCTTTTGCAGACCAATCGTAAGTTTTCCTCTCGGCTTGTAGTTTTCAGCTATTCGTCTTCACCCATTTGATAGACCTTTTTGCCTTAGCAGCTTGCCTGAGAAATTTCCGCCCTTAGCCTTTATGTTTTCCCTAAGGATAATATCTTCACTCTTTTCCTTTGTCACTGATCCTTTTTTTTTCTCGAGCCCTCTGCCAGTTATCCAAGTAATTGTTCACATGTCACAGTCATGAGCACCAAGCGCGACACTTAAAGTGATCAAATGTGGATTCAAATCAAGCGAGCGAGCAAGATCGTTTTCAACGACAGAGATCCATCAGATAGATCAGATTGACGACCGTCGAATAATCGAGAACATACAGTCGCACGAAGAATAGAGTTAGGCAAAGTTACGAAATCGCGATGCCATCCTAGCCGTCAGTCCTGGGAAGAACACATGGCGCAAGATCAACATTTCCCTGACTCGCAGGATGGAGCAGTCAAAGGGTAGAGTCATAAGGACTCGCGAAGCATGAAGTCATGAAATAATCCAGGCCATCCACTCCAGCAGGATGCGTGGCGCAAGATCCGAACCGCAAAGAAAGCCTTTTCGAGAAAGTTGAGGCGAGAAGTGCCGATGGCACAAGGTCCCGAAATGCTGATACAATCTAGGTTGTCCGATCAAAGGGGACACGCGGCACCCGATCTGAGCGTCACAATTTTGTGACTTGGGGTTTTGAGCACGAATCACATCATGAGTTCGCGAAATGCGAAATCACGACGCACCTAAAAGTTAGGCCCACGATCACGACCCAGAGTCATATGGAGAGAGGGGCCAAAGAAAGGAAAGTGCTTGGATGAGCAATTGACGTCTGAGATAGTTCAAGGAACTGATTATGGCCGTCAGATTAGAGGTAAATCCAACCGTTGATCATAGTGGGCCATTTCACGGAAACGAGCATCGGGATATTTGAAGTCAAGGGGAGTGAAAACTCCCGAAATATGAAATACCGAGATTTCATGTGAATAAATCACAAGGTCACGACCCGCAGTTGCGTGGGACAAAGGAAAGGGGACTGCACAAAGGATCAAAGCGCCCAAGTTGGTCACTAAGAAGGATCTGCGTGGCCTCGAGGCACCATAATTAAATCAAAGGAATGGTGAGCTCACCCGGAACTTTCATGGGTGTCAGGCCTCATTCTAATCCCAATAAAAGTAGTTAATGAAATTGAGGAAGGTGGTTGAAACCTTGTTTCACTACATAAGTGGAAAGCATGGAAAATCTAGCCGCGGAGGGCAGACTGTCAGCCGAAAGGTCCCTGTCATGGATTTTGTTGTGAAGCCTGTACCGATCTGATGTTGCGTCTGATAGAAGAATGTAAGTGCAGCCTGACAGCAGAAGACTGAGATGCCAAGACTTGAATACAGTGATCGGAGCACGCTTCTGTAGGGAGCAAGTTGCTTTGAGTATATATACTCACTTTTTATATTTTGTAAAGTTCGATGGTAGAGAAAAGCTCCCGTATTGTAAAGTTTTAATGAAGCTTCTGGTTCCCTGGTTATGTTGTTCTATTCTGATATTAATTGTTTAATGACAGTCAACTTTCTTACTCCCTCTTATTTCCCCCTGATGCTGAAAAAGTTCATGATTGACTGATTCACTTGAATTATTGTGACTGCATTATGATGAAAGTTTGAATATAGTGTTGTTATAATTCCTTTCAGTTTCTTTGAGATTTAAATTTGAGAAGTTCTTGTGTTTAAATTGTTCCTCCTTGGGCTGTTGAGAGACTTGATGTCCTCGACAGACCTCTACATTTTCTCACCAAAGTCTTCCATCTACTCACCCTTACTACAACTTACTGATTGAAGTTAAACTAAGACCTCACCTGCTCGTGCATATTATTCTAGTTTTTCTGAATTAAGATGATATTTTCTTGATACTGCGCTCATTTGACCCTTTTATAACCAACCTGTGACATAAATCTCTGATGGGTATCGAGCTTGCCTTTCTTGCAATCTGAAGGGCGACTTCCGGTGCTAACAGAGTATGCTGGGTATTTTGTTTTAAATGATTCTTTATATCTTAATGAGTGGAGGTAGATTTTCTAGCTGCATATTCTTTTACTTTAATGTGTGAGAGTTTTTCACAAAGATGATTGGTTAAATGGTACTTACCCATTTCAACAACTAGTTAATATCCACCATTGAATGCATTGGGCGAGGGAAGATCCATGGTCATCTTTTTGGATCTATTGGAAAACTTGCTAAAACCATATTTCTCTCTCCTGGGAGTCACTCTCTCTCTCTCTCTCTAGGGAAAATTCTTATTGTCTGGCTGATGAACTAAAGTGCCCATGCACTATTTTCTCTTTTTGGGCGTGTGAAACCGTTAGATGGTCGTTTGGTTTGTTGCTAGTCACATCTAATCATGGATGGGCCATTTTATACTCGACCATGTCATTATTTGAGAGCTGGACATCCCTGTTTCATTTATTTTCTACCCACGACTTGATATAGTTGTGTAATAGCCCCCACAACTACTGTCCAACATTGCCCACAAATTATTTTCACTGTCTAAATTGCACACTACTTCACATCAACAACTGGATGCACCACCCAATTTTCCCTTGTTTCTCAATGTGCCTACACTCAAACCCTAGCGACTGGGAAACGCATACCTCTTTTTCCATCGACCCATCATACCCACGACTTGGTTTTGCTGTCTAAGAACCTCCACGACTCGTTTTATGTGCCTACACCAAAACCCCAACGTGTAGGAGACTCCACACACTTCTTCTCTATTTCCCACGATCTGAACGTGAACCCTAGTTTGAAGGGAGACTATACCATGTGTGACTCTTTTGGAAATAATCCATATTCCTTTCTATGGACATACCTAACACCAAGTGTATTGTTTGGACGTTCTCATGCTCTCAACCTAGTACCAAGGTGATCCACTGAATCTTCCTTTGGTCAGTTATTGCCTCTGTGCTATTTTCTTCATTGGCTCATGGTTCATACGTTGCATTGAGCATCCACATTGATCATTGGTGAATCTCCCCTATTTCCCACACGTATCACAACTCAATTTGACACGAAACCCTATGCTAGCAATATAGTAATGTTGCATTGCAGGAGAGCTGCCCATATGGAACATAAATAACATGGTTTGAATGATGCATGGATAAAGAAGGGCTGGGCGACTGGGTTGGTAATGGATAGCTCCACCACCTGGGTCACCATTTCTCAGTGAGAGATTAAATCATTTGTGTATGGAGGGCAACTATGTATCTTTCATTAATTAAAATATTTTAATTGCTATGTGAATTATCTAGTTTCCTAGCTCATGTGTTTAGAAATAATTGTTTAGCGTGATTCTAAGGTTCTTATTAAATGGGTGATATCAAAGGTGGGAGAATGCCTCTCAATGGCCAATAATATTGTGGTATTTAGGATACTAGAGCCTCTCCATATGATATCATTAACCATGTTACAACCCATAAGAATGAGAGAGTTGATCAATCAAGAAGCCAGAGAGTGGTTGCACTTAGAAATGTATTGAGAACTGCATCCAAAAATCAATGACCTTAGTGGCATATTGAACAATAGGATATACTGAGTTATACACGACAAAGTGTTGCATAGATATGATTAATTTTATTGGCATAAATGACATTGCCATCATTAGCTATTGGATGTGTCCAGGGAAGAGGACAGAGGCTTGGTAGCCTCTATAAGAAAGGGAACCCTATGAAAAACTCAGATCTAGAACTAATATAGAGACAAGAAAGTTAACTCTACACATGGTTCGTGTTGGTAAAGTGAGTGGGTTATAAGTCCCTCAATTATAGATCAACTATGGCACTTTGAGAAGAAGTAGAGACCCAATATAGGTAAAGCATTAAAAAGAGAGAGGTTGGAAGAGTTAAGAGGTTTCAATGTGTAGATTCAAAAGGAGACCAACACTTGAAGGAGAGGATAGAAAAGTTGGAAAAGAATCTTGAGACATTGGATTAGTTGCAGGTAGTTGTACAAGAGACTAAGGAAGTAGAAACACTTTCAATTTCTACTGCAGAAACCGACAACAACATGACCGACGAAAGCATGGTAAGTGTACTCTTCATTGACCTTTCTCAAGAACCCTTTGGTGATTTTGAAAATCATACAAAGGCATTGGTTCCAAGTTCATAAGACAAATGGGTTACAATGGCCAAAGGCTAGGTAAAAGAAGCGAAGGGATTATAAACCCCATTATATATAACATAGATTCAAGCATGAAGGCCCATGTTTTTATGGACAAGAGGAAGAAGGTACACGTTTGGATCAAGCTAAGATGACCACAATAACCTTCAACAATGCAAGAAGGACCAAAGAAGAAGTCATTTCAATAGAATAAAAGACAACTAAAAATGGAGTTAACAACAAACCATTCCAATATGTTTGTAGAAGCTTGAATGAGGGAAACAAAGGGATGTTTCCACAACCCAAATATGCATGCACACTTGGGGGACCAAACAAACATGTTGACAAGAACAAGCACAAATTGAAGAGGTATGTCAAGGAATATCTGGTTTGTTTATGGTATAAGCAATAAGGCTACAATGCTAATCGTTGTTAGCACTCTAAAAAAAAGATAATGCCAAGCAACCAATGCAATATAAAGAATTTTTTCTAGCACTATAAGTTTAGTGAACATTGAGAAGCTAAGTGTTGGAGGCTTCATCTGAAACTTCATCCCAAGAACCACACGACAAAAAAAAAATTTGGAGAGTGAAGGGTAAAGGGAAGGAAGGAGTAACAATTGTCCAAGAACCTATAGCAACAAATGGTTTCTTCTCCACCAATGAAGTGGAAAACATACTTAGGCCAATGGTACTCCCTACTAAGATTTTATCTTCTATCCTACAATGGAAGCAATTGGTGGGGTTCTATAAGACTCCATAACAACCAAGAGACAACTTTGATCTGTGGAAGGAGAAGAGATAAAAACACAACTGTAGAAGAAGAAGAAGACAAACAACTAAGTTGAAGCTTTTAGGGACCAAAAGACTCTGCATGGAGAGGTGTGATTTGAAATGGATCCAAATATCTCTCATTTTTTAAACTTTGCAATAAAAAGTTTGAAAAAGAAAATGTCCAAAAAAGACAAAGCTAGGAACGATGAAATGAATCATCTTGGTGGTTGGCCTTCCAAGGTAGCTCTATTAAAAGAATGTTGTCAGAGACAAAGGAAAGACAAGGAGATATGACAGGCAAATACAACTTGGGAAGAGAACGGAAATACTATAAGAATGAGGACTCAATATAAAGAAACATACATGAAGATCGAAGGAAAAAGGAGTAATTGAACTATCCACACTTGAGTAGAAGGTTGTCATTGAGCCATAACAATATGATAAACATTGATAATAAATAAGAATGCACCATGGAAATTCATCAAATTCTATTCTCATAAATAATATGTTCAACTCAAGGTAGAGGGGTTTGCGGCTAGGGTTTCCTTAGCCGCAGACCCCTCTTCTTCTTGTCATATCCTTTCTTACTATCGTTGGGTGTTTCTTCCCTTCGGTTTCTGTGGAATATTTTCCGTCCTCGGTGGTCGATCCCTGTTGTGCACGCAGAGGTTTTGATGGAGCGGCCTGGATCTAATATTTTGATCGGGAGTGTTGAAGGGTTAGCTGTGCGCGCCGTCAGTTTTTCTGATCTGGTGCTTGTGCTTCTCTCTCTACATGGGTTCAGTTTTGTCTCATTCCCAAGATGTGTGTCAGTGTGATTTGTAGCTGTAGTTGCGAGGTGTGGGATGCTCGTTCTCTTGTTCAAGAAGGTGCAAGCGTTTTTTTTGGTCGGGTGAGAGGGTTTCAACGATGGCTCCATGCCCTTTCCCCTTTTCTTTTCGTTTTTCCCTTTGTTGAAGACTTGGTCGGCCACGTCCTTCAATTTGTGGCACTGTATCTTTGTGGGGACTCCCCACTCTCCTTGCAAGCCTTCTTCCTGACCTGCCTCTTTGTTTCGAGGTCGCTGTTAGGGTTTGATGCATTTTCTTGCTTCTTGGCTCTGGCTTCAATTTTTATTTGCCAAGTTCTGATCTATTGCAGCAGAAGGGTCAGGTAGTTTTGGAACATATTCTCCTTATGAAGGGTTTATATGCTGCTCAGACCTGGTCTGCCCCGCATTTGGTGTATCTTTGGAGGTTCGCTCGCTCTCGACAGGGTTTTCTTGGGGGTTTGTTTCCTACAGTTTGCGGTTCTCTTCTCTGTTTTTTTCTGGCATGTTCAGGGTTTGATGTATTCACAAATCAGGGTCTGGATGTGTTGGGTGTTGGTGTTCTGGTTTCCACCCCCTTATTTGATTATTGGAGAGGATTATGCCTTGAGGTCCTTAGTATGGGCGTGCAGTGCTAATTTTGGCAGTGGGTCAGCACTTTGAGGTCCTTCTTTTGGGCGTGTGGTGTTTTGGGCCTCTCCCTAGCAATTGGTTTGTGGAGTAGAATCTGCTTGGTAGTTTATGATTTCTGGTGCTTTTGGTATGTGGTTGCTATACCATTATGATCTGGTTCTTCTAGCTTCCGAGGTTTACTTTTGGCTCGTTTCTATCGGTGTTTCTCTCTATTGGTGGGGGCTATGAGTCTTGGCCGACCCCTGTTCCTTTTTTGGATCGATGCAATTGTTTTTTTGATCTCTGCTGCCTTCAGGTAATTATTCTCTTATGTGGCATTTTAGCTTTTGTATGTTTGGATATTTTTATCCAAGGACGTGAGACGTGCTTAAAGAACCTATAGAATGTAATTTGGTTCTCTTCAGATGAATAAAATTATGCTTTTTTCTGTGGAAAAAAAATAAAAATAAGAATACACCATAATCTCCGTAGGGAGTGGATAACTTACCCTTAGTAACTAATTTTATGAGCTTAATAAAATCCCCATCGAATGATGGCTTTCCTATTTGGATTTCTAGGGTAAATTTATGTGGCTATGACTTAAATGTTTTGTGTGTTGGGTTCTCTTTATGGATGTTTGTTTCAATTTTTGATTCATGTGTCTATTCCCCTTTAATAAAAAATTCGATGGCTTTCCTATTTGGGTTTCTAGGGTAAATTTATGTGGCTATGAATTAAATGTTTTATATGTTGGGTTCTCTTTATGGATGTTTGTTTCAATTTTTGATTCATGTGTCCATTTCCCTTTAATAAAAACGCAGAGCAACATCAAATTCCCACCTCTATTCATCCAACTGAATTCCTACAATTCAATTATATTGGTGGAATTATACGGTTTGGAAATTAAATGCACACACAATGTTGACACTAATTGATTGGGCATTGGTATTGATTTCTCTGTGCACTGGTGTAACCCACATTCTACCAGGGATAATTTTAAGGATGAAAATTTATATTAAAATGTAGAAACCTGGGCTAATCTTACTAGTTCTTAATATGCAAAAATTTGTAAAATGTTTGACGATAGTTTTGTAAAAACATTCAAATTTCTAAGGATTTTATATAGTTTCTATATAATTTTGGCGATTTTTAAGGTAAAATAATTTTATTCTATGGAATTTGGACGAATCTTTTTTAGAAAAAAAAATTGACAATTTTGTTTTTGAGAAAAACCATGAAA
Organism: Picea engelmannii; assembly: GCA_009831015.1. Taxonomy (NCBI): domain Eukaryota; kingdom Viridiplantae; phylum Streptophyta; class Pinopsida; order Pinales; family Pinaceae; genus Picea; species Picea engelmannii. The sequence continues at coordinate 105,494 of ML790788.1, read as the reverse complement.
AATTAGCCCATTGACGAAATTTAGCCCCTAAAATTTTCCATGCATTCTACCACATTTTCTACCTCCATTTATTTGTTTGTGTATTTGTTGGCATAATAATTGTGTTTCAAATGATATGAAAACCACATGCTACAACCCTCTTTCTTATTAGACTCATAGCTAGTTAATTAACTAGTTAATTGATTGTTTAAATGCTATGCAACCACTTTCTACAAGAACCCAATCGACCTTTTGTTGATTGTTAACCTATTCCTTGCATAATCGTTATGTAAATTCCTTAAATCAAGACCTAGATTTCATTTGTTCAATTTGCTGTATGCAATATGGGTGAATTCACAAATGCCAATGCACAACACAACCCTACATTGATTCTTTAGTTGCTTTGGGGTAGATATTTGTAATAACGAGTGTCACAACCCATGTCTATGGGAATTGTAGTGACGTGGATAACACGATGTTAGTTATTGTAGTGACATGGATAAAAGGATAACATCGTGTTATGAATTGTTCATATTACGAGCTTGAATATAAATCAACAAAGTATTATATATATCCAACATTTGAGTACATCAAGCACATTGCACTAAAATGCCTACACGCCATGTGTCCTCAAGCTAAGTGTTGGACTCATTAAGCTACAACCATCCACCTCTACGAACATATTATTGTATATTGCTTGTACATGGTTTGTTTTGATTGGATGTGTTGTTAAAACAATGGTGACATTGGCATAAATTGAAAAGTGCATTTGACTCTTTTGGAAATTGGTCTTGACATTGTGAACCAAGTATGGAAACCAATAGATATTTTTTTGCTTCTTAAGAAGTTTTGTGCTTAGAATTTCACTGAGAACATAGAAAAAATTTGATTTCTACAGAGGATTCATGTTCGCAAGGGGAGTGGGTTATAAGTTCCTTGTTTACGGATCACCTTTAAAGATAGAATAAAGGGCATAGAAACAATTAAATAACTTTACCATTAAAAAAAATAAAATGAGCCTTAATTCTTATTTTTAAAAATCGTAATTCTTTTAGCTAAATTTAAGCTCATATGGTTAAGTATGAAGAAAAATACTAATTTCGTCAAAAAAATGTGGGAGACAAGTGATTTCATTTTAAAAAAAAAAACATTTTAAAAGTGGGGGTGAATTGCCCTAACCTTAAAGAGATGGGGGAATCATACCCCACCCTTATGGCATTTGTAGCAAGGTCATGGTAGCTCGTTTCAATTATTGTGGGCTTTTTACAACAGATCTTGTAAACCTATGGTAGGGCTTATGTGCTTGGCTAGTCTACTACAAGCACATAATAGGTCCACATGGCTTGCTATAGGACCTCATGGGTGGGGATGACAATATGTTCATCATTATCTCACCAAAATGTTTTTGAAAATTAATAAGAGGTGGTGATTTGTCAATCGCACTTTGGCAAGTTTATTTAGTTCTTAAAACCAAAAAAAAAGTGACAATGAATGACAATATGGGTTTTTTACAACAAGTCTTGTAAACCTATGGTAGGGCTTGTGTGCTTGACTAGTCTACTACAAGCACATAATAGGTCCACATGGATTTCTATAGGTGATCTAGGTGGATATCGATGGCCACCCAACTTTTCAAACTGGCTCAAAACAATTTTCTGACAATTTTGACAATTTACTATTTTTAGCAGTTTTTAACTTCCGGGGCCATTTTGAGGGTCTAAATGAAGATTTTTCGGGATATAGGTGTTAGGCCCCAATCTACCCAAGTAAATTAGAGTGCAAATGATTGTCAATCCGGTGTTTGTAAGACTTAGAGGCATGTCCAAAGTATATGGATTTAGAGATAGTTTTTATCTTTAAATGGAGATAAACCAAAAACCTATTCTAAGGCTGAATATGAAAGATATGCTAAGCCTTTATTCAGAAGACATCTTCATAGATCTCATAACAGTAATCAACACTTGTTTTTCTAAAAGAGTAAAAACAGTAAGCATTCAAGAGATGTTTGAACTAGTTTTAAGACCTATCAAATGTTAGAAGAACAAAACTCTTATTCAAGAGATGCATTCATTGTCTTCTTTCATTCATTCATTAACAACTATCATCAAATCAAATCAAAATACTGAAAGCATAAATAACTCAAAAAGCATTCAAAACTATCTTAATGCTTGAAGTCAAACTACACATTGAATTCTCATTCAAGAAACCATTCACAATATGAGTAAGGCTTGAAAACATTAAGAAGATAACTGAGCTATGAAATTCATCTAACTACAGCAAGATAAAACTCATCTACAACAAGATCTGATCTAAAACATATATTTGAAAAAGAACACAAGGAAAGAGTGTACTAGTTTGGCAATGGGGGCCCTCCAATGCTTCACTGGTACACTTGAATTGACTAAGGTAAGAAAGAACTCCAGTAGAATTCAAATCATCATAAGCATCCACAGGAACAAAACATAGAGCTGATATTCAAGAGTGCAAATTCTCAAGTTTCTTCATTCATATCAAGAGTGTCTTACTAGTTTAAAATTAAGAGTATTTATACAAGAGTCTTAAAACCAAAAATG
>ML790788.1:0-97331 GCA_009831015.1 Picea engelmannii | reverse complement strand
AATAAAGGCAAAGCTATTTTACTAAAATTTTCAATGAATCTTCGATAATAGCCTGCATATCCAAGAAAACTTCTCACATCTTTTTGGCTTATTGGTTCTGGTAGATTTACAATGATTTCTATTTTTGCAGGATCCACTGTTATCCCTGATGATGAGATATGATGACCCAATACTACCCCTTCAGTTAACATCATAAAACATTTTTCATTGCTAAGAGACAAATTTGTTTCTATGCATCTTATTAAGACTTTTTCCAAGTTTTTCAAACATTTGTCAAAAGAATCACCATGCACAGAGAAATCATCCATATATACCTCTACACGTTCATGTACTAAATCAACAAAAATGGCCAGGACTGCTCTTTGAAAAGTAGCTGGGGCATTACATAAACCAAAAGGTAATACCTTATAAGCATATGTACCCCATGGGCATGTGAAAGTAGTTTTGTCCTGATCCTCTAATGCTATATTGATTTGGTTGTAGCCACTAAATCCATTTAAAAAGGAAAAATATTTCTTTCCAGCTAGTGAATCCAAGACTTGATCTATGAATGGTAATGGAAAATGATCTCTGAGCGTTGCCTTGTTCAATTCTCTATAATCTACACAAATTCTCCATTTCCCATTTTTCTTAGGCACAAAAACTAATGGAGAAACCCATTGACTGTTAGAGATAGGGTAGATGAATCCTACCTTCAATAATTTTTGTAATTCTTCTTTGACTACCTCTTTCAACATTGGATTCATTCTTCGTTGTGGTTGTCTGAGTGGTATTATGTTATCATGTGTGTAGATATAATGAGTGCATCTGTCAGGATGAATCCCCTGCATATCAGTATATTCCCAAGCAAATACTTTATGATATTTCTTCAATAGTGCAATCAATTGTTCTTCCTGGGATGGTTCAAAATTTGTGCCAATATTCAAATATTTCCCAGGATTAATTTCAATTATTTTGCTTTGAGCATTTGCCATAGAAATAACTGGAAAAATGTCATTAAATGCTGATGCTAAAGAATGAATTGTACAATTTTCTTGAAAAGTTTGTCCTAAGATTTCATCTGCAACAATGTATTTTGTGTCTCTTAATTCTTCTGAGATATCTGGTTCAGAAATGAAATAGTCTAATAGATCTTCATTATTTTCCTCCCTGAAATCAAAGGCTTGATTAATACTTAATATAGGTTGAATTACTTCTTCCTGTTGTTGCTCTGTTTCATCAAGTCAAGGTAGTTGATCTATTACAGAAGGTTTTTGAGCCAAAGGATAAAGTGTAATTTGTTTCCTTTCAGTTCCATGTGAGATAAGCATATTCCCTGTTCTACAACCAATGAAAGCATCAGTTGTGGCCAACCAAGGTCTTCCAAGGATCAATGGATAACCTCCTAGATTAGATTTTGGTTGAAGGACTAAGAAATCTACTGGATACTCCCAAGAATCCAAAGAAACTGTGATATCTTCAAGTATACCCTCAGGAACTACTTTAGATCTATCAGCTAATTCTAAGACCGTGGTGGTTGGTCTCAGATTTTGCAAATTCAAATGTCTCATTGTTTCTAATGTCATCACATTGATAGCTGCTCCTAAGTCAATTAATGTTTTAGAGATCGAAAAATGGTTGATTGTTATGGTTACCATTGGAATTCCTGGATCAACATATTTTTCTATGGAAATGTTATTTGACATTAGTCCTGCTAGATTTCCAATTACATGAATTGTTGGTGGATCTTTCCTTATTTTGTTGGTTTTCTTTGAACACAATTCCTTAATTGCTTTTGTATAGATTGGGATATCCTTAATAGCCTGCAATAAAGGAATTTTCACACAGACATTTCTTAATTCATCTAAGACATCAAACTCAGGAAGAGAGATTGGTAATTCTCTTTAACCAACCTTTCTGGGAAAGGAGGTGCTTGGATATTTAATGTTTTTCCCTTCTGGATTTGATTGTCTATTGATAGCTCTTCCATGCTAGGAATCTCCTCTTAGTCAATTTGTTTCTCTGTGATAACATGAGAATATTTTGGTAAAACTTTTCCAGACCTCAAGTGGATATTTTGAAGAGGGAGGATGGAATATGATGGTCCTTCTTCAACGTTATACATGGGTTTTTCCACTTTATTATTAGGATTGGAGATTGGTTGAGATGGTAATTGAGTTGGTTTGGGTGGAGGTTGGTTAGATGGTAGCTGGAGTTGTTTTGGTTGGGTTAGTTGAGGTGCAGGTTGTGATGACTGAAAATATGAATTTTGTGGCTGATTTTGTTGGAATTATTGATAAGGAAAAGACTGATATGGCTGTTGGTATGGCTGCTGATATGGATGTTGGTATGGCTACTGATATGGCTGTTGGTATGGATGATTTCCTTGAGCATACCCTCGCCAAACTTGAGGAGGTTGGTTTTGGCTCTGCTGAGGAGGCCATGCTTGCCAAGGCATGGGTGCATTCCATGTATTTTGAATGGGAGTTTGAAAATTCTGAGGAAATTGTTGAGGAACAAAATTTTGAGACATACCTGTGAAACGTGGCTGCCAGGGCTTCCTTGGTGCCAGGTAATAAAGAGATTTCATTCATTGTCCTTCTTCTATGTGAGTAGTTTGTAGTTCTTTTAACCTGGGACAATCATCAGTGGCATGATTATCTGTACATAATCCACAAACTTGAATTTTGTTTAAAGGACAGTCTCTCGGTGCATGTTTCTTTCGACATGTAGAACACCAGATGGCTAATATTTTATCTTGTTCTTCTTGCTTCTGTTTAGCTTTCAATGTGTCAAGTTGTGAACCAAATGTGTTCATAATATCAGTTTTAAATCTCTCAAACGGATCCCTAATTTTGTTTTAGTAACACCATTGGAAATTGATTTTGTTGACTTTGTCACAATATCTCTTTGTCCCATTCCTCTTTTAGCTTTTCCTCTTGAGTATTTCTTACATAATTCGGCAATTTTTGGGAAAGGAAGGTGAGAAATATCCCCTGCCCCCATTAAATTAAGAGCCTCCAAATTTTCATCCAAAATTCCCTTCAAAAAGATAGTACGAATAACATCCAAAGGAAGATTAGATTGCTTAGATTTATGCATATTATAAAGAAATTTTTCGAGATATTCTTCTAAGCTTTCATCTTCACTTTGAGACATTTTATAGATATCTTCTTTAGAGTCTTTGGATTTACAATATGGCTGATATTTAGCAAGAAATTTCTTTTTCATGTCTTCCCAGTACACTATGGTTGCTTCTCCCAACCCCATGAACCATTTTAATGCATATCCTTTCAATGTTGCAGGAAATAAACAAAGTTTTTGAGCATCATTGGTATATCCATATGTTCTACAGATGATGTCAAATTCAAACATGAAAGAATCAGGGTCTTCAGTAGACAGGCCAAAGAAGTTTGGAAGAACAGAGGGAGGAATATTTTTCATTTTTATGTCATCTCCTAAAAGAGTTGGTGTATCAACTATAGGAAATGCAAATGTAGTATGTTTTTCTTCCTCTTCTTCATCATTTCCTCTTGCCTCTTCTCGATGTGATTCTCTATCTTCTCATTCTTTCCTTCTTTCTTCATTTCTTTTCCTTTCTAATTCCCTGTCTGTTTGTCTATCAACTTCTGCCATTTCAAAGAAATTTTCTGTTGTACAGTCAGATATTTCTGTTGGAAAAAGAGGTTGTCCTATTTGTTCAAAAATAGTTTGTTTTTCTTTTTGCCTTCCTACAGAAGATATTTCTGTTTGTGTTTGTTTCTTCTTTACTTCATAAGCCAATAGAACTTGTCTTTCTATGAGAGTTAACCTTTGTCTTGAACGTTGTTTCTCTTCTAATTCTTCCAAAGTAATTTTTCCAGTAGTTGGTGTGGTAGATTCAGTTATAGATGTTCCTGCTCCTACAGATGGTGGATTAGTTTTGGGGGGGTTTTGTTTTTAAAATATGCCTTTATCATCCCTAAGTTTAGACATAAAGAAACATAATTTAAAATCACTTCTATGTTTTGTTTATTTTATTTTATTTTATGAGTATATATGTTTTTTTATATCTCTAAATATGCCTCCCCGGCAACAACGCCAAAATGTTAGGCTCCAATCTACCCAAGTAAATTAGAGTGCAAATGATTGTCAATCCGGTGTTTGTAAGACTTAGAGGCACGTCCAAAGTATATAGATTTAGAGATAGTTTTTATCTTTAAATGGAGATAAACCAAAAACCTATTCTAAGGCTGAATATGAAAGAGATGCTAAGCTTCTATTCAGAAGACATCTTCATAGATCTCATAACAGTAATCAACACTTGTTTTTCTAAAAGAGTAAAAACAGTAAGCATTCAAGAGATGTTTGAAATAGTTTTAAGACCTATCAAATGTTAGAAGAACAAAACTCTTATTCAAGAGATGCATTCATTGTATTCTTTCATTCATTCATTAACAACTATCATCAAATCAAATCAAAATACTGAAAGCATAAATAACTCAAAAAACATTCAAAACTATCTTAATGCTTGAAGTCAAACTACACATTGAATTCTCATTCAAGAAACCATTCACAATATGAGTAAGGCTTGAAAACATTAAGAAGATAACTGAGCTATGAAATTCATCTAACTACAACAAGATAAAACTCATCTACAACAAGATCTGGTCTAAAACATATATTTGAAAAAGAACACAAGGAAATAGTGTACTAGTTTGGCAATCGCGGCCCTCCAATGCTTCACTGGTACACTTGAATTGACTCAGCTAAGAAAGAACTCCAGTAGTATTCAAATCATCATAAGCATCCATAGGAAAAAAACACAGAGCTGATCTTCAAGAGTGCAAATTCTCAAGTTTCTTCATTCATATCAAGAGTGTCTCACTAGTTTAAACTTAAGAGTATTTATACAAGAGTCTTAAAACCAAAAATGCTAAAAAGTCTCCTAAATATCATGATCAGGTCCACAATATCCTAGGAGGGTCGAATGCTTCCTTTAGATCCACAATATATGGTCAAAATCCCATGAAATCCAAAATTGTCCAAGATTGAACGCTGAAACAGGGCATTTTCTGCTGAAGTGGCCCTGTTTGACCAGTGTTGACTGGACAACTGGAAGGCTCAGATTTCGAATATGATAGCTCATTATCCATCCTTGTACATCAGGGAACATGACCCGAGTGTTATATTTCGCCCATGTGTCCTGTAAGTATACAAACCACGGAGCTTTTACGGGATTTGGTCAAATCCTATAATTTCTGATAAATTTTCAATTTTAATGCTAAAATTTAGAAAACTCAATTCTTAAGCTAAAGAATGAAAAATATACCTTGCATAGGCTGTTTCATGGAAAATGTGGAATGAAATGAAGGCAAAATGGATAGATAAAGAGGAAAAATTATGGTTTATAGAGCAAAATGGAAGCACAAAAATGGACTCAACAATAGGTTCTCAATCATATATGAAGAAATAATTTATCCCCCAAAATGAATCTCCTCGATGATACCTTTCCAACGGGCTATCATACGCCTTAAACGGAGATCGTATGCAAAAGTTACGACCCCAGGAAGTTGATGTACTAACTTACCCAAACGGGGCCCACATGACATTTGGCGCTTCATCTCCTAGGGTTAGGTTTCTGGATGTTTAGGGTTTTTGACATTCCTGTTTATTGTAAAAAGGCCTTGGGAGCCTCATTGTAATCATCTTCTTGCGAATGCGAGTAACCATCACATCTTTTCTCAGAGAGAAGCTGCCACCATTCTAACGAGTCTTTCACTCTGTATTTTTACAGTCTCTGTACATTTATGTCATTAATAGAAATCATGTATGTATATCTATGTTTATGGTTTCATTATTGAATATCTGCGATATCTCTGTGCATTTATTTATTATATCTCTGCTCTCATTTCGGGCCAAAAATAATCCGGATTAGTGGTATTAGAGCAGGCTATTCTTGATCGGTTTTTCAGTGCATGTCCTCGACGAGGTCCGAGTATAGCAAGTTGAGTCTCGAGCTTGTCTCTCTTGAGGAAAATCGCTCTTTCACACCCAAGAAACCCTCAATGGCGGAAGAAAAGAAAAATGTCGGAGAAAACGATCCTATCAATCTATTGCTTGAGCAAGCTTTCACGCGACAGAGGAACGAAATGACGGAGAATTTTTCCCACATCCTTCAACGCCTGCCGATAACAACAAGTGCATATTCATCAAACAACCACTTTGGAGGCACCTCTCCTTTCAAGGTACATGTAATTTTGATATTCCCATATTTGAAAGTCAAATAGATGCAGAAGTCCTAGACAAATGGTTAAATCTGCTAGAACGTTATTTCCCTGTTCACCATTTTTCCGACAGGGAAAAGACCACCTTCGCACTCCTTAAAGCTCTCACCCATGTCAAACATTGGTGGAAAATTTACTGGGAGAAAAGTTCCACAGAAGAGTCTGGAATATATGGGGCCGAGCCCACTTGGGATTTTTTTGTGGATGCGGTAAATGAACAGTATTACCCTGTTGGCAACTATGAGGACCAGTACATGAGATGGACCACACTGTGACAAGAGAGGGGCCAAGAAGTTCCGGAGTTCACCAATACCTTCCATACCTTGCACACCAAGCTGCGCATCAAAGACTCTGAACGACATTTGGTTCTAAAATACCGTGGGGCTCTACACAGATACATCCAGATTGAAATGGATTTTCTGGACATCTCATCACTCGGTGTTGCTTATCGATATGCTGTTAAAATCGAGCAGAAATTTAAGCACCAGAACAAACGAGAGTTCGGGTCTGCAAATCCACAACAACCAAAGTATGACAAAGACGGCCCTAACAAACAGTTTCCCGAAAACCAATCCAAGCCACAGGAAAAGAAGGGTCACAGGATGACAAAGAAGGACATCGAAAAATGGTGCGATTTCCACAAAAGCCCCTGGCACAACACCAATGAATGTCGCTCAAAAAAGTCATTGGTGGCCGAGATCAAAGACAAGGAGCCAAACCCTGATTCAAAATATGATTCTGAAAATAATGGTAAAGGACAGATCATTGATGCAGACCCCACTGTTATTGTCACGACCGCAACAATTCAACCAGAAGAACCAACAGATCCTGAAGAGGGGGAGCGTCTTTTTCATTCACAGATGTGGGTGAAGGGGACTCCGCTGCATTTTATTTTTAATAGCGGAAGCCAGAAGAACTTCATCTCAGCAGAGGTTGTCAAACAGTTGGGATTGTCAACAACGCCACACCCACAACCATACAACATCGGCTGGCTTCGCCAAGGACGAGATCTTTGTGTCAACCAATAGTGCCGAGTATCATACATCATCCAACCCTTCAAGGATGATGTTTTATGTGATGTTTCCCCACTGGATGTCTGTGATGTTCTCTTGGGCCAACCATATATGTGGAAGCGCCATGCTGTTTATGAGTCTCAACCCCGCAGTGTCATTGTTTCTTTGGGGAGTCATCTCTACAGAATACCAGAGGTAGTTCCGACTATTGTTCCACCTAAAAAGTGCCGCAATGTAGTATCTCATACTACAAAATTCAACTTCTTCACAATCTATTCAAAAGGTGAATAAAAGGATACTGCAACCACTACAGCCTCGGCCCAAGCACCTTCTATCCAACAGAAGCAGGTCAACAAGATTGTAACAAAGTGTAAAGATTCATTCTGCATAAAAGAATGTCATGTATCCAGATTTGTTAAAAAGGTCCAACCCTTGGAGCCACATGTTTGTGATAGCCTTCCACAAACCGAGCAGCGTGACGTCTCCAACAAGGCAAACAACTCACCAAGATTCAGATTCAACAAACACTTTTTCCTCTCCCTGGGGCACTAAACGAAATGGAGACCATTGCTTCCTAAGGAGGGAGGATTGATCCAGGTAAATATCGGTGGCCGCCCACCTTTTCCAACTGGCTCAAAACAATTTTTTGACAATTTACTATTTTTAGCAGTTTTTAACTTTCGAGGCCATTTTGAGGGCCTAAATGAAAGTTTTTCGGGATTGAGGTTCTCAATGATATACAAAGACATAATTAAGCCACAAAAATGAATCTCCTCGATGATACCTTTCCAACGGGATATCATACGCCTTAAACGGAGATCGTATGCAAAAATTATGATCCCGGGAAGTTGATGTACTAACTTACCCAAACGGGGCCCACATGACTTTTAACGCTTCATCTCCTAGGGTTAAGTTTTTGGATGTATAGGGTTTTGTTCATTCCTGTTTATTGTAAAAAATCCTTGATAGCCTCATTGTAATTATCTTCTTGTGAATGCGAATAACCGTCACATCTCTTCTCAGAGATAAGCTACCACCATTCTAGCGAGTCTTTCACTCTATATTTTTACAATCTCTCTACATTTGTTTCATTAATAGAAATCGTGTATTACTGTATATCTGTGTTTATGGTTTCATTATTGAATATCTGCAATATCTCTGTGCATTTCTTTATTATATCTCCGCTCTCATTTCGTGCCGAAAATAATTCGGATCAGTGGTATCAGAGCAGGCTGTTCTTGATCGGTTTTTCAGTGCATGTCCCCGACGAGGTCCGAGTATAGAAAGTTGGGTCTCGAGCTTGTCTCTCTTGAGGACAATATCTCTCTCACACCCAAGAAACCCTCAATGGTGGAAGAAAAGAAAAACGACAGAACATACGATCCTATCAATCTGTTGCTTGAGCAAGCTCTCACGCGACAGAGAGACGAAATGATGGAGAATTTTTCCCACATCCTTCAATGCCTGCCGATAGCAACATGCACATATTCATCAAACAACCACTTTGGAATCACCTGTCCTTTCAAGCTACAGGTTAATTTTGATGTTCCCATATTTGAAGGTCAGATAGATGCAAAAGCCCTAGACAAATGGTTAAATATGCTAGAAGGTTATTTCTCTATTCACCATTTTTCCGCAGGGAAAATATCACCTTCGCACTCCTTAAAGCTCTCCCCCATGTCAAACATTGGTGGGAAACTTATTGGGAGAAAAGTAACACAGATGAGTCTGGAATATATAGGGCCGAGCCCACTTGGGATTTTTTTTGTGGATGCGGTAAAGGAATAGTATTACCCTGTTGGCAACTATGAGGACCAGTACATGAGATGGACCACACTGCGACCAGAGAGGGGCCAAGAAGTTCCAGAGTTCACCAATACCTTCCATACATTGCGCACTAAGCTGGGTATCAAAGACTCCGAACGAAATTTGGTTCTGAAATACCGTGGGGATCTACACAGATACATCCAGACTGAAATTGATTTTCTGGACATCTCATCACTCGGTGCTGCTTATCGATACGTTGTTAAAATCGAGCAGAAATTTAAGCACCATAACAAATGAGAGTTCATGTCTGCAAATCCGCAATAACCAAAGTATGACAAAGACAACTCTAACAAACAGTGTCCCGAAAACCAGTCCAATCCACAGGAAAATAAGGGTCATAGGAAGACAAAGAAGGACACCGGAAAATGGTGTGATTTCCACAAAATCCCCTGGCACAACACCGATGAATGTCGCTAAAAAAAGTCATTGGTGGCCGAGATCAAAGACAAGGAGCCAAACCCTTATTTAGAATATGATTATGAAAATACTGGTAAAGGACAGATCATTGACACAAACTCCGCTGCTATTGTCGCGACCACATCAATTCAACTATAAGAACCAACAGATCTTGAAGAGGGGGAGCGCCTTTTTCATTCACAGATGTGGGTGAAGGGGACCTCGTTGCATTTTATTATTGATAGAAGAAGCCAGAAGAACTTCATCTCAGCAGAGGTTGTGAAAACGTTGGGATTGTCGACAACGTCACACCCGCAACCATACAACATTGGGTGGCTTCGCCAAGGACGATATCTTTGTGTCAGCCAACAGTGTCGATTATCATACAACATCCAACCCTTCAAGGATGAGGTTTTATGTGATGTTTCCCCACTGGATGTCTATGATGTTCTCTTGGACCAACCATATATGTGGAAACGCCACGCTGTTTATGAGTCTCGACTCCGCAGTGTCATTATTTCTCTGGGGGGTCATCTCTACAGAATACCAGAGGTAGTTTTGACTACTGTTCTACCTAAAAAGTGTCGCAAGGTAGTATCTAATACTACAAAATTCATCTTCTTCACAATCTGTTCAAAAGGTGAACAAAAGGATACTGCAACCACTACAGCCTCGGCCCAAGCACCTTCTATCCAATAGAAGCAGGTCGACAAGATTGTAACATAATGTAAAGATTCATTCTGCACAAAATAATCTCATGTATCCAGACTGGTTAAAAAGGTCTAACCCTTCCAGCCACATGTTCGTGATAGCCTTCCACAAACCGACCAACACGACATCTCCAACAAAGCAAACAACTCACCAAGATTCAAATTCAACAAATGCTTTATCCTCTCCCCCGGGCACTCAATGCAATGGAGATCACTACTTCCTAAGGAGGGAGGATTGATCTAGGTGGAAATAGGTGGCCACTCACCTTTTCCAACTGGCTCAAAACAATGTTCTGACAATTTTGATAATTTACTATTTTTAGCAGTTTTTAACTTCCAGGGCCATTTTGAGGGCCTAAATGAAGGTTTTTCATAATCGAGGTTCTCAATGATAACCAAAGGCATGAATGAGCCGCCAAAATGAATCTCCTCGACGATACTTTTCCAACGGGCTATCATACGCCTTAAACGAAGATCGTATGCAAAAATTACGACTCCAAGAAGTAGATGTACTAACTTACCCAAATAGGGCTCACATGACTTTTGGTGCTTCATCTTCTAGGGTTAGGTTTTTGGATGTCTAGGGTTTTTGGCATTTCTGTTTATTGTAAAAATGCCTTCAGAGCCTCATTGTAATCATCTTCTTGCGAATGCGAGTATCCGTCACATCTATTCTCAGAGATAAGCTGCCACCATTCTAGCGAGTCTTTCACTCTGTATTTTTACAGTTTCTGTACATTTCTTTCATTAATAGAAATCGTGTATTACCGTATATCTGTGTTTATGGTTTCATTATTGAATATATGCGATATATATGTGCATTTATTTATTATATCTCTACTCTCATTTCGTGCCGAAAATAATCTAGATCAGTGGTATCAGAGCAGGCTGTTCTTGATCGTTTTTTTAGTGCATGTCCCCAACGAGGTACGAGTATAGAAAGTTGGGTCTTGAGCTTGTTTCTCTTGAGGACAATCACTCTCGCACACCCAAGAAACCCTCAATGGCAGAAGAAAAGAAAAACGATGAAACATACAATCCTATCAATCTGTTGCTTGAGCAAGCTCTCACGCGACAGAGGGACGAAATGATGGATAATTTTTCCCACATCCTTCAACGCCTGCCGATAGAAACAGGTGCATCTTCATCAAACAACCACTTTGAAAACACCTCTCCTTTCAAGGTACAAGTTAATTTTGATATTCCTATATTTGAAGGTCAGATAGATGCAGAAGCCCTAGACAAATAGTTAAATATGCTAGAAGGTTATTTCTCTCTTCACCATTTTTCCGATAGGGAAAAGATCACCTTCGCACTCCTTAAATCTCTCCCCCATGTCAAACATAGGTGGGAAACTTACTGGGAGCAAAGTTCCACAGAGGATTCTGGAATATATGGGGTTGAAGCCACTTGGGATTTTTTTGTGAATGCGGTAAAGGAATAGTATTACCCTATTGGAAACTATGAGGACCAGTACATGAGATGGACCACACTGCGACAAGAGAGGGGCCAAGCAGTTCCGAAGTTCACTAATACCTTCCATACCTTGCACACCAAGCTGGGTATCAAAGAATCCGAACGACATTTGGTTCTGAAATACCGTGGGGCTTGTTACGAGGGAAAAACTCTCTATGGCCAAGGGTAAACCACAACAGACAAGTATGACTACATAAATCAACTCAATTCCAACATATGCTATATGAAATAATGTGCAAGATAAGAAAAAGGCCTACCTCGATCCAATGTTTGATGATGTTCCATCGTTGAGCACTTCGACCCAACGCTTTATACCTACAATAAGTTCTTAACAAACGAGCAGAGTAAGTATATAGTGATGATATAAAGGGGTTAGCACATTATATAGCATAATCCATCAATAAACATTACAAACATGCTCATGGATAATAATAATACATTTGCAATATACCAATATGACGAGAAAGGAGTATTTCTATTAATAATTGATCAACAGAAGTGACAACATTACAGACTTCCGTGTTAGCACGGTTCGAAACCAAGAAACCAAGTTCCTTCCAACTGGGCCTCCACCACTTCAATCCTCCACCAAAGGCAAGATCATAAGAGAGAGTCAATGAGGTTATCTCAACAATAGGGAAAGATCTTGGGGGCTGAACACTGTGTTCAGACTTGAGGGACAAAGGGATGCAGACTCAATATGAAGTAATTTCTCCAGAGTAACTTTGCTCTCAAAGTTGAATGCTTTCTCCTCCTTTTCCATAGCTCGAAATTGTGCTTTTATAGCCTTTAGAATGCAATTGAAGGGTCGAGTTGGAACGTTTACAGTATGTGTAAGGCCAAGGATAAGAGATCTTTTGTCGTGACATGGAAACCCGACCTCATTTTTGTATTTTTTGGCACAAATCCCGATGCACGCGGGCTGTAGTGGAGCAACCAACATATACACATCTTGCATAGCTGATAGGGAGCGTATATGTGGAAAATGTATATTTTTGGCTCTGGATTCATCAAAAAGGGATGACAAGTCTGCATAGGGAAATAGAAAAAGACCCTCTGTGCAAGATAGCAATGGTGAGACAAATATTTCTATAACAGATGCCCCCTAATGTGTGAGATCAAAGGAGTATCTGCGATGGACGAAATACATTATAAATAACCCAGAAGTGGAGTGGTAGAGAACCAGCTGGACGAACTCATATGCTTATTATGTACTGACTTTGCATACATGATTTCCAAGAATACAATGCATATCCATGTGGAAAATATACCAAACAAGTGTTCATGGCCATGAATAGACAAATACAAATGCGGTTGCATGCCAAAAGCCGTCATAGTCACGAACAAGGCCTAGTGAAACCAATCTCAAAATCATTCTGAAGATATTTGTATACCATGGAGTACAAACTGATCTCCCATGATCATTGAAGTCAAATAGGTGCTGGTCCCATGAAAATGAAACAACAGCTTAGGAAAGCTGCGACCACACAGTGATGTCTTCAAGTCTTCTACACAATCCGCCAAGGTGCAAGTCTACATTATGTGAAAAAAAGAGTTGAGGTTGAACATGATGAGACATCGTTTGATTACTGGTCATTGAGGTATACCATTAACAAACGCGAGACAACCTACCAATAATGAAAGTAGGTATCAAGGCACCGAGTACATTTCTACAAGTGCGAATAAAGCAGTTGGTGTTGAACACTTGAGAAATCCATTGATCAGGAGGCATTGATGTATTCCCATCTGTCAATGGCGAGAGAGCCTGCCACTAATCACTGCAAGCCTCAAGGCACTCACGAAACTCTAGGTCCCATATCCAGAATAAATGAGCTGAGGTCGATGGAAAGAGACCCGCTGAAAGGAGAGCATTAAGGCATCTCTCATCAGTCAGCATGAGGAACAAAACAACAGCTTCATGATTTGGTGGAGATTGGATGAAGAACATGTTCATGAACCAACGAACCTGTGCGTCTTTTACGTGTGCCAAATGCAAGAGGTACACGAAAAAGACCCTTTGAATAGAAGCCAATGATGAAAACTGTTGACAAAGGCGAGGAAACCACCAATAAGGCTAATGGAAACCAAGACACTACACGAATCCCAAAGTGTGAATAGATGTCTTGCCGTCGAACACAAGGGAAACCACCCAGTCAACGACCAATGATGAAGTGTTGATTGTTGGGTTCAAGGTGACCTACCAATTATGAAAGTAGGGCCAAGGTGCATGATAAGACCATAGTATCATGTGATTCTGAGACAAACTGAGGATGTTACCGACATGCAAAGTTAGTATTTCTGAGGATTGGCCGACACAGGTTGATGGACTTCCTTTGAACAAGAGCATGAGAAATATGGTGGACTCCGACAGCATAAACTCAATGATGTGACTATTACATGTAGGAGGCATCGATAATTTTCTCTATAGGGACTGGAAGAGTAACCAGTCGGTGGAGAAAACTATGTAACTAGATCAACTTCCTAAGGCCATGCTAAACCCAAAATTATGATGACACAATGACTCAATAACTTTGTGCTCTGTTTAAAGGCGACATGACTACTACCAATTACAATATAGTACTCCCTTCCCACCCGTCTTTTTTTGTTTTTTCATAACAAATGAATGCTATGATACAGAGGAGGGAACGAGTGTCGCAAGTAAGCAAAACTAGTTCCAGCAGTGGAACGTACCTATGCTCAATGCAGGTGAATGCATGCGGGAGATGGACATTCGGGTGATGTTCCCTCTAGGGTATAGGGTGTCAAATTGCGAAGGATATAAAAAAGGCTCTGCTTGGTTGAGGATGCAAAAATTGCTTAGGCAACAGTTTATAACGCAAAGCAAGAACCGGCTAAAGGCTCAATACTTCAAGTGAGGGCATGCGATGCAATCACAACTTAACGCCAAAAAAAATCATTTTTTATGTCTTTTAGTCTACTTGGTGTGAAAAAGGGGTAAACTTGTGCCAGATAGACGTCTTTTCAAATCCAATTTACAAGTGTGAAAAAGACAAGTTCACTCGACAATCTTTTCTATTTTTGATAACGAGTCAAAAAATAGCTTAACTAAGACTCATGACTTTTCAAATCTAATTTTAACGAGTGTGAAAGGGAAAAATCACTCGACAATATTTTCAGTTTTTTAGACGAGTCTAAAAAGAGCTTAATTAAGACTCGTTTGGAATATTCTAGGCGGCAAGCCACATGGGAGGCCAAGGCTCCCGTGTGGACCTTCTGTGGAATGTTGGTATCTTATGAAGAACCGACGCATGCTTGGGAAGACCCAAAGCTCTCCAAGTCGAGGAGGACAAAGTGCTAACATAAATTATCGTCTCCGTGATATATAGGATAATGTCTCTTCCTGGAAAAAACATAGGCGGAGGCATTGGATACCCCACAAGACCATCCCAATCAAAGGGAACCTTGTCAAGACTTGGAGGGAGATAACTTAAGACGAGTAAAAATATCTCTTGTTCAGAAGGTGAAGTACTATAAATGCTAAGGACATGGCCTAGAAGGTATCGAACCAGAACCAGAAGAGAAGGATCGACCAAAAATTGCATTGGCGTGACCGCTTCCTTAGACTTGTCACTCTCCGAGAGAAGAGTGGGGTTGATAGAATATTGCATCGATACAACCACTTCCTCAACCATTGGTTGAATAGGATGCGAGACAACAAGGTCAAGAGGTGCATCACCCCCCCAAAAATGAGTGTTATCGGTTGAAGATTGCATCGACACGACTGTTGGTTGAACAATATGCGAGACAACAAGGTCAAGAGACGCATCATCCCCGAATATAGGAGAGGTATTTGTCGAATATTACATCGACACGTAGATAGGTTGAATGGGATGTGAGACAACAATGTCAAAGGACGCATCAACCCCTAAAGGGAAAGGGGTGTCAGCGGAATATTGCATTGTCATGACTGTTGTATCAACCAAAGAAGGAACAAAGTGTTGTGAAACCATAGATGCCTCAGAACGCGAAGGGCCCTTAGGAGAGCCCCACGCTTCTGGTATCCCAACAGTAACATGACACAAACGAGTAAGGTGACTTCCTTCACAAGTCCTGCAAAGGAATCTAGGCTTACGTCTGAGACGTCTAGGCTTCTCAATCATATGAATGCCCCCAACATGACTTGCAGTGGCTGGTGACATGCTCCCAACATGACTTGCAAAGGCTAGTAGAAAATCTCTGACATGACTAGCAGAGGTCGGTGATAAATCCCCAACATGACTAGTAGAGGTTGGTGATGGATGTGTAGTGTGACTAGCAGTGACCAGACATGTGCCTCCAACATGACTTGCAACGGTTGGTTGCAGGTCTTCAACATGACTCACAGAGGTTGTTGACCAATCTCCAACATGACTCGCAGAGGTTGGTGATATAATGCCAGTATGACACGCAGTGACTGAACTTGTGCCCCTAACATGACTTGGAGTGGCTGGTTGCAGGTATTCAACATGACTCACAGAGGTTGTCGACCAATCTCCAACATGACTAGCAGAGGTTGGTGATATAATGCCAGTATGACATGCAATGACTGGACTTGTGGTGGTGGTGAATTGCGACATTTGAGACCAAGGTCCAAGGAAAGATTGGTTTTGAGAAATTGCAGGCCAGGAAGGATCCTAGTTTACACCTTGTCCCTATCTAGCAGGATAGTATCCTCCTCCATACTGCTTCATAAAGGGTTGTAAGGGCATTGACACCAAGGAAGTCGCTTGCAAAGAGAAAGCGACATGACAAGGATTACTCATGTGAGGATATATGTTTCCCCCAGACGAAGGAACTTCATGAGGGGGGTTTCCCATACTATAAAGATAATTCCCTTCAGATGAAACACCAGAGTGCAGACGGAGGTCCGCCATGGGAAAAGTGTTTGTAGGAATCAACATAGCGAAAGAAAGACAAGTGGACGAAGTGTAACAAGTAGAATGATTGCTTAATTGGGAACTTACTTCTCGCATAATGGATTCGTAGGAAGGAAGATTCCAACCTCCTACCGTAAGAGGTGTTTGAAGGATATGACTCCCACCAAACAAAGAGGGATAAGGAGGCATCATGCCCCCAGACCCAAAACTTGTATTCGCATAAGGAGGCGAGACAGAGGATGACAAATGCGAAGACATATCAGACATACCATGAGAAAAATGATTAGAGACCCAAGGCATGGACTGAGCGTTGTAGTTCTGCATACCATTATAAAAGGCGGATGGATTTGCCCCCATGAACGACATGAGGGGGGGGGGGTAGCAGTAAATGAGGGAGCAAAATGAACTCCACTATCCATGATAACAAAGACTCAACACGAAATCCTATGGTCAACTAATAATCAAAGAGCATACCAAAAATTCAAACGACCAATATGCATGCAAATGGGATAAAGTGGCTGAGTGGCCTCCCTCGCTAAAGAAGGTATGTCTCATCCAAGAGGGACCTGAGACTCCCCGCTAAAGTTTGTAGGTAACAAAATCAGTTATAGGGTCCCTCATGGGATTAACAACCAGTGGGTCAGATCCCCCCGGAGAGGTAATCCTCCATAAAGGCTGTGTGCTTTCCGACCCCTATCTGACCTAGGGTACAAGTAGAATAACCCCTGCAAGTAACCTATGAGATACATAAGTCAAGAAATTAATAAACCACTGTATAACCGATGCACAGGCGAGCAGTCGTAAGTTCGGATCACCATATGGGCAGGGTAGCAAAGCCCGAAACATTGAAAGCACTGCCTCTCACAGAGGTATGGGTACTAGAAAGATCCCCAAATACGAATAAATCCACAGAAATATCTCTGACGCTAGGTGAGTATCCAGGGGTTATCCCTTCAACTAACTTCGCGCGACCTCGTGATTAAATCCGGTGTGAGAGGAGCCTCTTGATATTACCAATTATACAATGGACTTCTCAACTCCCTATCTCAGACACATATGTTGATTTAATTGCGTTGGAGAAGTTTACTCACAAAATCCTATTCCAAGGCACTAAATCCTAGACTAGTTTGTGCACACTAAGAAATAAAATCGTGACTAATCAATTTTAGTTTAAAGCGTAAATTTTATTGGCCGTGATTACTCAAAAGGGTATGGAAGTGAAACTCATGATGTTACGACTCTGCAGGAAAACGAATATGAATATAATGCAAAGTCTATATTTAACTTTTCAATGAATGATATGCTAATAAAAGCAGTGCAATTTTCAATTTCAACTCTGCAATTCAGAAGTAAAATGCAATCTTTCACTAAATGAACTAAGCAATGATAAAGGCTCAAAGACAAAAATGTTAACCAATGCAAAATGCCTATTTTTTTGTATTTTCAATATATTAAAGAGAAAATGCATGGACTGTAAAGCAACTTGATATATGAATTCTACTATGTATAAATGAAATAATTCAAGAAGAATACCGAGCAGCTAAACAAATAGCCCAGGGTTCAAGGACAACAAGGATGAAAAACAAAAAGAAAGACTACGCCCAAAAATTCAACTCCCAACAGGTTTCCTGTCAACCTAGAGAAACTCAACATGCACTACAGAGGCCTAAGAAGGCTCAACAATCCTCAAAACTCACCCAAAAATCACTAAACCAAGTAAACAAGCAAAGGGAAGTGGTATACGCCACTATTCAGGAGAACAGGGCGTATATACACATCATGTAGTGAGACAACAAGAAGGTATACGCGACTGTCTAGGGAAAAGGAGCGTTTATGCTTTAAAACAAGGCCAGACAAAGGCAAGAAGGCTGAAAACTTAGACCCAGAGTGAATAGAATCTGTCAAGCAATGATACGACAAGAAACACAAAGGAAAAAGAGAAATGCAGGAAGAAAAAGTATTTCAACCCTTAGAAGGAAGATCTCTCCCCAGTGGAGTCACCATTTCTGTTACGAGGGAAAAACTCACTATGGCCAAGGGTAAACTACAACAGACATGTATGATTGCAAAAATCAACTCAATTCCAACATATGTTATATGAACTAATGTGCAAGATAAGAAAGAGGCCTACCTCGATCCAACGTTTGATGATGTTCCACTGTTGAGCACTTCAACCCAACGCTTTATACCTACAATAAGTTCTTAACAAACGAACAGAGCAAGTATGTAGTGATGATATAAAGGGGTTAACACATTAGATAGCATAATCCATCAATAAACATTACAAACATGCCCATGGATAATAATCATACATTTGCAATATACCAATAGGACGAGAAATGAGTATTTCTATTAATAATTGATCAACAGAAGTGACAACATTACAGACTTTCGTGTCAACATGGTTCGAAACCAAGAAACCAAGTGCCTTCCAACTGGGCCTCCACCACTTCAATCCTCCACCAAAGGCAAGCTCATAAGAGAGAGTTTATGAGGTTCTCTCAACAATAGGGAAAGAGCTTGGGGGCTGAACATTGTGTTCAGACTTGAGGGACAAAGGGATGCAGACTCAATATGAAGTAATTTCTCTAGAGTAACTTTGCTCTAAAAGTTGAATGCTTTCTCCTCCTTTTCCATAGCTCAAAATTGTGCTTTTATAGCCTTCAGAATGCAATTGAAGGGTCGAGTCAGAACGTTTCTAGTATGTGGAAGGCCAATGATCAGACATCTTCTGTCGTGACATGGAAACACGACCTCATTTTTGTATTTTCTAGCACAAATCCCGATGTACGCGGGCTGTAGTGGAGCAACCAATGTATACCTATCTTGCATAGCTGATAGGGAGCGTATATGTGGAAAAATGCATATTTTTGGCTCTAGATTCATCAAAAAGGGATGACAAGGTTGCATAGGGAAATGGAAAAAGACCCTCTATGCAAGATAACAATGGTGAGGAAAGTCTTGCTATAACAGGGCTCTACACAGATACATCCAGACTGAAATGGATTTTCTGGACATCTCATCACTCTGTGTTGCTTATTGATATGCTGTTAAAATCGAGCAGAAATTTAAGCACCAGAACAAACGGGAGTTCGGGTCAGCAAATCCACAACAACCAAAGGATGACAAAGGCGACCCTAACAAACAGTCTCTCGAAAACCAATCCAAGCCATAGGAAAAGAAGGGTCACGGGAAGACAAAGAAGGACACCGAAAAATGGTGCGCTTTCCACAAAATCCCCTGGCACAACACTGATGAATGTCGCTCAAAACAGTCATTGGTGGCCGATATCAAAGACAATGAACCAAATCCTGATTCAGAATATGATTCTAAAAATATTGGTAAATGACAGATCATTGACGCAGACCCCAATGCTATTGTCGCAACCACAACAATTCAACTAGAAGAACCAACAGATCTTGAAGAGGGGGAGCGTCTTTTTCATTCACAGATGTGGGTGAAGGGGACCCTGCTGCATTTTATTGTTGATAGCGGAAGCCAAAATAACCTCATTTCAACAGAGGTCGTCAAACATTTGGGATTGTCAACAACGCCACACCCGCAGCCATACAACATCGGGTGGCTTCGCCAAGGATGAGATCTCCATGTCAACCAATAATGCCGATTATCATACGACATCCAACCCTTCAAGGATGAGGTTTTATGTGATGTTTCCCCACTGGATGTCTGTTATGTTCTCTTGGGCCAACCATATATGTGGAAGCACCATGCTGTTTATGAGTCTCGACCCCGCAGTGTCATTGTTTCTCTCGGGGGTCATCTCTACAGAATACCAGAGGTATTTCCGACTACTGTTCCACCTAAAAAGTATCGCAAGGTGGTATCTCATACTACAAAATCCAGCTTCTTCACAATTTGTTCAAAAGGTGAACAAAAAGATATTGCAACCACTACAGCCTCGACCCAAGCACCTTCTATCCAACAGAAGCAGGTCGACAAGATTGTAACAAAGTGTAAATATTCATTCTGCACAAAAAATCTCATGTATCCAGACTGGTTAAAAAGGTCCAACCCTTCCAGCCACATGTTCGTGATAGCCTTGCACAAACCGAGCAATGCGACGTCTCCAGCAAGGCAAACAACTCACCAAGATTCAGATTCAACAAACGCTTTTTCCTCTCCCCCAGGCACTCAACGCAATAAATACCATTGCTTCCTAAGGAGGAATGATTGATCCAGGTGGATATCGGTGGCCACCCACCTTTTCCAATTGGCTCAAAACAGTTTTTTGACAATTTTGAAAATTTACTATTTTTAGTCTGGAGCCATTTTGAGGGCCTAAATGAAGGTTTTTTGGGATCGATGTTCTCAATTATAGCCAAAGGCATGATTGAGCTCCCAAAATGAATCTCCTCTACGATAACTTTCCAATGGGCTATCATACGCCTTAAACGAAGATCGTATGCAAAAGTTACGACCCCAGGAAGTTGATGTACTAACTTACCCAAACGGGGCCCACAAGACTTTTGGCGCTTCATCTCCTATGGTTAGGTTTTTGGATGTCTAGGGTTTTGGGCATTCATTTTTATTGTAAAAAGGCCTTGAGAGCCTCATTGTAATCATCTTCTTGCGAATATGAGTAGCCATCACATCTCTTCTTAGAGATAAGCTGCCACCATTCTAGCGAGTCTCTCAGTATGTATTTTTACAGTCTCTGTACATTTATTTTATTAATAGAAATCGTGTATTACTGTATATCTGTGTTTATGGTTGCATTATTGAATATCTGCGATATCTCTGTGCATTTTTTTTATTATATCTTCGCTCTCATTTCGTGCCGAAAATAATCCGGATCAATAGGACCTCATGGGTGGAGATGGCAATATGTTCATCATTATCTCACCAAAATGTTTTTGAAAATTAATAAGGGGTGGTGATTTGTCAATCACACTTTGGTAAGTTTCTTTAGTTCTTAAAACAAAAATAAAGGTGACAATGAATGACAACATTTTTTAAAAGGAGTAACGGTGGGGCACCACCCTGTAATGTAACTAGGGAGGATAATATGGGGTACCTTGGGAGGTACCCAAGGGGATAACAAATATAATGTAGCCATAATCATGAAATAGACCCACTTGGTAGTTGATAGGTAATAAATAGGTCCACTAGATAAGAGAAAATATTATAATAATAAGGGGTAGTTGACATAGACCCTAGGAATACTTGTGAGAAAATATAATACATGACTATCATTGTAATGGGACACCTATAGAGGTATCGAATGGGATAATAAGTGTAATGTGGCTATAATCATGGAATATGTTCACTTGGTAGTTGATGGGTAACAAATAGGCTCATTAGATAGCTAAGAGGAAATAATAAATAATAAGGGGTAGTTGACATAGACCCCTAGGAATACTTGTCGGAAAGATATTTAAAAAAAAATAAAAATAAAAAATCCTTAGGAATACTCATGGGAAAATATAAATATACATGAATACAATTGTATTGAATATATTGAATGTTAATTCTTATAACAAGCATTGCTTGTGGAGTAATTTTTTCCATAAATAGTATTTGATGATATTACCTTACCTTAAAAATTATTTTTACATTTTTATTTATTTATTATTGTGTTATGTATTTTGATATTTCTGAATTTTAAAAGTTCTATCTTGTTTGTGATTCAATGTAAGAGTTAAAGATCATTACACACTTTGCCAAGTTTTTTTAATTCCTAAAACTAAAATAGAGTAACAAAGGGAGACCATTTTTTTAAAAAAACTAATAAAGGTGGATGATTTTGATCATTACACCATTATATTTGTTAAATTTAAATTTTATATATTTTTCTTTAAAAATGTATTATGTATAAAATATAGTCCTATAAATACCATATTTTAAATTTTATTTTAACTAATAAAGATGGGTTATTTGGATCATTATCCAATTACATTTGCTAAATTTAGAATTTTATCTTTAAAAATGTATTATTTATAAAATACACTCCTCTATATTATCGAAAAAGCATTAAAATATAGAAAAGAGATAGAAAAATCAAAGAATATAATATACTGGAAAAAATTTAGGTAAATTTTATGTTTAAAAGAGAAAAGATCATAATATTATGATTTTGAATTTAAACAAAATTGACATTCCAGGGTTTATCATTAGAACGTTAATATTTGTTTTTATTACCTCTAAGCATGTTTTTATTAGGTTAATATTTTTGCCTCATGCCTAATGCGGCTGAGCAGGTCACAAGCACATATAGGAAGCATTATAGTTCAAAGAATGGCAAGGGGCATTGGAAGTCTTTACAGAATATGATGGATCCGTTAGTTGTGTTTTCATATTTCCTCTTCACAACAGATCACAAGGCTTGTTAACAGAGCACTGCAGCTTTTGTTTTGTCCTACATATTGCTGCAATAATTTTTTTCCCAGGTATGGTGAGCATCCAGGAAGTAGTCCAACAACTTCTCATGAGCTCTCTCTCAGTCTTTTGCTTGACATTCCATTCTCTGTTTAAGGAAAGTTTTCAAACTTATGAGGACAGTTTTAACTTGTGTTATTTGTCGATGAGATCCATTTCAGGTGACTTTCGACTGAATTCTGATCTCAAAAGATCAGGACAAAGAGATTTGTCATATCAGCGTGGTACTTGAGCTACAGCCTTTAAAAGCATGTTCACAAGTACACGGATAAATACAAACCCCAACTGTTCCACAAATAATTAATAGGAAAATTCAAAAAAGAATGATAGAAGGATTATATTAATGTTAATTAGTAGCCAAAAGTGGCTACTGGGATTGTGAACGTACATTATAATACTCTTATGCCAGACTCCGCATAGAAGAAGTTAACAGATTTAACTTCTCAGTTTGAGATGATCAAGGATTAGTACCAAAATCAGCCCAAGTCATCATTCTACCTAAACGGTACATACTGATCTCCTAAGGTTCAATCAATTGAATAACTGCAATCTGTGGAGAATAAGTATAAAAAAATAAACAAGCATGAAGCATAGCACTATAGATCATGCTTTGGACTTCAACTTATATTATCTAAACTTGCAATGATTGATTCGCCCCAGTTGAACAGAATCGATCCTTCCCTTACATTATTGTTACACTTGGAATCTCTGACCGCAATACCATACAAGAACCAAAGGACATGGCAAGTCTGTGGTTATTAGTCAAGTTATGGTTAGTTGCTTGTTTAAATTGAATCACCAGTAATCCCTGCAAGAACATAATCCATCCTTGAAATGATGGAAGCGATTTGCATCCCTCACTATAATTTGTCGTCTCAAAATCATGGAGATGAACTTAGTGGCACTGTGGCAGTCATCACACACACGGAGGTTTTTTGTAATTTGGATAGGAGTATCAGGGTTTGTACTAATAAGCCCAAAAGCAATGGCTAGCTTCTCACTATGACTGCCAAGCATTTGTTCTTTCTCCTCCTCCTCCACATTGTGCAGAACAGCATCCGTGTTAGCTGAATACCCTGCCTCCTTCATCTGCCCAGCCAAACTCTCCAACATTGCATAAATTTCCTCAGACTGAGGGTGCGATCTATCTGCCACATAAAATGTATGAACTCTGTGGTTTACCTCGATGAAGCTCCATCCTGGTGGCTTTTTCAAACCCCTAGCTTTCATCATTCTTCTTACATTTGCTACATCAGCCCATTTCCCTGCCACGGCATAGATATTCGACAAGAGTACATAATATCCGGGATTTCGGGGTTCTAAGTCAAAAATGTGCCCTGCCACATGTTCTGCTAGCTCTATATTGCAGTGAATTTTACAGGCACCGAGCAAGGCCCCCCAAACACCAGCGTCAGGTTTTATTGGCATCTTCTTGATAAATTCTTCGGCCTCTTCCAACTGTCCTGCTCGACCAACAAGATCAACTATGCATGCATAATGCTCTAGCCTCGGCACAATGCAGTAGTCTTGCCTCATAGAATCAAAGCACTGCCAACCCTCATTCACCAAGCCTGCATGGCTGCACGCGGAAAGAATACACAGGAAGGTGACATCACTCGGCTCGATGCTGGATTGCTGCATGTTAGAAAAGAGTTTTAGAGCACAATTCCCACGCCCGTGCATGCCATAAGCAGCAATCATTACATTCCAAGAGATAACATCTCTTTTAGCCATTCTGTCAAAGAATTGGCGTCCAATCTCTACATTGCCACACTTAGCATACATGTCTATGAGAGCGTTTCCCACAATAACACGCGACTCAAATCTATTCCTAATTACATAGCCATGAATAGACTTACCTTGTTGCAGAGCTGCTAAGTGTGCACACGCTGGGATCACGCTCAACACAGCTACAGAGTCAAGCATCACATTCGCCAACCGTATCTGATGAAACAGTGCCAATGCCTCATCCGCTCGCCCCCCCTGAGCATACCCAGCAATCATGGCACTCCATGAGAACACATTTCGTTTAGGCATTTTGTCAAACAATTCACGTGCAGTACCTAATCTCCCACACTTGGCATACATGTCTACAAGGGCTGTTTCCACAATGACATCCGACTTCAATCTACTCCTAATTATACATTCATGGATCCACTTACCCTGTTGCAGCGCTGCCAATTGCGCACACGCGGGAAGCACGCTTTTGAAGGTGATCAGATTCGGCTTGACACAGTTCCGCTGCATTTCATCAAAAAGCCTCAAGGCCTCATTGGGTAACCCATTCTGAGCATACCCGGCTATCATGGCATTCCATGAGACCACATCTCGTTCCGGCATTTTGTCAAACAGTTGGCGCGCAATCTCCAAATTCCCACACTTGGCATACATGGCTACAAGGGCATTCTGAACAAAAACACATGACTCGAATCTCGATCTGACAACATGTTGATGGATTTCCTTCCCTTCTTGCAGAGCCAATAGAGAAGCACATGCCTTGAGTACAAAGGGGAATGTGAAATTGTTGGGCAGCACATCTGCCCTCTGCATTTGGTAATATAATGTAAGGGCTTCCTCACAAAGCCCATTACACGCATACCCTTTAATCATCTCGTTCCACACTAAAACATCTGGTTTCTCAATTCTGTCAAACAGACGGCGTGCATTCTCCATACTGCTGAAAACTGCATACATACCCACAAGCTTGGTTTGCAGAAAAAATTCTTGGTGGAATCCATTTGTGATCATGTTGGCATGGACTTGCTTCAATTGTTTTATGTTGACACATGACTGCAAGATTGAAGCGCATGTGTTGCAGTCGAATGGTTGATCCCACGCTTCCTTTAATGTCGAAGTGATCGCCTGTAAGCGTCCAATGCCAGGCCTGAGCACTGGCTTCAGTGCGTTCATGTTGGTACATGTTTATAACAGAGACTCATATTAAAGAGCCTTCTACGCTATCTGAGAGTCCAAGTTTCCTGAAATACATTTCTTAACTCATTTAGAGTTATCAGCTTAGTCTCAGTATGTTCAATTGCTTTATTTAATTAGATTTTCCTTTTGAAAAATAATTGATTAAAATTAATATCATATATAATAAAATTTTATGTTATGAATTAAATAACTTTATTTGGTTACTTTGCTAATTATTTTTGGAAATAATTGATTAAAATAAATATTCATGAAAATAAATAATGAGACAAAATGAATATTCATTTAACAAGATATATATGAATATATATATTGATTTACGTTTTTATGGTTAGTTTAATTGGTATATAGTTAGAATTGAGTTTATCATATTTATTATTTATTGTTGGTGAGGGGTTGGACTCTCTTGATTTTCCATAGAGTTAATTTAATTAATGTAAAGTTAGATGCGAGTTTATCATATTTGTTGTTGGGCTACATTGAACTCTCTTGATTTATTGTAGAAAAAGTATATTAGATTTCCTATGAAAAATGAAAATACATATTGATTTAAAAAGATAGAACAATTTTATTTGAAAAATTGTTAGAATTTTGTAAAAAATAAATAAGTATAAATAATATGAAGAGTTTTTAAAAACATATGGAAGGATTGATATTAAAAGTCATCCAGTTTTATATTTAAAAGATAAATATAATTTCTTAAAATTTTCCTTAATTTGAATTTTAGATTTGCATTGAGGTATTATGGAATTAAATAAATATGTTATAAGGTTTATTTATTTGGAAATTAAAGAAGATTGTTTAAATCTTTTTAGGTTTTTAAAAGATTTGAGGTTAAGATTGAAGCTATGTTACTAGGCAATCAAGAGTAGCTATTATGTTGATTATTGAATAATTAATACGATAATAAATAGTGGAATACATATTTTTTTGCATCTTGGAATAGTTTTTAAGATTTTAAAATCTTCTCTCTTATTGTATGCTATTTCACATTGGTTGTGAGGTTCGGTTTACCATATAAGTTCCAACATACCATAATCCTTATGTTAATAGGAATGTCCATAGAGGTAATCACCTTCTTACTAACATAATTGTTGATTGGTTGTGGGATGAATATGTATGCTTGCTTGGAGTCTCCCTTTGCCTTTTGACATAATAGAAGACAAAATTTTATTAATCAATAGCCAAAAGTTCTCTGGCCATATTACATTTAATATGGAACTTATGCATAGGTCTTTGGGTCACACAATGATCGATAACCATAGGAAGCTGAAACACTAGAGAGACAAAAACCTTTTCTTTTTCGAAGTCTTGCAATTTATATTTGTTAAAGGATTTAAACTGTTTTAAGAACGAAACCGTTGCCACTTCTAGCCTAACTATTTGATCTTCATAAGAACAAAATTGGTTTTTCCAAATCGTGCTTCATGGAAGCCCCTATGCCAATGTGTATAAATTGACAGGAGAGCCACACATTTTCCTAGCATATTTGTTGGCATGATTGTAGGCAAAGCATCATTTTTTTATCATTTCACATGCCCATTTATGATTGGTGTGGGGGATGTGGTCTTGGTAGTTAGTGATGTCGGTACTTCCGTTGGAACATGTTAGGGTCCTACCATAACCTCCCTACTTTGGGCGAGATAGTAGTTAGTTAGTTATTGTATGCAACCATACTATTTGAATAAGGCCAACATATAGTAATAGTTAGGTATTCAATGTAAATAGGGTCCACTTTATAAGGCCGAATAGGTAGTTGGTACCCATTTCTAATAGGACCACAAGTAGTTAGGGGTTTTACTATGTAAAATCAATTTAAAGAGATAAGAGGAATATAATGTCTTGTCTTGTGTCGTGTATTTGGAGATCCACTCAATGGAAGGTTGCCCCACCTTATGAGGCAAGTGAACATTGCATTCTTCTTTTAATTATTAATATTCAAGGGTCTCTTCACAATTTCTATCTTATTGTCTCTTGTTTTTGGTTAATTTGCAATTATATTCTCTGTATGATTGATTGTATTTCATTGTTCGAGGGTTAAGGAACACCACAAGTGGTATTAGAGCTCTTTCTTGAGCTAGCACACCTTTGAATTTTAGTAGATTTTTTTTTTAGACTAGAGACGTGTTCTGACGTCTTTAAATAACAAGTGATCTATCATTACGAGGGTCAAACCCTAAACCTTGCAAACCCTAACCTCTATAGTATGCTAGTGAAAGTCCTACCTCTTTGCACCTAAGGGGAATTTTGTCTTATATGGTCCCATGTTTCAAACTCCAACATGGCCCACTCCGAAAACCAACAACAAGTCACACCAGATCAGGACCAATCCTCTCACAATATCATCTCAAATCTCACATGTTTTCCATTGAAATGGGTGGTTGCGATATAGTTCTTGGGGTAGAATGACACACTTTAGGACCAATCACCATGGATTTCAAGGAATTGTACATGTTCTTCACATAGGAAGGGAAGAAACATACCCTCAAGGGGATTATCTTTGGTTCCCCTAAGATTATAACCTCTCATCGTATGGATAAGTTGTTGAAGAAAGGCCACTCAGGTGTTATTTCATAATTAAAAACCATATAGGTAGTCGACACCACACCACCAGAAATTCACCCATATTTGCAATTGTTTCTCTCTAAGCATCAACACATCTTTGAATTGCCACGAGGTGTATCACTTTCACGTGGGGAACATGACCATGGTATTCCCCTCATTCCAAGTAGTAAACTTCCCAATGTGCGTCCATGTAGGCACCCTTTTGCACATGAAAATGAAATTGAAAAAATCATTTAGGAATTGTTGGAGGTAGGAGTCATACATCCCAACACTAGCACTTATTCATCTCCAGTGGTTATGGCATTAAAGAAGGAAGGTACTTGGTGTATGTGTCCTGATTTTCGAGCTCTCAATAAGTTGATGATCAATGAAAATTTTCCTATTCCACTTATCGATGACCTCTTGGATGAAATCCTTGGAGCCCAATTTTTCACAAAATTAGACCTCCGCTCAGGCTACCACGAGATCCGGATGAAAGAGGAAAACATTCATAAAACAACTTTTCGTATACATGAAGATCATTATGAGTTTTTAGTGATTCCTTTTGGCCTTTGCAATGCTCCATCAACATTCCAGAGCCTCATGAACAAGATCTTTAAGCCCTTTCTTCGCAATTTTGTGCTAGTATTCTTTGATGATATTTTGATCTACAACAAGACATGGGAATCCCACATTAAGCACATTGAAAGAGCCTTGCAACTCCTACAGGACCACCAACTATTTGTAAAACACTCCAAATGTTCTTTTGGGGTTTTAAAGGTTGAATATTTGGGTCACATTATCATCCATGAGGGAGTACGAGTTTTTCCAAAGAAAGTTGCAACTATGAAAGATTGGCCACGTCCCAAAACCTTGAAGAGATTGAGAGGATTCTTAGGCCTTACAGGGTACTAGAAGAAGTTTGTGAAAAATTATGGTAAAATTACATCTCCCTTAATCTCACTACTCAAAAGGAATTCCTTTGTTTGGAATGAGGCCATGGAACAAGCCTTCTCAGCTTTAAAATATTCCATATGCACAACTCCAATATTAGCAGTGCTAGATTTTACTAAGACACTTGTCCTGGAATGTGATTCCTTTGGCTGTGGTCTTGGTGCCATACTAATGCAAGAAGGGAGCCCCTTAGCATTCACTAGTAATCAATTATGTGACCATACCTTGGGTAATTTTGCATATGGGAAAGAAATGATGGCCATCCTACATGCCATAGAGACCTGATGCCCATACCTACTCAAGCAAGAATTCTAGATCATGACTGACTATCACAGTCTAAAGTAATTTCTTGAACAACGGTTATCCTCACAAGAGCAACATAAGTGGGCCACCAAGCTACTAGGGTATGACTAAATTAAATAAAATTTGGTTGTTGATGCCTTATCTCGACAATTTGAGGACGATGGATCCCTGTTCGCCTTATCTTTACTAGTTCCAGGATGGTTGGATGATACTCATACCGAATGGGACATCACAAATGAAACTGCCTACCAACTCATCCAAAGACTTCATGATGATCCCAACCCTCCTAAAGGGTATACATGGTAGCTTGGTACATTGTGATATAAAGGAAACATTGTTATAGTAAAGAATTCATCGTGAAAACAAAGAATATTAGAGGAATTTCATTCATCACCTACAAATGGTCACTCTGGATTACATAAAACATATGAATGAACTAATTGCTCATTCTTTTGGGAGGGGATGAAAAATGACATTCAGGATTTTGTGGCCACATGTGATACATGCCAAATATACAAAGGGGAGACAATAAAGACACTAGGGCGTTGCAATTGCTTCCAATCCCTACACACATTTGGACAAACATCAATATTGATTTTATTTTGGGGTTTCCAAGGGCAGGCGACAAATTTGTGATAATGGTGGTAGTTGACCATCTATTCAAGTATGCTTATTTTTGTGCCCTAGCCCATCCATTTACCCCCTCCATAGTTGTCCAAGTCTTTCTTGATTAAAATTTTAAGCTACATGGCATGCCCACTTCCGTTGTATCAGATCAAGACCCTACTTTTACGAGAAAATTTGGCAGGAACTATTTAAACTACAGGGTACCCAACTAAAGATGAGCACAACATATCACCCCCAAATAGATGGTCAAACCGAAATAGTCAACAAGTGCCTTGAAACCTATTTACAATAATTCGCCTTTGAAAATACACACTAATGGGTATAATGGATTCCACTTACAAAATGGTGGTACAATACCTCTTATCATGGCGCTATGAAAATGACCCCATTTGGAGAAGTTTAGGGACTCAAACTCTTGTTAGTCACTTCATACTTACCAAGCACTTCAAGGGTTCAAGCAACAGATCATACACTCCATACCGGGGAATCCATTCTTTGCATACTGAAGGACAACCTGGTAATGGCCCAAAACCGAATGAACCAACAAGTAGAATGGAATCGCTTAGAACGATCCTTTATAGTAGGGGATATGGTGTTTCTTAGACTTCAATCATATAAAAAAACACCATTGAAAGACAAAACACCTCAAAAATTATCACCTGAGTTCTATGGACCATATGAAATCCTCTAGTGCACTGGCCAAGTGGCTTACAAACTAACTCTTCCAACCCACTCTAAGATTCATCTAGTCTTTCACGTGTCCTATTTAAAAAAGGTAGTAGGACCAAAGTGCAAGGTGAAAACATGCCTACCAGAACTTGATGAAGAAGGCTCCATCTGGCTTCATCCGACAACAATTTTAGATACTAGAGAGCATCAATTACATCAGTGTATGATCTGTGAAGTATTGATCCAGTGGAAAGACATGCCACCTGAAGATGCAACATGGGAACTAGCCTTTATTTTGCAATAATTTCCTCATCTTCAGCCTTGAGGACAATGCTAATTTTGAAGGGGGAGGGCATGTTAGGGTCCTACCCTAACCTTTCTACGTTGGGTGACATAGTAGTTAGTTAGTTATTTTATGCAGATATACTCTTTGAATAAGGAAAAAAATAGTAATATTTAGTTATTCAATGCAAAGGGGGTCCATTTTATAAGGTCCACTAGGTAGTTGGTACCCATTTATGACGAGACCGCAAGTAGTTAGGGTTTTTCTATGTAAAATCAATTTAAAGAGATAGGAGGAATATAATCTTTTGTCTTGTTTCATGTATTTGGAGTTCCACTCAATGGAAGGAAGCCCCACCTTAAGAGGCAAGTGAACACTGCATTCTTCTTTTCATTATTAATATTCAAGGGTCTCTTCACAATTTCTATCTTAGTGTATTGTTTTTTATTAATTCGCAATTATATTCTCTATATACTTGGTTTCATCTCATGGTTTAAGGGTTAAGGAACACCGCAATACCCTAGTGCCATAACTCAACCTTTCACTAGTTACAAAGGTGGGCAAAGTGTGTAGTCGATACTTTACGAGTCATCCCATAAAAGACTTGGAACATAGTTACCAACTTGATGAGAACCCTCCAGATTTCTTGTATTTTTAGAGGTTGCATTTGGTGGTTGTTTTTACTCCCATTTCAAAAAGTGTTGCAACCAACAACACCCATTTTTTGAGGTAGTTTTCAAACATTTTGAATTTTCCTAGTTATAAAGCATCATTTTTTTTGAAGTTATATTTTCTTGTTTATTCATTTTTTTAATGTTTCTTTTTGTTAAACTAAAATTTGATATTTTGTTGCTTTTTAAAAATTATTAATAATGTTATATGCTTATTTATGATTTCAAACTTTCATCTAATTATATATTTTTAATTTATTTACAATACAATACATATCAAATAAAAATTAAAATATTACCTTTTAACATTCTTTTAGTTTTACTTCAATGAATCCTAGCCCCCCATTCTCTTTGTTTGACTTGGTCTGCAGTAGTGACATATTTTATTAATATATATGAGTGTGATTACAATTTACAATGCAAGGCTCACCAACCTTTCTGCATATAGGCTCTTTGGCCTAATATCACATAATCACTCCACCCCAAAACATACATACATATACACTTTGGCCCAAAAACCATATTGTCTCACAAACCTATAAAACATATGTACATATATATTTACAACTAGGGTCAAACTAGGGGTATTACATTCCCTCCCCCCTTATTTTTCCATTATCTTTAGTGCAATATATACAAGTGTACAATCAAAATTAATTAAAAAAATGTAGATACTCCTCCCACATGGTGTCCTCATGCTTCCACTTAGCATCTTCAGGACTGTAGTAGGTCCATTGGACCTTTACTATGTCGATGGATTGGTTCTTGAGCACTTTGACCTTCGTATCCAATATGCACACCGACTGAACCTAGAAGTCATCCTCATGCTCCACTTGTATCACAATCCAATCAATTACATGGTTAGGATCATGCACATACTTTTAATCATAGACACATGAAACAAATTATAAATGCACATGGATGCAGATAGTGCAAGCATGTATGCAACAAGACCAATCCTCTCTAGGATTTAAAATGGTCCACAATATATTGCTTCCAGTTTTTGGAAGCTTCCCAATTACAGTGAACTCCTTTTATTCTTCACTTTCAAGCATACATTCTTTCCCACTCCGATTTCTCCGTGTTTTTTGTCTTTGTTCGTATAACTTTTCTATCTATCCTCGGTAGCCTTTAAATTCAATTTTATTTTCATCGTCTTCTATTCCATTTCTCTGAGAAACTCTGGCCCAATAATGACTCTATTAGTTTGGTTATCCCATCTCACAGGTGTGTTACACCTCCTCCCATACAAGGCTTTAAATGGGCTCATCTTCAAAGATGACTAACACCTATTATTATATGAAAATTCAACCAAATGAAGGTAGTCTTCCCACATAGAAGAATTATCCATTATACACATCCTCGACATAGCTTCAATCACCTAGTTGATCCTCTTTGTTTGCCCATTTGAATCTGGGTGATATGTTGTACTAAACTTTAAATTTGTCCCAAATACCTTAAATAATCCTTTCCAGAAACTTGATTTGAAATTGGGATCTTTGTCAAAAATAATTGCCTTAGGCACAACATGTAGACTAGAAATTTCTTTCATGTAAATCTCTACAATGTTTGCTGCCTTGTGAGTTAGTTTCAGTGGAATAAAATGGACAATCCTTGTTAATTTATCCACCACTACAATGATGAAACCATGTTGCCTTATATTTCTGGGTAGTTTATTAATGAAATCAATAGTAACAACTTCCCATTTCCACTCAAGAATGGACAATGGTTGTAGCAATCCAGCTAGGTGTCTATGCTCAAGCTTTACCTTTTGACATTCTAGACATCTGGCTATATAATCAGACACATGTTTCTTCATGCTTGGACAAAAGTATTTACCTATTACAACTACAATTGTCTTTTTATACCCTAGATTCCCATCATAGGGTACATTATGAATTTCTTTCAACACTAAAATTCCCAAATTTTGAGAATTTGGAACATAAACTTTGTTCCTGTACAAGAGAATCCCATCCTCTTCTAGTTTGTGATCTTTAAATTTTTGTTGTAAATTAGTTTGTTGTAATGCTTCCTTTACGTGCAAATAACGTTGATCTAAATTTGCAGCTCCCAAAATTCTATCTTTTAAATTAGATCTGTACATACTTATGGTTGTAGCATGCATCTAATGCATTCTCCTGCAAAGTGCATCAACCACTTTATTTTCTTTGCCTTTGATATGATTTATATCAAATTCATACTCATTGAGGAAATCCATCCATCTACTTTGTTTGACATTTAAAGTTGGCTGCTCAAACATATATTTTAGAACACTATGGTCTTCCTCAACTCATTTTTTTTCCCCATGAGATAATTCCTCCACATCTTTAAAGCATGGACTATGGTTGTGAAATCTAAATCATGTGTGACATTGTTCCTCTCATGCTACATCAACTTCCTTGACTCATAACATAACAAATGAACATTTTGTGTAGGGACTCCACCAAGCCCTTCCTTTCATGCATCAATGTACACTATGAAATCCTCGTCTCGATAAAAAATCTTCAATATTGGTGCATTTGTCAATAAATCCTTCAAATGCTTAAATCTTTCTTCACATCTAGAATTCCATTCAAAATTCACACCCTTCTTTTGCAAAGAATTGATTGGGTGTGCAATCTTTGAAAAGCCTTCAATAAATCTTCCATAGTAACCTGCACGTCCCATGAATGATATGACCTCTCTAACATTCTTTAGTGTTGGCCATCCTCTAATAGCTTATATCTTCTCTAGATCCACTATTATGTCGTCTTCTGAAATAATGTGGCCCAAATAGTGGATCTACTTTTGATAAAATGAGCACTTGTTCAGCTTGGCATACAACTGATGCTCCCTTAACACTTGTAGCACCATCCTTAAGTGTTGCTCAGGTTCCTCCTCTATCTTGGAGTAGATAAGAATATCATCCAAGAAGACAATAATAAAACTGTCATGATAATCTCTGAACACTCCATCCATTAGGAACATAAACATATTTGGTGCATTTGATAACCCTCAGACATACCTTTCCAACGGGCTATCGTGCACCTAAAATGAAGATCGTATGCAAAAGTTACAACCCCAGGAAGTTGATGTACTAACTTACCCAAACAGGGCCCACATGACTTTTGGCACTTCATCTCCTAGGGTTAGGTTTTTGGATGTCTAGGGTTTTTCACATTCCCGTTTATTGTAAAATGGCCTTCAAATCCTCATTGTAATCACATTCTTGTGAATGAGCGCAACCGTCACATCTCTTCTCAGAGATAAGACGCCACCATTCCAACAAGCTTGTTTTCCGCTACATTTTACAGTTTCAACTTATTTTCTTATTGAATAGAAAACCAGTTTTACTGTATCTCTGTTATTCTGTGTTAAACATCTTTTAATAATCTGTATTCATTTATTTCTGCTCATAAAATCCGAATCAGTGGTATCAGAGCGATTTGCTCCTTGTCATCTTAATGCATGTCCCCAACGAGGTCAGGGTACAAAGAATTGGGTCTCGAGC
Source organism: Picea engelmannii (assembly GCA_009831015.1). NCBI lineage: Eukaryota > Viridiplantae > Streptophyta > Pinopsida > Pinales > Pinaceae > Picea > Picea engelmannii. The sequence continues at coordinate 61,919 of ML790788.1, read as the reverse complement.
TTGTTTCTCTTGAGGAAAAAATATCTTGCACGACCAAACAAACACTCATGGAAGGAGAAAATAAAGATGATGGGACAAAAGATACTTTCAAAATGTTGCTTGAGGAATCCCTCACGTAAAAAAGGAACGCGATGATGGATAGTTTCGCGCAAATCCTTCGACGACTACCAACAAGCGATGCATCTTCCTTGAGCGGAGGTGCCTCCCCCTTCAAGGTACAAATCAACTTCGATATTCCTATATTTGAAGGTCAGATAGACACAAATTCTATAGACAAGTGGTTGAATCTACTAGAAGGGTATTTTTCTATCCATAACTTTTCAAATAGAGAAAAAATTACTTTTGCGTTCCTCAAATCTGTTCCCCATGTCAAAGATTGGTGGGAAAATTTCTGTGAGAAAAAGGAAACAAAGGAGCCCTCATTATTTACAGTCGCGACCAACTGAGAATCCTTCAAGGATGTTATTAAGGAACAATACTACCCTGTCGGAAGTTATGACGACTTGTATACCAAATTGACCACACTGTGGAAAGAAAGAGACCAAGCAGTGCTAGATTTCACAAATATATTTCATACCCTACGCACCAATCTAGGTATCAAAGATTCATAGAGACATTTGTTGCTCAAGTATCATGGTGCTTTGCATAGATACATCCAAACCAAAATGGAATTTTTGGACATCTCGTCCTTGGGCATGACCCATCAACGTGTCGTCAAAATTGAGCAGAAGCTCAAACAAAAGATGTGACAATTTGGGCCTAGGAACCCCCACAGAAAAAACTAGAAAAGGGCAACCCCAACCTACAGAACAAATGACATAGCAAATATGGATAGTATTACGACAACTAGTCCAAGCCGCAAGTAAATAAGGACACTGGAAAGACAAAGAAGGATACTAGGAAGTGGTGCGACTTCCATAAGATCCCTTGGCATAACACTGCTGATTGCCGCTCAAAGTAGTCGCTGGTGGCCGAAGTGAAAGCCTCTGAATCAGATGCAGGTTATGACTCTGAGTTAGAACCAGAAAGGGGAAGACAAATCGTTGACATGGAACTCAGTGCCACCGTTGCTACCGCCAAGCGCCAGCCTGGTGAACCAGACGAGCTAGAAGAAGGTGAACACCTTTTCCATTCACAGATGTGGGTAAAAGGCACCCCACTGCACTTCATCATTGATAGCGGTAGCCAGAAGAACCTCATCTCAGCAGAGGTCATCAAGCGGTTGGCCCTGCTGACAACATCGCACCTGCAACCCTACACCATTGGATGGCTCCGCCAAGGAAGCAATCTTTGCATCAACCAACAATGTCTATTGTCATACGACATCAAGCCCTTCAAAGACGAGGTATTGTGTGATGTTGCTCCTCTCGAAGTTTGTAATGTTATTTTGGGCCAACATTATTTATGGAAATGTCATGCTGTATATGAGTCTAGGCCTTGTAGTGTTATTATTAATTTGAACATGAAATTGTACAGGATACCCGAGTCGGTCCCTCCTAGTGCTATTTCCTTGATCTCTGCAAAGAAATGTAGGAAGGTCATCCCTAAGACCGAGAAATTTTTCTTCTTCATGATTTTCTCTCAGAGTAAGCGAAATATCGCAGCCACATCCAGAGCCTCCGCAATTGATCTCTCCACACAATAGAAGAAAGTGGATAAGGTTGTGGAAGAATACTCAGATATCTTCTCCTCTCCTACTGGGGTACCTCTGCACTGCCAGGTCAAGCGTCCCATCGATCTGACCCCAGGCGCACTTCTACCCAATGGGACGATCTACCCAATGGAAGATACCTCAACCATATGCAAGATCAACAATATGATAGACAAGCCAAAACACCTCAGATCTGATTTTATTCATAAATAGAAGAACCTGCTACAATGAAGATGCCAATCTAGAATGCTCATCAGATGGCTCCAAGATAGAAGATAGAAGCTGCTACAAAATACTCCAAAAGAAGACTACAATAAGCCTCCAAAGGCTGAATATACAATGAATACTAATACAAGAAAGATCCGGGCCGTATGAAGTGTCAACCCCCAAGTTGGAAGATGCCACGCCCTGCTGGAACACCGAAGACCCTCAATAATTCGTCCCTACTGTCGAAGACCTCTAAATGATACGTTGAAGATTCCTAACTGTAGATCGGAATGAGTATAATCCCCTCCTGAAATCTTAGATCGAAACACCAAGGGAAACTCCTCCAAATACTAAATCCTCCAGTGGAGCTACACCCTCCTGAAACTGTCAAACCCTACAATTTTGGCCCTGTTGAAGGAGGCCTCCAAATGCCATGAAACTTTATAGAAATATAGATCGGGACACTGCAAGTCACTAGGTGAAGTCTCAGGGTCATATCTGAAGTATAACCCCTCCAAACTGAATAGATCTGAATCTCAGAAATGCCCTCCTTTCCAATTCATCCCAATGCTCTAGGAAATAATCTGTACCATAGAACTCTCTCAAAAAGCATTAGAAATGATGGTGAAGATCCTGCAAGAAGAACCCAAATGATAAAATATCCAAAATCCTCTCTCCTTGGCTAGATCAAACCTTCCTTCAATGAATGGTGTGCCCCCCTTGCTGGAAAACCCAATGGTGCACCCTCTCTTCCTTCTTGTGCCTATGGTTGGTGTAGAATCCTCCTTCAATGATGTAGATATGAACTAGAATGGTGTGGGGGAGTATTGCATCCCGGAGACCAAGCTTGGGACAAGCTAGGTGGAATCTTTCACCATTGAATCATCCTCTAGGGTTTGTTAAGTCAAAACCATCAAAACCCCCAAGATATGGGCCCTCTAGCTAGAAGCCAGATATCAAAATGATAAACATACATGAATGAATGAATATAGGCCCTTGCCTTTTATTTATACTTCCTGCATCCCCTTGTCTCTCCAAAGTGACTTTCTTTTTTAATTATTAATTAATTAATTAAATCACTTTAATTAATTAATTAACCTTTTTACCTCTGAAAAGCACCTTATCTCTCCTAGTGGCTTCCTTGACCACTGAAAGTCACTTCTCATCATCCTATCCTGTAGTCTCGTTACTCTTGATTCCAATGAGCTATTACACTGAGAGGTTCCTCCAAGTATTGTGCCCAAAATGACCTCTTTAGTGAATTTAATTAACTTATAGCTCAAAATACTCAAAATCATGGAAATCGTTGGAATGCAACGGAACCAAAGCCAACCTGTGCAGAATGGATCGTAATGATGAAATGGGATGAGTGATGCAAGACGGACCCCAAAATACCCCTCAATAGCTCCTGTACTCGCTATAATATCCAATTGGCTACTATGGTCATCATAACCCTCTGTAATGTAATGATGTCCCAAAGTGGGGACATTACAATCCTCCTGCTAGAATATTGCTTGTCCTCAAGCAATAACCGAATCCTTCCAAGTATAATAGTAGGATCTCATGTCCACCTATGGGACACATAGTAGACCCCATCCAAAGATGAACTATCATGCGCTCTGCCCCCTGGGTCCCATATCAAGACATGAATTGCAATCCCCTGGGAAGCATAATACTAGAGTATATCAACTCTATGAATCTCCTGCACATGACACATGGTCTCATCCCAGAATGAGTCCATCCTCCAAGATACTATCAATATCAACATGGTCTCCATCAACTGCACATGCTGATGCCATAGTGACGTACTTCAAGACCTCTATGAGACACCCTCAGGTGATGTGCTCTCCTCAACAATGAATCTCAATGGAAAGTCAGAACAAATTTCCTCGGCAAAGGTCCACTCGCCTCTGTCAGTTAGTGAACTTCTCAACCCTGAAATCCCTAGGTCCCATGCTAACCTCTGTCGAAGATCACCATGCTGGCCCTGCGCTACTCTGACCATGACTGTCTGTTCTTTGTATACATACTGGATCCTCCTCTCCTGGATACTCAAGATGAAATACCTGTGGCCATTGGACCTGCTGTCCAACAACTGCATCTGTAAAGACATCTCTATGGAACTAGTACTTGCCCAACCATCTCCATGTCTGATCATGATGATCAAGAGTGAAAGGCCGCCTCGCTCCATAGGACAAGTCCCTGCAAGCCCACTCCAAACAAACCCTTGGTGGAGTAGGTGGCTCTCTAGCACAAACTGGGTCATCATGTAGTGAAACATTTGGCTCACCCAGTGAACTCCCATATCCCATGGAAAACTTGGAAGTTTATCTCTTCAAATCTCCTCTAACTACTCCTGTGTGAGATTGATCACTGTTAGAAGCCCTTTGTGCTCATTTTCTATCACCTGGCCTATGATGCTTCCCATCATGCGCCAAATCTCAACTTGTTGTCTATGAAAATCCACCTATATCTGGATGGATGCCGAAAAAACACTCATGTCAGGTGGTCTTGGCCTAGCCACTCCCCATGTCCTCAACCACTGTCTATCTCTCCTCATGATGATGTCTATGATAAAAGTGTCAGGAAAGGCTAACATAAACCTCTGTATCTGACTTTAGGGACGGAAGATATCACATGCTGTAGTCAATCCCAAGGGTTTATCCAGAAGCTCGTCCATCAATATCCATGATAAATACTCACCTATGGTCATGAATGAACCCCACTCATCTAGGAAAACCAAAAGTAACTCCTCCAACTGTTGGTAAACCAATCTCCATCTCTCATATCCCATGCAACTGCTGAAACAATGAAGGTGAGATCTCATAACTATGTGCTGCTACAAAGGAGTGACATCTGCATACTCCCCTAAGTGCGTATCCTCCCTGCAATCCAATGCATCCATCTGAAACTGACTGCATATCTCGGCATGTCTCTGTGAACTATCACTCATAATTGTATGCACTGACATACTCATGTAATCTCTTGTATACTCCTGTTGCACCATAGATCTTGGGCATACTACTAGATACACCTCTACCTGAAGGTCAACCACTCTCGGAACCCAAATGGAAGTGTCCTCTATCAACTGGTGCTCCTCTGCTAGACCACCAACATCCTCTGTCAATGTGACTGGCTGACATATCTGAGTATCCACTAGGATAGATGAAGTGGATCTCTGACAAATCTCCTCAGGAGGCTCCTCTGATCTGGACTCTGTTTCTTGAAGGGCTATCTGTGTGCCTCTCAAGAATCCTCGTGTGCTCTCCAACTCCTAAGTGAGTCGGTCCACCTCCAACTCTTGCTCCTTCAGAGCCTCGTGATACATCTCGCCCATCCTCCATAGGTAGTCCCTGTCTGTCAACAACTGTTGGTAGTCAGTCCTCATCATCGATAATCTCTCCTTAAGAGTATGAAAGTCATCCATGGAAAATCCCTCATTTGAACTACCATGTGCCATTGATGCCCTCTAGTGGAAATATGCCACCAATGCGTGTGTGTCATTGATGCACCTAGTAGTTTCCTTGATCATATCCTCACTAAATCTCAACTGTCCTGCTAAGTGGTGTGACTCCTGATCATAGTCATGTTGAGGTGCCACCTCACGTATCTCAATGCTAGTGCCATCACTAGAATCCCCAACAACAGTCTCTACAGAAGATAAAGTGTTGAACTGCCCACTGTCTACCGTGCCAATGGGTCCTCCTGTATGCCACTGCACCTCATCACTAGATGCTATCTCCATCTGAATCACACTGTATCCTGTATGAGCAACGATAATCTCTTTTGCACTCATCTTGCTACTATCATCTGCGCCTAGATCCCATATAGATGTGTCCAGACACGTGCTATGATCATCCTGACTAATAAAGAGTGCATCCTCATCAATGCAAGCCGATCCTGGAAGTAAGTGCTCCATCAACCTGTCAGTATCCACAATCTGCTCAACTAATGGAGTCTCTAAAAACTGTGACTGAATCTCCTCATGATGATCTGTATGTGTAAGGTTAACTGTTTGTATGTCCTGTATCCCCTCCTGGATCTGTGGATCTACATGTCCATGATGTGCATCCCTCATGTGCGACTCCTCTATGCTACTGCTATCCCCATGTGATGAGTCTGTCGTAGGTGTCTAGAAAGATGACATATGTGTCATGGTCCTCCTAGGAAGCTCATCATCTCTAGGTGCTAACACATGTGAATCCCCACTAGTGTCTCCATTCTGTTGAGGTGTAGGGTCATCAACACCATGTGATATGTCTGCTAACATGCAGGTTCTGTCATCATGTTCCTCCGACTGTCTATCCACTACACAAGGGTCACCATCCTCCCCAAGCATGCAATAATCACTAGTATCTGCAAGTGTGAAAGAGTCACTATCCTCCTCAAGCATGTCAGAATCACTAGCCTCTGTACTAGCATCATCACACTGGTCCAAATAAGCATCTAGCTCTAGCTCTGTGTCCTCACACACCTCATCATCATTGTCATAGTGTACCTCAATAATATGCTTCTTACCCTTACCCATACACCTATGATCTGGTTCCCAAGGCACCTTGCAACTGTAGCAAAGTTGCATGCTCCTAATGGGCGTGGGGTTTCTCTGTTCTTCCTTCCATTGTTAGGGTCCTAACCCGCACATAGGTAGAGCAATATATTCGAATGTAATAAAGGTCAATATTAATAAGGCCTTTCCATAAAATAGAATAAGGTAGATGTAAGAAGACCTAATAGAAGCTTCCACTTCTATAAGGATCTTCCTCTAGATGCTTCTCTTGATAGACATATTTAGTATAAATAAGGGTCGAGGGTATGAAAACCCTAGCTTGGATATTATTGTAACAGAGCACTGATCGACTAGAGGTTTCCCCCTCGAAGAGGCCCGTGAACATTTCTTTCTAAATCAAAGTACTATTTCTGTTGTTGTTCTTATATCATTTCTGTGTTATTGTGGAGATTATGCTGGTTATATTACTGTTATTCTGCCATTTCTAGCATTTTATTTCTATTCTGCATACTTTTTATATCTGGTATATTATAAGTGGTATCAGAGCACTTTCCTTGGCAGAAATTGTGGGAAATGTTTTTCAGGGTAGAGACGTATTCCAACGTCTTTAAGCCACAGAGATCTGTCGTTACACGCATAAACCCGCGGTTGAGGGATTCATACATGCAGGAAATACAAGTGGTTCTTAAGCTCGCATCTGTTGGCCACCCTTGTAACCCCTGTTGGCACCCCTTCAAGTGGTAGCGCATCAGACAACACTTGTGTACGGATTGACCTAGATTTCTTGAAGCCCTCTTTAGATAAACCAACCGGCCGCCTGATTGCTATAGTTCCACCGAGAACAACACTCTGGAAGATACTGTCTAGTACCTGGGTAGTCGGGTAGTACAATTAAGGGTAGGGTGTATCCTGCTTAGTTAGTGCCCTGAGATATTGGGTCGAGTACTATTGTTGGACCCCGCATGTATATCAGAGAGCTATAGCACAAGGCAAACCCTTATCTATAGAACCCTTGAATACCTAACCCTTGGGGGACATAAACGTAAACAAATTAAAACAGACAAGATCTGTTGCCGCGCAACTGTGTTTGGGTTGTCAAATCACTACACTTTTCTTACTGGTTAAGCATTTGGGGATTTCATCGCTGTAGTATTCTTCAGACCGGAGTATAACTCTGGAGGTGTAAAAAAAAAAAAAAAAAAGTCTGGAATTTTTTTCACCATTATTTGAGACCTATCCCATTGGATTCATCTCTTCGCCCTTATCACATTCATCCATATCATTTTTTGGCAAAATTTTTGACCTTGCCCGCCCCTTTTCAGTTCACCCATCCTCATGGCCCATACCCGTAGCCAAGACCTGGAAGCTTGCTTCAACACCTTGCAATCTGGTCTCCTCGAGACCCAAAAAGAAGTAAAACAACTCAGTGCCAATGTTGCCTCCATTGATACAACCATCAATACAACCATCAATACAACCATAAATACAACCATGCAATCCTCAATGGAGGAAGGCAAACACGAACTGACCACCCATCTTGAATCTGTCTTTGCATCACTCTGCACCAAACTGAAGATCCCTACAGATGACCCTTTCTCTAACGCACCTCCAAAGACTGAGAGTGAACATTCCTCCCATTCCCATACCTTTCAGCACCATCACTTTCAACGTGACCTATGCCTTCCGCAGGTGGATGTGACCAAATTTTATGGCTCAGACCCCACTGGTTGGGTAACCCAAATGGAAAATTATTTCTCTTTATATGGCATTACAAATGACTTGGCCAAACTCAAGTATGGTGTTCTCCATATAGATCAAGAACATTGGCAATGGTGGCAATGGAGAAAAACTTCCCATCAAGGGTATATTGCTTGGACCCAATTTGTGACCGAGCTTTATGAACACTTTGACACTGACACCAACCATTTGGGCCATTTGACAAAGTTGAAACAATCAGGAATAGTAGAAGACTTCATAGCTGCCTTTGAGTGCCATGCTTTTCGAAGAGAAGGCATGACTGATGCTTTCTTTCTAGAGTGTTTTATTAGTGGCCTCAAGGAGGAGATTTGGGCCCATGTCCTCATGTCTCGACCCTCGAGTTGGGTGGAGGCTACTAAAAGAGCTAAAGAAGCACAACAAGTTGTATCCTCTCAAAACCGAAAACCCTCCTTTATCCCTCGCCCTAAACCCATAAATCCCACTACTCCCTCTGCCCCATTAAAGATCAAAAAATTGACCAGGGTTGAAATGGATGAACGCCAACTCAAAAGCCTTTGTTATAATTGTGATGACAAATATTTCCCGTGCCACAAGTGTAAGCGACAAAAGCTTTTTATGGCCATCTTTGAGGATATTTCAGAAGAGGATGTTGAAACTCCCCTTGTGTCTGAGTCACCCAAAATCACTGACATAACCCCTCCCTCAGACCCTCCCGAAGTGGAACCAGTCATTTCCCTCAATGCTCTCACTGGCTTCTCCTCTCCCCAAATCCTCAAGTTAATCGGTTACATCAAGCATTAGAAGGTCATCATTTTGGTTGATAGTGGAAGCACCCATAATTTTATTCATCGCCACATTGCCCAAGAAACTCATTGCTACATCCATGCTGTCAACAATTTCCAAATAATGATTACCAATGGTGGTTCAATGAAATGTGGAGGGCGCTGTGAAAATGTCAGTCTCCAAATCGGTGACAACCACCTAAAATCCCATATGTTTTCTATCGAAATGGGCGGTTGTGACATTGTGTTGGGTGCAGACTGACTAAGGACTTTGGGTCCCATTCTCATGGATTTTAAGGACTTAACCATGCAATTCGACCATGAAGGCCACCAATATAAATTCCAAGGCATCACTACTGATTCACCTGAGGTCATTAGTTCCCATCGCATGGAAAAGATTCTCAAAAAAGGTCATTCAGGTGTCATTGCCCAACTCCATGCCATACAAGCAACAGAGACACCCTCGGTGCCGCAAGACCTCCAAGCCCTCCTTTATAAACATCAAATGGTATTTTCCACTCCTTAAGGACTCCCTCCTTCCTGTGGTGTTCATGATCATTCCATTCCCCTTGTACCCAGAAGCCTTCCTCCCAATATTCGTCCGTATCGCCACCCCTTTTCACAAAAAAATGAAATTGAGAAAATGGTCGAGGAACTCCTTAATGTAGGCGTTATCCGCCCTAGTACGAGCCCTTACCCTTACCCATACACCTATGATCTGGTTCCCAAGGCACCTTGCAACTGTAGCAAAGTTGGGCGCTCCTAATGGGCGTGGGGTTTCTCTGTTTTTCCTTCAATCCACTAGCTATTCCCTTTTGTAATTTTTAATCCATTTACTATTCTCTTTTATGTTGGCCATTAACTCTGCTAAGTTCATTTCCCATCTAGCTTCTTTGGCTCTCTTTTCCTCTACTACGCCAATCCAATGTATAACCTTATCTTTGCTCCAACTAGGATTTTTATAAGATACAAAATGATGGAATGTTATTAGACCTCTAAGATTCTCATTGAGGGTTTGATATTCCCTCTAACAATAAACAATCCTTCCTGTAAAATCCCACACATCCATCTCTCCTCATGGAACATACCTCAACCATATGCAATATCAACAATATGATAGACAAGTCAAAACACCTAAGATCTGATTTTATTCATAAATAAAAGAACCTGCTACAATGAAGATGCCAATCTGGAATGCTCATCAGATGGCTCCAAGATAGAAGATAGAAGATGCTACAAAATGATCCAAAAGAAGACTACAATAAGCCTCCAAAGGCTGAATATACCATGAATACCAATACAAGAAAGATCTGGGCCGTATGAAGTGTCAACCCCCAAGCTGGAAGATGCCACACCCTGCTGGAACACTAAAGACCCTCAATAATTCGGCCCTACTTTCAAATACCTCCAAATTCTACGTTGAATATGCTGAACTGTATATCGGGATGAGTAGAATCCCCTCCTGAAATATCAGATCGAAACACCAAGGGAAACTCCTCCAAATGCTAAATCCTCCAATGGAGCTGTGCCCTCCTGAAACTGTCAATCCCTACAATTTCGGCCCTGATGAAGGAGGCCTCCAAATGCCCTGAAACTTTCTAGAAAGATAGACCGAGACACTACAAGTCACTAGGTGAAGTCTCAGGGTCAGATCTGAAGTATAACCCCTCCAAACTGAATAGATCTGAATCTCAGAAATGCCCTCCTTTCCAATTCATCCCAATGCTCTAGGAAATAATCCGTACCATATAACTCTCTTAAAAAGCACCAGAAATGATGGTGAAGATCCTGCAAGAAGAACCTAGATGCTCAAATCTCCAAAATCCTCTCTCCTTGGCTAGAATGAACCTTCCTTCAACGAATGGTGCACCCCCCTTGCTGGAAACCCCCCATGGTGCGCCCTCTCTTCCTTCCTGTGCCTGTGGCTGGTGTAGAACCCTCCTACACCGATTTAGATCTGAACTAGAATGGTTTGGGGGAGTATTGCATCCCTGAGACCAAGCTTGGGACAAGCTAGGTGGAATATTTCACCACCGAATCATCCTCTAGGGTTTGTTAAGTCAAAACCCTCAAAACCCCCAAGATATGGGCCCTCTAGCTAGAAGCCAGATATCAAAATGATAAACATACGTGAATGAATGAATAGAGGCCCTTGCCTCTTATTTATACTTCTTGCATCCCTTTGTCTCTCCAAAGTGACTTTCTTTTTTAATTATTAATTAATTAATTAAATCACTTTAATTAATTAATTAACCTTTTTACCTCTAAAAAATGCCTTATATCTCCTAGTGGCTTCCCTAACCACTGAACATCACTTATCATCATCCTATCCTGTAGTCCCGTTCCTCCCGATTCCAATGAGCTATTACACTGAGAGGTTCCTCCAAGTATTGTGCCCAAAATGACCTCTTCAGTGAATTTAATTAACTTATAGCTCAAAATATTCAAAATCATGGAAATCGTCGGAATGCAATGAAACCAAAGCCAACCTGTGTGGAATGGATCATAACGATGAAATGGGATGAGCGATGCAATCCGAACCCCAAAATTCCCCTCAATAGCTCATGTACTTGCTATAATCTCCAACTGGCTACTCTGGTCATCATAACCCTTTGTAATGTAATGATGTCCCAAAGTGGGGACATTACATTCAACTTATTTCCTTATTGAATAGAAAACCAATTTTACTGTATCTCTGTTATTCTGTGTTAAACATATTTTAATAATCTGTATTCATTTCGTTTTGCTCATAAAATCAAGATCATAGGTGGGGTATTTCCGGACAATATCTGAGAGTTTCTCACTATGGTATGCCACTGGATGACCATGTTGAGTGAAAACTTCGCCTACAACATAGTCAGACGCATCAGTCTCAATCTCAAACAATTGTTGCAAATCGGGAAAGGAGAGTAATAGAGCTGAGCACAAGCGATGCTTCAGATCATCAAATGCTCGTTGTTGTTCCTTCCCCATGCAGAATTTTCCCTGCCACCACCCTTGGTCACTTGGATAACGACCCATGCAATATGGGAAAATCCCAACACGAACTGTCGGTAGAAGTTGGTCAGTCTCAAGAAGCTCCAAAGCTCAGTTAGTGTGGTTGGGGTTGGCCAGTCACAGATGACTTGGATCTTAGCTGGATCAACATGTACCCCATGCTCATCAATAATGTAGCCCAAGTATTGGACCCTGTTCATGCCAAATGAGCATTTTTCCAAGTTGGCATATATCTTGTGCTGCTGCAGAGTGATCACAACCTGCTGAATATGCCACATGTGCTCCTCCCAAGTCCTGCTGAAGATGAGGATGTTATCCAAATATACCACCACAAAAGAGTTGGTGAAGGGTCTCAATACATCATCCATCAACCTCATGAAAGTGGTTGGTGCATTTGTTAAGCCAAAGGGTATGACCAACCATTCGAAGGGACCTTATTTAGATTTCAATGATGTCTTACACACATCAGTTGGTTCTATGGGAACCTGGTGGTAACCAGACTTTAGGTTAATCTTGCTGAAGAACTTTCCCCCCTTGAGTTGTTTAAGAAGGTCATCAATTCTGGGAATTGGGTACCGGTTCCTGATTGTGCTTTTGTATAATTATCTATAATAAATGTAGAGTCTCTAGGTCCCTTCCTTCTTCTGCACCAATACAATCAGGCTTCCACAAGGGGAGGAGCTGGGTCTGATGTGCCCCTTTTGAAGAAGCTCTTGGATCTGACACTTGATTTCATCAATTTCCATCAATGAGCGATGATAGACTGGTCCATTAGGCAGAGGTGCATCAGGGGTTAGATCAATTGGATGCTTGACTTGGCAGTGCATCAGTACCCAGGTGGGTGAGGAGAATATGTCTTTGTACTCTTCCATGATCCCGTCCACTTGCTTCTGCTGCAAAGAGAGGCTATGTGTAGAGGCCACAGATGTGGCAGAGACCTTATATTTACTGTGAAGATAGATCACAAAGAAGACGAACTTCCTGGTTTGTGAAATGACCTTACTACATTTCTTAACAGAGATTAAAGAAATAGCGGTAGGCTGTGCTACCTCTGGTATCCTGTACAATTGTCTACCCAAAGTAATAATAACACTGCGGGGTATAGACTCATACACAACATGACACTTCCATAAATATGGTTGTCCTAAAAGAACATCACAAAATTCAAGGGGATAAATATCACACAATACCTTGTCTTTGAAAGGCTTGATGTCGTAGGGCAGATGACACTGTTGGCTGACACAAATATCTCTACCTTGGCGAAGCCAGCCGATGGTGTAGGGTTGTAGGTGCAGTGTCATTGACAGGTCCAACTGCTTGACGACCTTTGACGACAAGACTAGTTTTATGGGAAAGAAACATATCACTGTATCATATTAAAATGAAAGTGGAGATTACAACCAAATCCTTGATGTCACAAGGTCTCCTTTCGATGGCCCTTTGCTCCAAGACACACACTTGCTCTGAATCCTTTGAAGGAAGAAGATCCACCATGTAGCTTGTATAACTAAAGCAAAGCTCCCAAGAAGAAGTAGAAAATCTCCATGCAAATATTAGCCTTTTCCATGAGACATCCCTCTTTATATAATGTGAAAGAGAGATGGTTTAGGAGATTAGGATGATCCCATCAAATCAGATAAGCGAGTAAGATCCAAACCGTTTGGAGGCCACCTCACCTTCTAGAAGATCCCCTTCTAGAACTTTCATGAAGTTTGAATTTTCCTTAGATTTTGGCATCGTCGCACCCTAGGTATAGTGCAGCCTGCAGAGATGTTGTAGTCCTGCTCTAGGGCAGGATACGACGATCAAGGATCATCGCACCCCATGCATTTTGTAGGGTGCGACGACCTTCCTTAATAGAATTTTTGAGAAGAGAAATCCAATCACTTTCCTCATGGAGAAAGACTCTTTTTATCTTTTCATGGGAACATGAACACATGTTGTCAATGGATCACTGGGGTGACCAAAATAATATGTAACATAATTCCCCCCAAAGTATGAAGCTTGAACTCATGACAGCCGAAATACTTTGTAGAATGTGTGTGCCGAACAAGGAGCGCACCAATCGAGAACCTGTAAACAGTTAAGCATCAACATAATAATATACCATTGTCTGAGGTAGGGATTCCCATACTCAGATTACAAAATGTCAAGTGAGTCATGGCCACTAAATATACACTTTGGATCCATGTCATTATGAATTGACATAGACACCCATAATACACTGTGGATCTATGCTCTAAAATGACTCAAATTCAGCCACGAGACATACAAAGTGGATCTATGTGTCAATACAAATCATGAATACTCCGTCGCAACCCAGACCAGACTGGTGTGATCTAGGGTCTTCATTCCCATCGTCCCTAAGTACGAATCTAAGCATGTCATTACAGATGCTGAAGTCGAACATGGTAGAAACCACTTGATTACCGATCAATGATGAGAACCATTAACAAATGCGAGGGAAATCACCATTGATGTCAATGACTCCCAAGGTACCTTAGTACAATCCAATGAATGTGAATAAATGAGTTGAAGTCAAACATTCGATGCTATATCTCAATCATGGGTCAATGATGTGAACTCACTGTTGAAAGCGAAGAGACCTGCCATTGAGGCATGTAGGCTCTAAGGTACTAAATGATTTCTAAGTCTCTTTCTTGAGTAACGAGTTGAAGTTGACAGGAAAAGACCCGTAACAGGAGGGCCTTGATGTATCCCCCACCAATGACATGAAATAAGTAACATATTTGAAGTAGATTAGATTATGAAGTGATTTGAAACAGACTCAGGGAAGGCTGACATGGTAGAATATTTATAACTGCAGATGGTCGACTCAATAGAAGGCTTATTAAGGTTGGACTTCTCTTGAACATATTAATGGCACGAAAATGTTCTTGACAACATTGACTCAAGGAGGACCCAACATATGAATTTGTGGATGGTCAAACGAGAGACAAATGGATTTCCCAACCCGAATACAATGATGAAGGGGGGTGTCATGTTCAAGAGCGACTATTACTGCCACTAACACAAATACAGAGACACATTCCTTTCCCAATTCCCGCCCACCATTTCTGGCAAGTACCTTTTTGTTTTTAAAAAATATTGAGGAGGATAACATATGCTTGTTGTTGTAATCTCATCCTTCGGAGGAGTCCCTCAGAGTATGTTTAACGAACCCTAAGAAGGAGTGGTTCGATCCCATATGGGTCTTTCAATGTTTGTTTAATGAGTCCAAAGAAATAAAACTCAGGGGATTTTCATGTTTAGGGAGTCTAAAAAATACTTAAAGAGAACTCCATCAGATCATTTTTCGTAAATTAATCCGACGAGGCCGAAAAAGTGATAACCTACTACTCGTTAGATGTTTTCTTCAACTACTTTTACGAGTGTGAAAAGAACAAGGTTACTCAACAATCTTTCTGTTTTTATGGAGCGTGAAAAGAGCTTAAAGGATACTCCGTAGGCTTTGTTTTTCATGTCACTATTACGAGTTCAAAAAAATGACAAAAGACTACTCGATTACATTCCCATGGTTTCACAACCGTGAGAAAGAATTAAGACTCTGCTCAGAGTTCTTCCTCAAAAACCCTAAAAGGATCTGTACATGTGACAAATGTATAAAAACAAACCAAAAAGCAGATCTTTGTTCCAACGTTTCACTCCTAGACTTTTTATCTGCAAAAATCAACCACTTGTAAAGTTGTTAGGACTTCAGGGTTTAGATGAAGCATATAAAAGAATATAAAATACAAATGAAAAAGTAAAAAATCAATAAAAATGGGTAAAAACCACATTTCACTATTTCATTTGTAATTTCATCCAAACATTGCTCCAAACCCCCTTTTTACCTTGATTTTCAACAACGTATTGCGGAGTGCATGACTGATCATTCGACAAATCGTCTCCACATAAAAGGTAATCTTCATTTCCTTCATCTTTCCATAGATTAAAATTTGATTTTCATTGGTTAAAAATAGACTTTTGGGTTAATTTTTTGGGGGTACCCATGCGTGGAGGTCTTCGTAGGTGCCCTATATCGGGGTCTGGGACGATCTAGGATCAATGTAGGAGGCCCTATAGCCAGCCTGCGACGATGCCGCACTGTGAAAATGCATAGGCCCGCGACGTCCACAACCCAAAAGTTTTTAAAGATGAATTTACTAAGAAAAACTCTCCAAGGAATAAAATTATGATGCTAATCTCCTTTTATGGTTCTATGGCAGGTCTTCCATGGTCAAAATGTTGGAATGGCGTGAAAGAGAGCACAGGGAGGAAGACTACTTTGCTGGGAATGACTCGAGAACGATGATGGCCCTCTAGCAGTGTGGGTTGTTGAAATTCTTCAGTATCCAGGGTATGAGGGCCCAACTGAGACTACTTGAGTACTTAGTTCACATGTGGGATGTGAATGAGCAGACGTTTCATGTGGGTGCCAATACACTCACTATAGATATCAATTATATCTACTTCTTAACAAGACTATCTCGCCGTGGATCATGAGTAACACTTACAAGTAGCAGGGGTGGCGGTGAGCCTATGAACCACTACATCAATGAACATTGTGTGCTGGGTACCCAGAAACATAACAATAAAGTCACTATTAAAGATGTCTGAGACTTTCCTCTACGGACCATCCTCTATACCATCACACACATGGAAGGGAGTGTAGCTCCCCATATGGCTCTTTAGAGATATTTTTAGTATGCACTAGAGTGCATGGAGCCCCGAGTCTTCAACTGGTGCGAAGGGGTTCTTAAGAGTATGAAAAAACAACTGACCAAG
This sequence comes from Picea engelmannii, assembly GCA_009831015.1. Lineage (NCBI taxonomy): Eukaryota > Viridiplantae > Streptophyta > Pinopsida > Pinales > Pinaceae > Picea > Picea engelmannii. The sequence goes on along the minus strand of ML790788.1, from coordinate 45,268 downwards.
TGCAGGAGTGGTGGGTTGAAACAATTTAGATACGGTTCCATTTTGACATCCTTCTTCATAGAGAGGGTACCAGTTTTTCACTTACAGGTCGAATGGGGTATACCTGTGCCACAGGATCTGAGAATGAAGAGGTGGGTAGACCTCATGGCCTGATATGAATATGACCCCATTATTAGTTATATCGATGTTTTCTTCGACTGGTTGAGAACTCAAATTCTCATGGTCGACGATTATGCATATGCCGGGCTAGACTTCCATGGAGATCCTGACCTAGCTCTTCCTGAGGGTTCCCAATGGGGTGATATAGGTAAGAAGGAAATTTTGTCTATATGATGTTTTTGTTCTTTTTAAAGATATAAAATGTTTTTATGTTGTTTATCCGATGACTAATCAAATTCCCTTTGATGATGAATATGTGGGGCCTTATCGTCCTCCAGGTTCATCTCTTATCCAGAGATGAGGGGAGAGAGGTGACGTAGCAGGAGTAGCTGCTGCTGACTTCGAGGCCCTAGAACAAAATCTGGAGGGACTCACGATGAATATCCCAGATGCCTCTATAGATGATACTCTAAGGTATTACCAGCACCACACAGTGGGAGTTGTTGGCATGTTTACAGGAAGAGTGTGCTTGTCATTGATGGCAAGAAAAACAACGATGATGGCATGTTTACAGAAAAGAACAACAACAACGATGGCGTGATTTCAGGCAGAGTGTGCAATGATGACAAACAGGAAAGCTACAATGATAGCATCGGGAATGAAGAAGACCATGAGAAGTTTTTGTCTAAAAAGCTCGGGAGGAATAACGCAGAGTTGCACACAGAGCGCAAGTGTGCACTAGGGCCGAGGTTAACTCATTGCCAAATCTTAGGAGAGATAGCGTTCTCAGGATCTTAGACAGACCGCATAAATACTTGGAGGGAGAAACACCGATAAACGTGCACCGCTAGATTCATAAAAACTGCGAGGAGGATAAGGCCGAGAAGCTATCCAACACTCGAAAGCTCAGAAGAGATAGGATCTGTCGGTCTCAGGGAAGATCGAACTATTGATTTGGCACCCGTGGATATCGAGAAATTGGGCATCGGGAGAATAGAGGTGAGCCAGCCTCCACAGTCGCAAAACGTGAAATATCGATCCATGAGAGAGTTTATTTGAGCCGTTAGATTGTGGGGAGCGTGAGCCGTTGATTTGACACCCGTGGATATCGGGAAATCGAAAGTCGGGAGAAGGGAGGTGAGTAGTCCTTCAACTCCGTGAAATGCAAAATCACGATGAGATTTGAGCCGTTGGATCCAGAGGAAACGTGGCAGGAGATCAACATTTCACTAACTCGCAAATCGGGAAATTCAAAGGTAGAGTTGCAGGAACTCATGAGGTCCGAGTTTGCAATTTGATCACAACCGTTGGATCACAGAGGGCTGTGGTCCATTGATATGGAGCGGGTTTCAAAAAATTGGAAGTCAGGAGAAGGGAGGTGAGTAGTCCTCCAACTTCGCGAAACGTGATATCTCGACGAGATTTGGACCGTCAGATCTGGAGATCAGAAAATGACCATTAGATCAGGGAGATCTACGTCAGCAGACCATGTCAGCAAGGACACATGGCATACCACGTCAGCAAGGACACATGGCACAATCAGACAATGACAAGTTTTAATTTGATTCGACATTTCAGGTACGTGGAAATCAAAAATCTGAGTGACACGTGGCAGATGCTCGACTTGTGACACATCATCGAGTGACTCAAGAGTTACGTCACTCTGGGAGTTTTTCTTCGGGAGTTTTATCACTAGTACTCGTCAAAAGACCCGAAGTCCCGAATGCCGAAGAACTGAAGTGGATACGAGTCGTCCGATTTGAATATCACTTCAGGTGTCTTCTCGATCATTGATCATGTACCCGGATACATGTTAATGGATCGTGAACTTTGGGCGAAACTTCTCCGAGAAAACATGAAGGATAAAGGTTTGAGATTGTTGAAGGCCGAAGTCTCGGAGCGGAGGACAGCTGTTCGATTAAAGAGGACACACATCAGTAGATTGTCAACTCTAGGTGAAATACTCCAGGAGCAAACGAGAGTTTGAGAATTGAGATCTCTGAAGTCTAGAGACCCGAAGGAGATATCGACCGTTGATCCGAGAGGAACACGCATCGTTGGATCGTGGACTCTGGGTGAAATGCTCTGGGAGAAAACCATAGTTTGAGAATTGAAAGTCCTGAAGGAAGGACTCGCGGAGGAGATCCTGATCGTTGATTGAGGAGGACAAATGTCAGCAGATCTTCCATTCCGAAAGGTATCCAGTCAGCAGCAACAGGGTTTGAGATTTGAATCTGTCGGAACCCGAATCACGAAGTAAATCTCAGTCGTTGATTTAGGAAGGTGAGATCTGGTTCGCAGACTTGAGGGGACAGATCTGAATTGTCCGTTTAGGAGCACCGTCAAGATCATGAGATCGATGGTTGTGCTCCATTGCGGGGCCAGAACATGCTTGGGACTTAATTTTTCATGGGCGGGCCGCAATCGAAACCACAGTTTTGGAGAAAGGACGCGTGGAGGCTTGTGGTGAATTGCGGGGCGAAAAACAGTTTTGTATAAACCAACTTTGGATGCGCTTGCAATCGATTGGTCACATGAAGCTCATAACCCAAGGTCATATTGTGAAACAGAGCTAGAACTCACTAGATATAAATCGAGAAGCGCCTTTTGAATAAGTGCTTGGTCACCGCCGATGGCCACGCGAAGGAAGGGGCTTAGAAGCCAAAGAAGCCATAGTTGACTGGATGTAACTGACAGAGAAGACGAAGAGTCTTGACTGCCAGGGAATCTAAGGAATCTCATCATAGCGCCCACTGATGATGAATGCATTGAGCTAACTGCCAGGGATGATGAAGAGTTGCCATGATGATCAGGCAAAGGACTCGACGTGACAAAAACATTTAGAACAAAGAAATGAAAGTTAGCAATGTAGTTATGAGGAAGAGATGCAGTAAACAACCACAAGGGAAGAATAGTGACACTGTGAAGAACATGCAGAGGCATTGTGCATAGGATGTAATTGGTACATCGAGAATATAAAAACGTAGAACAAAGAAGAGATGGGTGCTACAGTTGAGTTTGATTCATGTGGGTAGAAGCATGCTGTGTGCAAGAGCTGAAGCGCACAAAAGAGGTGTGGTGCATAGAATGGAAAGAAGACATAGAGCATAAAGCGCAAAAGAAGCAAGGAACAAAAATGCATATCTGAGAGAAGAACAGAAAATGCAGCAGACGCGAGGAGAGAGACACTGATGCAAGTAGAGAAGAGTAGTGTAGAAGAACAGTGATGAGACTGGTAAGTCGTAGATAAATGTTGTATCACTGTGATAAATTCAAGAAAGAAAAGATTTATATTTTAGGGTGCTAGGGAGGTGCTAGGGAGGACTGTTGTCCTCTGAGTTTCAAGTGGGTGCTTGAACACAGGGAGTTGTAGCTTCCATCTGGTTGCAGCCAGAAAAACCATGGTGGCAGGGTGGTGCAAGGGAGAACTATTGTTCTCTGTTATACAGGTCGGTGCCCGTGTGACTGGAAGTTGGTGCTTCCATCCAGTTGGTGTTGGAACACTTAGGGATTTGGTGCTTCCTTCTAGTGGGTGGTAGATAAACCAGGGAGTTGGTGCTTCCTTCTAGTGGGTGCCCTAGAAACCAGAGAGTTGGTGCTCTTTGCAAGTTGCAGCTTGAAAAATAGAGGTGGCAGCCTCACAATGAGTTGGTGCTCATAAGAATGATAATGTACAAAAAATAAATATTACTTATCATATCAAGAAGAAGAGGTTTTTCCCTTTATGGGTTTCCTCAAGAAATATTTGTCTCTGTATATTTCATGTGTGTGATCGATGTTGAATATTCTTTTGCTTACCTCCCTACATTATTGTTATTGTCATTGAGTGCTTTGTAAAGAGTTTAAAATAAGCATAATTGTTTAAGCACGGTAACAACTGATTCACCCCCCCTCTCAATTGTCCAATAGGAGTGTCTGCTTCCATCGATCGACTGCTCCGTAGAGTGGCATGGGTAGTTGCATGTTATAGCGAGAAACATCCTTTATGCTCTATTATATATGAAGCCACGTGCTTCACATTTTTGATATTTCGGTCTTCATACAATTTTGTTTTTTGTAAACTTTTATCGTTATATATATATGAGGCTCCTACCGACTTACTTGTTTTATGTACAAAAATGTGATTGGATTTTACAAATGTCTCAAATTTCTGTCTAACATATAATTAGCCAATTCATATGTTAATGTATCTAGACATCTAGGAATGTGTTGATATTCAATGTAATCGAAATGACATTTCAAGAGGCGAATTCGTAAATATACCCTTAACAAAGTAGGACTCTAGATAGAATAAACATTACTCAACTGTAGTACCACTAACTGTGAATCCAGTTGTACAATAAGATGGTAGATTCCAAGTGAAACAACGTTGGTCAATAATTCGATGATTGCACTGTATTCCACAATATTGTTGGTTGCACGACCAAGGCATACACCGCATAGACTGATCAATTCATCCATAGGTGCATAGATTTCCGAAGCATCAGATGCTAAGTTTTGAGTACTGCGACTAGCGCCATCAACAAAGCCAATGTAAGGTAGTGAAGACACCGACATTTGGAAACCAAGCACAATGCAAGGTGAGCGGTCAAAAGGTGGAACCAAACAACTAAAAACCACACCAGAGTATAATACACTAAAAATACACAACACTCATGCAAAAATGACTTAAGCATAATACTTCTTCAAGTAAAGCCCATTTCTGGGTTCACTCAAAGGAACTCCATCATAATCTACCAGCTCATAAGCTCCCTTCTCCAACATTCATTTGACAATATAAGGATCCCACCACATGGGATCAAATTTACTGGCCCCTAGAAAATCACGATCTTGCACATAAAGAAGAACTATATCACCTTCAAAAAAAACACGTGGCTTGACATGCTTGTCATATTGGGCTTTGCCACGTTTATTCTGAGTTTCAATAACTAAGGCGACATCATGATGGGTTTCGTCTAATTGCATCAAATACAAAAGACGTTCCTCTTCAACAGAGGTGTTAGGGAGAAGTTCGACGACTATTTTTAAAGATGGTATCTCACATTCAATCGGAAAAACCTCTTTGATACAATATACTAATTGGAAAGGTGTGAATCCCATGGCAGACTTAATAGATGTACGATAGGCCCATAATGCTGAGAAAAAAATCATGTGCCAATTTGGCTTATGAATTCCTACCATCCGTCGAAGCATAGTAGTGAGAACTCTGTTAATTGCTTCAACCTGGCCATTGGCCTGTGGATAATAGGGGGTTGAGTTTTCATGGCGAAGACCCAACTTTTCGGTAAGTTCAAACATCATAAAATTTTGAAAATGACTGTCGTGATCGGTAACGATGGCTTGAGGGACACCAAATCTAGTAATGATATGATTGAATATGAACAAAGCTACAGTTTTCCCGGTATTATCAAATGTAGGCATCGCCTCAACCCACTTAGTGAAATAGTCCACAACTACAATGATGTATCCATGCCCCCCGGTCGAGTGAGGGTTACATGTCATAAATTCAATGCCCCATTTAGCGAACAAACCAATGAAAACTAGAGGGTGAAGAGGAGCAGGATGAGATCGGATCTTGTTATTATAATTTTGACAAGCGTGGCATTTTTGGATGACAACAATGCAATCCTTCAACAATGAAGGCCAAAAATAACCAGCTCGTAAGATCTTTTGGGCAGTGGCATACCCAAACATATGACCGCCACATGCTTCAGAGTGACAATCATTCAAAGCTTTTTCAGCTTCGTCGTAAGTAAGGCATCATTGAAATATGGAATCAATACTGTGACGGTAAAGGGTATCAGCAAGGATGATGTATTGACGGGCTTGATATTGTATACAATGACGATCTGTACTAGAAATATCAGGCTGAAAAGTTTGAGTTTGGAGATATATGATGATATTTTCATACCATACATCATCAGAATTGATCAGAAAGAGGGATTCATCAGGTAATGAATCCTCTGCCACATTTTCTGTCTCAGTAGAGGGAAGGTCACATATCAATTCAGCAAAAACCAAAGACTTCTTTTACTTGGCGTGTTCAAACTCCAAGTCAAACTCCTGGAGAATGACTATCCATTTGGAGTACTTGCCCCCCAAAAATTGTCGAGTAAGGATATGTTGCATGGGGTTGCAATCGGAAATAACCTGTGGTTCTGCATAATAAGATGTAGTGACGAAAACATTGAACAACTTGAACAACTACCAAGGCCAGTTTCTCCACATGTAGGTATTTGGTTTCAGTAGTCGTGAGACTCCGAATCAAATAGTATATCACATGTTCATCGTGTGAATCATCCTCTTGGAATAAAACCATAGCAATGGTAGAGTCTGAAGCAGCTAAGTACAAGAAATAATCTCGACTATAGTCAGGGGGAAACAATAATGGTGTACGAGTTAAGGCAAGTTTCAAAGCCTCAAAAGATTTGTTTTCAGTATCATCCCATACAAACTCGTAACCCTTCTTGAGGAGCCGAGTGAATCCTTTTGTTAATTCAGCATAATTGGGAATGAATCGACGTAAAAAGTTTGCCTTCCCTTGCAAACTTTGGAGCTGGCGTAGCATGCAAGGAGGAGGTAGATTAAGAATAGCTTCAATCTTCAAAGGGTCTACCCAAATCCCATGTATAGACATAATGAAACCAAGAAGTTGACCAGATTCCACACAAAAAACACTTTGTGTGGATACAAACGTATGTGATAATAACGACAGTGTACGAAAATGGCCCTTAAATGTGCCGGGTGATCTTGACGACGCATGGAATGCACCGGTAGATCGACAAGATAAGGTTGCACAATGTGCTTAATGTCATGAAAAGCGTAAGACATAGTGCGCTGAAAGGTCGCACCAACATTTTTAAGACCAAAGAGTAATTTCCGGTAGGCGAAGGTTCCCCAAGGACAAATGAAAGCAGTCTTGTGCTGATCCGCTGGTAAAATATTAATTTGATTATAGCTATAGAAATCGTCCATCAAGGAGAAGATTTCACTCCCGGCATAGTCTTCAACGATCTGGTCAACGAAAGGGGTTGGATAATTTTCCTTAGGAAAATCTTTATTTATATCCCTATAATCTACAAAAACGTGGATCATACCTTGTTTCTTATTTACCGGAACAAGATTAGATACCCAATCGGTCAAAGCCACAGGATAGACAAAGCCGACTTTAAGAAGTTTTTCAACTTCAATCTTGATAGAAACAACTTTACATGGATGGTGTTGTAACAGATTTTGATTTTTTCTCTACTTAGTGTCTTCATCCCAATGTGTCTGAGAATCGCATCAAACTTATAAATTAACTAGAGGTCTCATTCCATATTATATATAACTCACATCAGATTTATTGAAGGACTTGTAGGGCTTTTTGGGAAGAAAGTTTATGTTTTGAAGTAGAAGAGTATTTACAGTATATCAAAGGATGCCTCGGTAACCCGAGAGCTCATGAGAAACCTACTCGAAGAAGTGAAGCTCCAGGTCCTCAATTGCATCCACCACTCCAAAACGATCTATTGAAAGATATATTAGAGCTCACTGTCAAGTGTTACAGATCTAGGAATTCTTATTCTGAAGATATATATGCTTCTATACAAATTATATAATGACCGCGATCTTGGATGAAAGTTCTGATGACAGTTTTATGCAACAACTTCAGAAATAAAGAAGTCCTTATTGGCCTCATCCTATTGAAGTAGTTAATGCTAGAGAATTGCCACCAGTTCTGGCAGACCGTTACAATGAAGCTGGAGGTGAAGGGACATCCCTTTGTGGTATATTTCCTGAAATTCGAAGGGCCTGGGCTTCTGTTGACAAATCTCTTTTTCTTTGCCGGCTTGATAATTGTTATTATTGTTGATTACGCTTTGGCAATGGTGTAGACGAGGTCCTCGAATTGCAAATCAGACTACCTTTCTGTAAAGATGTTGCTATTTCAAAAGAAGTCTGCCAGGAGTACAGCTTGTAGGTTTATGTAATTTGTTTAAATTTGCAACAAATATGAAGGACGTTTTCCAAACAGCAAAAACAATCATACTATATATGCTACGCCGGAATCTCAAGTTAGTATTACGAATCTGCTACTGTTGAGACGAAGTATGCCAATACCCAAGTTCTTATTGAGGTTTTGAAAGATATATAGGATGCGTTTTTTTGTTTTCCCCGACCTCACACAATGATAGGCACAATAATAGCAACAGTTTTTATGTCCGTGCTGGTTGTTCAAAACGTATCGGCTCTTACTCCAACGCATGATGAGTTTTTCGTTGAACTTCAACGCATGATCGTGGACCAAATACCAACGCATGATGTTTTAACATGATGAGTTTTTCGTTGAAATACTAAAGGCTTTGATATCAACCGTCCTGCATCGATTATGGTCACATATTTTGCTGGGCGAGATAGCCACATATGAATCACAATATTCAACACGAGCAAACTACCGAACACCAACGCATGCCGCGTGCATAAAACGTGGACAACACACGCCGCACACCAATCACGTGATTTCGGGGTTTTGAATATCATTTTTCACACTACACTTATTCCTCCGAAAGTCCGAAAGACGATTACGCCAACGAATCAATGGCCATTGCTGCATGACGCAAGACATTCTTCCATTGCCAAGTTGCCTCCGATTTATCTCATGCAGTTGGGAAAAATTAATAGCGTATGACAGAGATAATGATGGCCAGATTGCCAAAGTTAAAAATAAAATAAAAGACAACACATGTAACGCTGAAAACTTCGACTGCAATTACAAGTATTTCGACCAAAAGAACTGCATGGACGCAAAAAACGGAATCAAATTCCATACAATGTCCTTGCTATACAAGTTATTATACATCCTGTATCTGTAAGGATTTAATTAATAAGTATTACTAACGTACACTATTGTGTAAACACACAATGGGCCAATCGCGGTGGAGGCTGCTGAAGCACTTAATAAATAAGATTTATCCACATAGATATTGCAATTGTAACTTCTGTAATTTCTACGTTGAGTTGTTGCTGCTGTGCAGAAGAACGTTATAGATGAAGGAGACTCAAAATGTTGATTCTTGGACAATAATCTGTCCAACAATTATGTCGAAGTGAGATATGGAGTTGGAATTTCATTTATTAAAAGCTCAGGTGGTTGTTGCGGTAGTAGAAGATCATCAATTTCCCAGGAGCGCATGAATCCTCTTGCTGTTCCAATAGCTCGTGTTGTGATTTTCACAATTAGGATCGCAGTGTATGCGCATGTCTGTTTGAAATCTCTGAACATTCAATGGTTGCATCACCTTTATATGAATTTGCTGGAACCTATACTAGTCATGGAGGAATTTGTGGATACGACATAATGTCAAGACGCAAAATTAATGATGATTATCAGAATTCAAAAATTCAATCGATAATCTCCTCAAAAGACAAAGATTCACAGTTCATTCGCTCCTTACCTCACATCCAAATGCATTCACAAGGAAGTCTACTATGTTGTAACCAAGTTCATCGGAAATCAGAAGACTCTTGCTGGCCTTCACGAGGAACGTTTTAACATGCCGATTTGCTACTGATGTAGTTGTTCGTGGTCTGGATATTCCTAATGTTGATTTGATTATTTATTACGAACTCCCGACAACTGTAGAGATTTTCGCGCATGGAGGTGGATCAAATACTGTTATAAACAGTTTAGAAATTAGGATATATTTGTGCTTTAAAATTAGTTTAGATTACTGTTAGTTAAAGACAGTTGAAGTCAGTTAATAGTCAGTTATGATATGATGCGGATTCAACCTCCTYGAGAGAGGGAATTTATATAGAGATGCATTCATTGTAAAAGAGAAAGGGGGAAGCCTAGGGGAAAGCTTTTTGGCAGAGAGCTCCTTTTGGAACGCAAAGTTATTTTGAGAGCCCAGAATGGAATTATACAGAGTGACACGTTTTCTTGATATCATGAGATTCATTACGGTCATTTCTTTCACTATGTCCTCTTTTTGTCATATTATCTATCTRTTCTTTTATCRGCTGAGTTAAAATATGTTTGGAATTCATTTTACATGCTCCTTACAYGYAGTTGATMAAAGTTYTGTTTTCARTGATGACTGGTCAGAATTCACTCCAGATAAGTGCTCTGTATTTAGCCATCAGCCTTCAGTTTTTCTTCCAAAGTCGTAGTGGAAATTCATCCTTGATAGATGCTTTCACTGTGATGACCTTTTCTTTTCCTTTTTCTCCTATTATGTCATGATTATTTATAGTTGAAAGATAGACTTACTTTGCCTCATTTTCTCCAAGTAATGAAATCACCGCTATGATCTCCTTTCTGTGGTTTTCACTTGACTCCATGCCCAATGGACTGTTTTCCTGGATCAACCCCCAAACTGATTAAAAATCTTTTCTAATAAGAAATCTGGCCTTCTTACTGTAATTATTGAATATTCTTGAGTAAAGAGCCCTTGGCTATTGAGAGAACTATCTCTGAGTGTATTAGGTCATAAGTATACTCAAAATCAATTTTTAGGGTTTGGCTTGCTGCAACCCAAGTCAAGTTCTGAACAATAAATAACTTTTTCTTTTTTAAAAATGTGCTAAGGCTTGGCTCTATTACAGCCTAGAGTCAACTCTTGCGACAACATTTCTTGGCGCCGTTGCCGGGGAACGGAGGACGAAGTAAATCTTCCCTGGGATGCGACAAAGGTTTGATCTATCTCCTGATGGTGAACATGGGATAGATGTTCGATTGGCTGTGATTATTCACCTGGCGACTCCTTGGTTCGCAGATTCTACATGTTTTTGTTGGCGACTCCACTGATTTCAAATGTTGAATTCCTCTATTGCTCAGATCGCTGCAAGGTGCTAAATGATGAGGTTCATAATTTTTGCAGGTCATTTTATTGATGCAGGCATGTGGTCTACTGTTCTTGGCACTTTACTGGAAAGTACCATCCCTAGATGGAGCCTATGTTGTAACAGATTTTGAATTTTTCTCTACTTAGTGTCTTCATCCCAATGTGTCTGAGAATCACATCAAACTTATAAATTAACTAGAGGTCTCATTCCATATTGTATATAAATCACATCAGATTTGCTGAAGGACTTGTAGGGATTTTTGGGAAGAAAGTTTATGTTTTGAAGTAGAAGAGTATTTACAGTATATCAAAGGATGCCTCGGTAACCCGAGAGCTCATGAGAAACCTACTCGAAGAAGTGAAGCTCCAGGTCCTCAATTGCATCCACCACTCCACAACGATCTATTGAAAGATATATTAGAGCTCACTGTCAAGTGTTACAGATCTAGGAATTCTTATTCTGAAGATATATAYGCTTCTATACAAATTATATAATGACCGCGATCCTGGATGAAAGTTCTGATGATAGTTTTACGCAACAACTTCAGAAATAAAGAAGTCCTTATTGGCCTCATCCTATTGAAGTAGTTAATGCTAGAGAATTGCCACTAGTTCTGGCAGACCGTTACAATGAAGCTGGAGTTGAAGGGACAACCCTTTGTGGTATATTTCCTGAAATTCGAAGGGCCTGGGCTTCTGTTGACAAATCTCTTTTTCTTTGCCGGCTTGATAATTGTTATTATTGTTGATTACGCTTTGGCAATGGTGTAGATGAGGTCCTCGAATTGCAAATCAGACTACCTTTCTATAAAGATGTTTCTATTTCAAAAGAAGTATGCCAGGAGTACAACTTGTAGGTTTATGTAATTTGTTTAAATCTGCAACAAATATGAAGGACGTTTTCCAAACAACAAAAACAATCATACTATATATGCTATGCCGGAATCTCAAGTTAGTATTATGAATCTGCTACTGTTGAGACGAAGTATGCCAATACCCAAGTTCTTATTGAGGTTTTGAAAGATATATAGGATGCGTTTTTTTGTTTTCCCCGACCTCACACAGTGATAGGCACAATAATAGCAATTCAAAACGTATCGGCTCTTACTCCAATGCATGATGAGTTTTTCGTTGAACTTCAACGCATGAACGTGGACCAAATACCAACGCATGATGTTTTAACATGATGAGTTTTTCGTTGAACTACTAAAGGCTTTGATATCAACCGTCCTGCATCGATTATGGTCACATATTTTGCTGGGCGAGATAGCCACATATGAATCGCAATATTCAACACGAGCAAACTGCTGAACACCAACGCATGCCACGTGCATAAAACATGGACAACACACGCCGCACACCAATCACGTGATTTCGGGGTTCTGAATATCGTTTTTCACACTACACTTATTCCTCCGAAAGTCCGAAAGCTGATTACGCTGACGGATCAATGGCCATTGCTGCAGGACGCAGGAAATTCTTCCACTGCCAAGTTGCCTCCGATTTATCTCATGAAGTTGGGCAAAATTAATAGCAGATGACAGAGATAATGATGGCCAGATTGCCAAAGTTAAAAATAAAATAAAAGACAACACATGTAATGCCGAAAACTTCGACTGCAATTACAAGTATTTCGACCAAAAGAATTGCATGGACGCAAAAAAGGGAATCAAATTCCATACAATGTCCTTGCTATACAAGTTATTATACATTCTGTATCTGTAAGGATTCAATTAATAAGTATTACTAACGTACACTATTGTGTAAACACACAATGGGCCAATAGCGGTGGAGGCTGCTGAAGCACTTAATAAATAAGATTTATCCACATAGATATTGCAATTGTAACTTCTGTAATTTCTACGCTGAGTTGTTGCTGCTGTGCAGAAGAACATTATAGACGAAGGAGACTCAAAATGTTGATTCTTGGACAATAATCTGTCCAACAATTCTGTCGAAGTGAGATATGGAGTTGGAATTTCGTTTATTAAAAGCTCAGGTAGTTGTTGCGGTAGTAGAAGATCATCAATTTCCCAGGAGCGCATGAATCCTCTTGCTGTTCCACTAGCTCATGTTGCGCTTTTCACAATTAGGATCGCAGTGTATGCGCATGTCTGTTTGAAATCTCTGAACATTCAATGGTTGCATCACCTTTATATGAATCTGCTGGCACCTATACTAGTCATGGAGGAATTTGTGGATATGACATAAATTCAAGACGCAAAATTAATGATGATTATCAGAATTCAAAAATTCAATCGATAATCTCCTCAAAAGACAAAGATTCACAGTTCATTCGTTCCTTACCTCACATCCAAATGCATTCACAAGGAGGTCTGCTATGCTGTAACGAAGTTCATTGGAAATCAGAAGACTCTTGCTGGCCTTCGCGAGGAACGTTTTAACATGCCGATTTGCTACTGATGTAGTTGTTCGTGGTCTGGATATTCCTAATGTTGATTTGATTATTTATTACGAACTCCCGACAGCTGTAGATATTTTCGCGCATGGAGGCGGATCAAATACTGTTATAAACAGTTTAGAAATTAGGATATATTTGTGCTTTAAAATTAGTTTAGATTACTGTTAGGTTAAGACAGTTGAAGTCAGTTAATAGTTAGTTATGATATGATGCAGATTCAACCTCCTTGAGAGAGGGAATTTATATAGAGATGCATTCATTGTAAAAGAGAAAGGGGGAAGCCTAGGGGAAAGCTTTTTGGCAGAGAGCTCCTTTTGGAACGCAGAGTTATTTTGAGAGCCCGGAATGGAATTATACAGAGTGACACGTTTTCTTGATATCATGAGATTTATTACGGTCATTTCTTTCACTATGTCCTCTTTTTGTCATATTATCTATCTATTCTTTTATCAGCTGAGTTAAAATATGTTTGGAATTCATTTTACATGCTCCTTACACGCAGTTGATAAAAGTTCTGTTTTCAATGATGACTGGTCAGAATTCACTCCAGATAAGTGCTCTGTATTTAGCCATCAGCCTTCAGTTTTTCTTCCAAAGTCGTAGTGGAAATTCATCCTTGATAGATGCTTTCGCTGTGATGACCTTTTCTTTTCCTTTTTCTGCTATTATGTCATGATTATTTATAGTTGAAAGATAGACTTACTTTGCCTCATTTTCTCCAAGTAATGCGATCACCGCTATGATCTCCTTTCTGTGGTTTTCACTTGACTCCATGCCCAATGGACTGTTTTCCTGGATCAACCCCCAAACTGATTAAAAATCTTTTCTAATAAGAAATCTGGCCTTCTTACTGTAATTATTGAATATTCTTGAGTAAAGAGCCCTTGGTTGTTGAGAGAACTATCTCTGAGTGTATTAGGTCATAAGTATACTCAAAATCAATTTTTAGGGTTTGGCTTGCTGCAACCCAAGTCAAGTTCTGAACAATAAATAACTTTTTCTTTTTTAAAAATGTGCTAAGGCTTGGCTCTATTACAACCTAGAGTCAACTCTTGCGACAACAGATGGACTGGGCGAAGTCTTTGTCGAATGGGTTTAGCATCTAGATATGTCTTAATCTCATGCACAACGATATCAGGATCAATACCTGACATTTCTTCATAACTCCAGGCAAAAACGTCACATCATTCTTGAAAAAGGGATTTATAGGTGCAAACCTCATCGGTAGAACATGATGAACCGATATGAACATTTTCCACGACTCTAGGTTTGATCGGTATGTCAAGAGGAACGATAGGTGAAATGTTACTCAAGTTCCCTTCATACAAAACATTGTGTGTTGACTCAGGAACATAAGAAATACCAACAACAGTCGACAGAGTCGAAATCTATTGGTAACTCTCTATGGTATCACGTTTTAGGAAGAAAATAGAACGATGATGCCCATCATCCCATGGAGTATCTTCCATAGACATGATTGACATGATCATCTCATCAGTAGGAAAGATAATGTGAAATAGATCAGGAGATGTATCACAGAGAGAAGGAGGAGAGGGATTTTCCGATTGAATAGCTTGATAAGATAATTCCACCGGACTTAAAGGAATTTTGTCACCGTAACGAAGACAATCACCATGGTTAGTTACTATCCATGGGTCATATGTCTCAGGGGTTTCACGAACAATGGTGGAGATCATGTTAATTGAGGTGAAAAAAGGTGGAGGTATATCGGGTGGTGGGATTGGGAATGTACCCATCAAGGTTGAATCTTTTAAAAGACCCACACTAACAGTCTCATAACCGGGAGGTGTCTTTGAGATAAAATGGACGTTGCTAGTACATGCATCAGAATTAAAGAAGGCATGTTGGTCGACAATAATGACCTTTCCTTGGTGCAGGAAATGTATCACACAGAAAAGGGTAGACACAACTGCACGCATGGAATCGATCCAGCTACGACCAAGCAAAATATTATAATCAAGAGGTGCATCGAAGATCTCAACCTCTACATTGACCGATTTACCTTCTAACGTAATAGATAATGAAGGAAGAACATTGTAAAGTTTCAAAACTGTACCATTCAAGGACTTAAGTGTATTGTGCGACTCGGTAAGGGCAGGAGAGCCAATGGCTTTCCAACAAGTAATGAACATAACACAAGTTGAGGCTCCTTCATCAATAACGGTTATGTAGATATTCCTTTTTTCTACAACAACTTGGATCTAAAATGCCAACTGAGGAGGAATCCTTGGAATATGCTCTTCCAATTCAAATATTATCAAATTGGTATCATTTGGATCAATTCCACCAATAGCCTTTAACAACGCCTTCCGTTGAGTAGAACAACTTTGAAGGACTTCGAGAGCCGACATCGCAGAGGGTGCTTGCGCAAGGTCTTCTACAATACTGTAGTTTTGGGCATCACGTGCATGAGGATTAAACGAGGAATTTCGAACGACGCCCTTGGGAGGAGGACGAAGAACTGTATCGAGACTCGTTCATTCGAGATGAAGAGGAACATTTTGAGGTGAAGTTGGGGGAAGAATTTGAACCAATGAAGGTGGTATATCATCAACTTTCTCCTTCGACGAAGAATAATCTTTGCCTTGAGTTGCAACTGCAACTTCGTTCTTCTTGGAGTCACCAGTATACAAAAGGACATAAGATGAGGTAGAAGTAGAGGGTTGGTCATGAATGACGAATTGGGCCTGCTATTGAGAAGGAAACAATTATGACAAGACAACAGGTGTAGAAGGTTTCCTGGTCCCTTGGAGGAACTTAGTAACCTCAATGAGTCATGGATAATATTTTGTATAATGGTTGTCACAACAAATAAGACAAGGGTAACGAGGTTTACATTTATCTTTCTCATTAGTGGGTTGCATTTTGGCTTTGTCAGATTGTTGATTGTTGTTTTTGTCTTCCTTATTCTTACCCTTCCCTTTATTTTTATTTTTATTTTTAACGGTAGGGGTCGATTGAACCAAATTAAACTCATAAGTCTTACTGGAGGAAGAAGTAGGAGTGGGAGTATTTTTTACATTAGAAGCAATAGATTTGGGATTGGTGTGACTGGTGTGTGCAGATTGACTCTCAGCATGAAAGGTGCTAATCACACCATCAACAGCATGAGAATTTACTGGAGGTGTTGGGTAGGATTTGTGGAAGGACGAGGAGCATCAGGGATCAAATCGTAAAGTGTTTCCGTTTGTGAATAAACGAGATCTAGATACTGAGCACGACTAATCGCCTGATCTTCAGTGACAACACCACCCATGGAAACATCACAAGCAATAGGTCTAATGAGTGATTTGGTAAACCACTCAGCCAATAGTTGATCAGGCAAATGAACTTTGATTAAGCATCTTCTCCTCCTATACTCATGGATGTGATAAAAAATATGAGTGGAAGAAGATTGTTTAAAAGAACTCAAAATTTCGGTTCCTGTCTTGTATCGAATTGGCAACTAGTAATGTGTTAAAAAGGCCATGGATAGGGTGTTAAAGTCATTAAAGAATACTTGTGGTAACTCGATGTACCATTTGAACCCGTGAGAGTTCATTGGAAAAGTCGTAATCTTATGGAGTCATCCATCAACAAGCTGGACAAACACTAAAGATGGAAAGTCAAGACATGGTTATTTAGGTCTTCTCCTGCTTGACCTTCAAACTTAGGAATGTCAGACGGTAACTTGGATGGTATGATGGGCCAATAAGGAGAATGTAAAATCAGATCATTCAAAATCCTAGACAAATCAGGTAGATCCAAAGTGGCTAGAAAAGGAAATTGTCTGTTCACTTGAGGGAAGTGGTAGTTTTGAGGAGGAAGTCCTGTAGGTATACCACTAGGACCATAAGCAGTCTGTAGATAATTAGACAGTCCTGACAGATTAGGTTGTGGAGGGTTTTGATTAATATTAGGTATGTTCCCTTGGAAAGGAACATTAGATTGAAAATTTTGACCCCGGGTAGGATTTATAGAACCTGGATACGGTTGACCGAGATTAGGGGGGAAAAAAGAATTGACTTGAGGATGTTTCCCCCCAAGCGGTTGTTCATTCCCTTGGAAAGGAAGATTCCAAGGTTGATATTGTAACACATGTATATTTTGTCCATAAATCGAGTTATGGCCTCTAACTTGAGGTTTCCCCCCAAGTTGAGGTTGTCACCCAATATGAAGGTTGTCCCCCAACTTGAGGTTGACCTCCAACAAGAATCTGGAAACCAGAAGTGATAGAATGACTGATGAATCCAACTAGATTGGAGCCACTAGGGCTAGGATGATTAGATCCTCCTAACAAAGGTGGAGGAGGAACGTAAGGCCCCTTGGAGAGAACCTAGGCAGGTGTAGGAACAAATTGGCTAGAAGCATTATACCCAAGAGGAACAAAAAGTCCAGACCCTCTATATGAATTCTGGGTGGGGATAGAAATGGTAGTATTCAAATCTTTATACCTAGGAGGAAGTGATGGATTTGGTCTAAGTGGAAGTGGTGTTACAATAGGAGCTTGAGTGATAACCACATTTCTGGTAGAAAACATGGTAGCATGTGGGACCATAGTAGAATGGGCCATCTGGAGAGGAAGAATCAAGTGAGAACCAACCAACAATTGGTTTGAAACCATGGTGACATTACTGGTCATGCTAGTAAAATGATCTAAAGGTACCGTATATGTAACAAACGTCTCATGCACTTGCGATGCCATAGGTTGATTAGAACTCGTTCCTAGTGCACCAAAAAGATCTCATACTGTAGAAGGGGTAGAGCTAGGATTAAAATTTCTAGCTGTGTGAGTTGGAGTTCTAAAGGATTCACTTTGAAAAAGTGGATCGTCTACTCCAGATCTTGCATTAGGTCCAGTAGGTACTTCAATATTCTCAGCAACAACAATTTCTCCTGATGAATTCATCCGGAGTAAATGTGCGTATTGTCTAATGCTCAATAATGGGTTTGGGGGAAGTCAGAATGCTTCTAAAGAATATGAAACTATTATGAATCCCTCTAAAGAGTGTGTGCTTCCAACCTCATAAGCTACTTTGTTATTGACTAGTCCCTCGGGAGAGCCTTCTGGTGAATTAGGAAGCAAAGGGAGGTAACCTTCCAGATCTTCCTGGGGTATCCCTTGCATCCTACATGAATGGCGAAGGACGATGTTGGCTGAACCAAGTATAGAACGAAAAAAATCTATGGCCAACTAGAGAAACAATCAACACTCACTAATAAAATCTAGAAATCAAACCAAGCAAACAAACCTTCTTATTCTGAAGTCACTAGTTGGTGATGAAATCCAACATCGCGAAATCGAGACAAGAAGGGGCTGGGATAAAGTGGGTGAAAAATTTACGTTGACGACCTGCTTAACAGACTTACACCCTAGTGCAATATCCCACACATAATCGTGGGTATACCCTCTAAGGAGCCTGAGTGAGTTTGGCCAACGTCGATTCCAGGTATCGTGAAGACTTGCCCCTCTAAAATCACCTCGTGTAAAGACCCTAAAGAGATAGGCTACTAAGGTCACCAACTACAACAGTGATTACTGAGGAAACAATTGACAATCCGATCCATGTGCAAAGGCAGGGTATCTAGCCCGAAATGAACTCGATAGGCCCCCACACATAATCGTGGGTATACCTCCAAGTGAAGCCCAATAATACGCACAATCTCTACACTAAGACCAACAAAGCAGGGTGAGTAACTTTTCCAGTCCTAATGCAACCTCGTGATTGACCCTTGTGTTAGAAGGGCTTCCCAGGACAACATGTAGCAATTGGATTTGAACTCTCCCTATCACAAAATACTATTGTGTGTTTTGATGCTTTGGAGAGTGTGCCTTAAAACCTATTCTAAAGTGTTATCCTAGCTAATGTTGGTGAAAATAATTCCTAGAAAATAAAAGTTGCTAAATAAATTTTAAAGTTATGTTGTATTTTAGAAGCTGTTGTTTACTCAAAAGGGAGGTGGAAATGAAACTGATGATGTTGAGACCTTGACCCAATAAAATGAAAGAAGAGATGAATGTGAAATATTTCAATTCAATGAACTCTAATTATAGTAGGGAGAAGGTATTTCTTTTGAATTACAAAAAGCTACGAATTGCAATTTCTTAATTTCGAATGAACACAACTCCAAATAATCATGAACTACAAAATTTTCCAATTTTTCTCTTTTAAAAATATTTCGAATGTGAAAATTTCCTTACGAAAGATTACTAAAAATAATAAATGAATTCAATTCTTCCTTTCCCAAATCAAATCAGGGATGCAATGATGAAATGAAAATGTAATCCAAGAAAATCAAGACATTCTCAACACAATTCCCAAATCAAAACTCATAATATAGACAAAAATGAAGAAGATAAGAAATGCTTTTGTTAAATACAAACAAAAAGTGTTTCTCAATCAACAAGCAATCTAGTAAGTGAAATAAATCCAAAACCTTAAATAAACCAAATACCCTTTGTTGAATAAGCACTCAGATCAAGATCCTGAGTTATATCCTTGTGACAAAGATCAAAAGCGAAAAACTTGCAAAATTACGAAGAAAGACTTTCAATCACTGAAAACCAATCAAAAGCAAGCTTTAAACTCATGAATAGATCAAACACTGGAATCAAAAGTTCACCCCAAGCCATTAAGGCAAAACTGGGTGAAAAAAGACAAATTGACTCACTCTAACAAATCCTACAAGATTCGTCCCAGGCTGGATGTGGGACACATTGCGACGAGCTAAGGTCGTCGCATGCTACCAATTGAGAACAATGCGACGTCGTCGCACTGGATTGGACAAGTAGGGTGCAATGTCTGAAGGTCATCATAGGCTGCCAATATGGTATAGTGCAACGATCTCTGTAAATGAGGAAAAAAAGGAAGAAAGACAAAAAAATATAACTGAACTTTCAGACCCAGGGAGTCCAAATGGATCACCCACAGACTCAAAGAATGAATTTAATCAGAGGAAGGCAGGATAAAAGAAAACAAGAAGCAAAAACAAAAAAGGAAGTTGAATCCCCAATATGGTCGCCAATTTTGTTATTGGATTAATCGGTAAATGCAGACATAAACAGATCTCCCTAGATCCACCCAGAACTAGAACACAACATAACAAAATATGATGCTTTCCCTAAGCTTTAACTATTGAGTTTACTAGTTAACAAGAGATAGACAACATACCGTTTAAATGTCGTTTCCTCTTGCCATTTGCATCCTAGCTCCAATCTAATGCTCCAAAGATATTGAATCTATAAAGGAACACAAGCCAACCAAAGTGAAAGCAATATAATATACTCAACAAGAACCTATGTATGTGATCAAGGAATTATACAATAAAACAAGACTAGTTTTATGGGAAATAAACATATCATTGTATCATATTAAAATGAAAGTGGATATTACAACCAAATCCTTGATGTCGCAAGGTCCCCTTTTGATGTCCCTTTGCTCCAAGACACACACTTGCTCTGAATCCTTTGAATGAAGAAGATCCACCATGTAGCTTGTATAACTAAAGCAAAGATCCCAAGAAGAAGTATAAATTCTCCATGAAAATATTAGCCTATTCAACCTTAGCCTTTTCCATGAGAGATTCCTCTTTATATAATGTGAAAGTGAGATGGTTGAGGATATTAGGATGATCCCACAAAATCAGAGAAGTGAGTAAGATCCAAACCGTTCGGAGGCCACCTCAACTTCTAGAACTTTCGTAAAGTTTGAATTTTCCTTAGATTTTGGCATCGTCGCACCCTAGGTATAATGAAGCCTGCAGAGATGTCACATTCTAACTCTAGGGTAGGATGCGATGATCAAGGATCATCACACCCCATCCATTTTTCAAGGTGTGATGACCTTCCTTAATAGGATTTTTGAGAAGAGAAAGCCAATCACTTTCATCATGGAGAAAGACTCTTTTTATCTTTTCATGGGAACATGAACACATGTTGTCAATGAATCACTGGGGTGACCAAAATAATATGTAACATGAAGGGATTTTATGGTATTCACACCATTTTCCCGTGTCCTTCGTCTTCTCATTGCCCTTCTTGTGTTGCGGCTTGGAATGGTTGTCCTGAGAGTGGCCATATTTTCTCTGGCCCTTGTTGTGTGGGTTGGGGCCACCTTTGCCTTGATTTGGCTGTGAGGAGTTTGTAGATCCAAACTCTCGCCTCTTCTGTTTAAATTTCTGCTCGATCTTGACAACATATCTATAAGTCGTACCCAATGAGGCGATGTCCAGAAAATCCATTTATGTTTGAATGTATCTATGAAAACAAACACAATATTTGAGCACTAGATGTCGCTCAAAGTCTTTGATACCCAATTTAGTGTGCAGGGTATAGAAAATATTGGTGAAATATGGTACTTTATGGTCCCTTTCCTGAGGCAGGGTGGTCCATCTAGTCTATTGGTCCTCGTAGCTTCCAACATGGTAGTATTGTTATTTAATTGCATCTCGGAAGGAATACCATGTAGGGGAAACCATAAATATTTCATATTCCTCTATGACCCTTTTCTCAGAGTAAGTATCCCACCATTCCTTAACATTGGGGATGACCTTGAGGAGTGAAAAAGTAATATTTTCACTATCGAAAAAATTGTGGACCGAAAAATACCCTTCGAGCGGATTCAACCATTTATCTACAATATCCACTTCTATTAGTCCTTCAAATAATGGAATATCAAAATTTACCTGTACCTTGAAGGGGGTTGCATGGTCACTTTATGAAGATGCTTCTCTTGTGGGCAGTTGCTGAAGGATCTGTGAAATTTTTTCCATCATTTCGTTCCTTTCTCACGCAAGGGATTCCTCGAGAAACATTTTGAAAGGATCTCCTCCTCCATCATATTTCTTTTCGTCCCCCATGGGTTGTTTTCAGGCTCGGTGCAACTAATCTTTCAAAGGCTTGATTGGTTCGAGTCCCAACTTCTTGTACCTAGATCTTGTCGGAGACATGCACGAAGAAAATAAATGAAGAGAAGACCGCTCTGATACCACTTATATAGATTTAGGATTAGAACAAACTGATTAATAGACTGAATACAATAAAGACAGAGATATGGATAACAACATATATATCTAGTGAACAATTTCTTCTATTGAATAAATTAAATAGGCTGAAACTGTAAAACTATAGAACTGAAACAAATTGCTTGAATGGTGGTAGCTATCTCTGAGGAGAGATGTGGCTGCTACGCACATCTGTCTGAGCATAATGATTACAATGAGGCTCCAGAGGCCTTTTTAACATTACTCATGAATGCCAAAACCCTAAACATCCAAAAACCTAACCTTAGGAGATGAAACACCAAAAGTTATGTGGGCCCCTATGAGTAAGTTGGTACCTCAAATTCCCGATGTCATAACTTTTGCATACAACCTCTGTTTTAGGCACGTGATAGCCCGTTGGGAATCTCTTTTCGAGAACTATGCTTTATGTTGTCAAAATTTGACTATGTCTCCAGTTTGACTATGGCGAGCTAAAAAAACACTGTTTAGGGCCCCAAAACAACCCTGGAAGTACATAAAGATGTGCTCACATGAAAAAATACAAAATAATCTAGTTGGATTAGGTGGGAGGCCACCAATATACACCTAAAATATGTGTAGGGATTCAGACAACCCCAGAATTGTAGAACACATAATTACAAATAAGTACAAAAGAATGTGTTGAACTAAAAACTGTAAAGAGGAGCCAGTTGGAATATGTGGGTGGCCACCAATATCAACCTGGATCACTCCTTCCGGTTGCATCCAGAGAACACATGGAGGTGGAACTTTCTTCAGGTTGGAGCCTGTAAATCAGGGGGTCATAGCCTCCTTCCAGTTGTAGCTAGAGAATTCATGGAGTTGTAGCTTCCTTCAGGTTGGAGCCTGTAAATAGGGGGTTGGAGCCTCCTTCCAGTTGGTGCAGGAGAATTGGAGAGTTGGAGATTTCTATGAATGTATTCTTGATATATATAAGAAAGCATTTCGTGGTTTTATCCCATTTGGGTTTCCACGTAAACTCATGTGTACTATGTATCTGTGGTTTTTTATTATGCACTGATGAATGATACTATTTATGATGCAATGATATACTGAATGCATAAGTGATAAACTATTGAATACTGCTGATAAAGTTGAAGTTTATATATATTGTGATTGAAAGTGGTAAAAAGTGCTCATATCGATTTTGAATTTTGTAGCCACAAGGGATTGAACCTGAAAGGAAGTGGCCCAAAATCAAGTGATTCTTTCATGACTAGCATAACATGCTTATAATTTGAAACTATTAAGGGAATAGTCAAAGAATAAATAAGATAATCTTGAAGAACAAGATCACTATGGACTAAAAATATATCAATTCGAGATTCAATGTACCTAGGCCCAATTATTTTGTTTAACCAAGTAAATTTTCCTTCTATTGGTTTGATACCCACAAAGATCATATTCAAAGATCAAATCCTCAATTTTTTTCAAGAATGGGCCGCTTACAATGCGCCCTCCTCTTTTTCCCTTATTATTTAAGGTGCATGAATAAAATCCTTTCCTATTATATTGCACTAATAATTCTTCGAGTTCCATAGGGATACGAGAGAGTTCCAACAAAATTCCTTTTCTTTACATGTTACTAGCATATAGACATTAAAAAGGTTAAATCTTTTTCGGGACTAGAGATGAACAGAACTAGTTAGTATCCAATGTTGCGTTTGATAAGAAAAAGCAAGTTGCAAAAAGGAGTTATTCTAGATTATTCATAAACCTCCCAAGGCACCACATGAGCTTGATGCTGAACCTTCTTAGACATGCCCTTGTTTTTTACATGTCAAAATGTCTTCATAAGCCTCCATCTTTGTCTCCTAGAGTAGAAGGATGATGGGATTTTTGAGTTTAATAATGCCCCTTTGAGCTTCCTCCTTGTAGCGAGTCCCTATTCCTTTACAATTCCAGTATATTATAAGCATTACTTAGCTTGGGTTTTGTGGAGTTTTCCATGGGATGACATTGAAACTCCAAGGTTCTTGATTATTCTAGATACAATGACAAGAGTCTTTCCCAGAGTAGATTGGGTACCAAGGAATTTATCTCTATTTGTGGAATCCTTCCATTTGTCTTTGGTTGATTTTTGACTGTTCATTTTGGGTAACCTTTCTTCATTTTTATCCTCCTCTTTTTTTTCTTCCTCCATATGTTGGTATTTCTTTCTGGTGCACATGCCTTGAGCAACATAAGGTTTTTCAAAGGGGTGTTCCAATTCTTCCTTCTTTTCTGATTGAGAGTCCTCATTGTTCACTAATTCTAGGTATTCCTTTTGTTCTTATGAGATGTGGGGAGCTGAGGCTATAGGGTTAGGACTTGCAAAAGATAATTTTTTTGAGAATAGGGGTGGTTCCTCTTGAGACATGATTTCAAACGTATTCACCTAGGAGGGAGAAGATCCTTATGTTATCCTCTTTGGAGATTTTTGAGTCGATTCACAAATTTGGCTAGAAAAAGTATCTAATTTCTCTCTAGAGAAGACACGTGTTGTGGTCCTGAAGGGGCCACTGACCCAGAAGATGATGGAGCATATTTTGACGGTTGAGAAACAATAGGTTGCTTGGGATTCATTTTTCTCTTGACTTTCTACCTTTGGTGTTCTTTTTTAGGGGATTAAAGAGCTGTTTGGACATTTTTCTTGCAATCTTTTGCAAAATTTCCATATTCATGGAAAGAATTACACTTGAAGGGAATTTTTTCTTAGTCCAATGGTTTCTCATACTTCTAGTTGTACAGGGTCAAAATTATAGCCATTGGAATCCCCTTTTCAACATTAATAATGTCCTTCATAGATTCCTTATTGTAGTGACTCCCTAGTCCTTTGTAATTCCAAGATATTATATTCATTACTTACTTTGGGCTTCGTGGAGTCTTCCATGGGATGACGTTGAAGCTCCAAGGTTCTTGATTATTCTATATCCAATGGCAAGTGTCTTTTTCATAGTAGATTGGGTACCCAAGGATTTATCTCTATTTTTGGCTTCTTCCCATTTGTATCTAGTTGATTTTTGACCAATTTGTTTGGGTAACCTTTTTTCATTGTCATCCTCCTCTTTTTCTTCTTCCTCCATCTGTTGGGATTTCTTTTTGGTGCCACTACAACAAATCCCTATGATTAGCTCCCTTTTTTGCTTCCACTGGTTGTTTTAATGTATTTTTATCCACTTTTTTGCTAAAGTCGGTGCTATTTATAGGGAGGACGCTCTTTATGGAGCTATTTGTGTCGAGCAACAAAAGTGGGCGCTAAACTAGGCGATAATCTCCTAGTTTAACACCCTTTTTAGCGCCTAATTTAGCTCCCAATTTAGCTTCCAGTTTAGCTCCCATTTTAGCTCCTAGTTTAGCTTCTATTTTGGCTTCCAATTTAACACCCAATGTGCTTAAATAGTAATTTTGTTGAGTTTTTGGGGGTTAAGTGGATAGGGGCTTTGGGGATTAGGTTATTTAGGGATTTGAGGTCTAGGGATTAAGGGTTAAGGGATTAGGGGTTACCATTTAAGGGATTAAGGGTTAAAGGATAAGAAGTTACAGTTTAAGGGATTAAGGGTCAATGGATAATGGATTTGGGGCTTAGGGGTTAGGTAGTTTAATGGTTAATTGATTAGGGATTATATATGGTCAAGGGATTAATATACCAAATATACCAAAACCAATATGCATTGCCAATACCCTTATGCCTTTCCAATACCAATACCAATACCATTGCCAATACCATTGCATACCAATACGACCAATACCATTGCATACCATTGCATGGAAATACCAATACCAATACCATTGCATACCAATACCAATACCAATACCAATACCAATACAATTTTCAATACCATACCAATACCAATACCATTTCCAATACCATACCATTGCCAATACCAATACCAATACCATACGATTGCATACCAATACCAATACCAATACCAATATTACATACCATTGCATTGGAATGGTATGCATTGACAATGATATGCATACCAATACCATTTCTAGTACCATACCATACCATACCAATAACATTGCCAATACCAATACCAATACCATACCATTGCATACCAATATCAATACCATTGCATACCACAATGGTATGCATTGGAAATGATATGCATACCAATACCAATACCAATACCAATACCAATACAATACCATACCATACCATACCAATACCATAGAAAAAAACGCCGGACAGAGTGATCTTGAAAATCGACCTCATCTTCAGAAATTGCACTATGCCTCATCGACTAAAACCCTAGTGCCGAAGATACTCCAACAAATGATTTTTCGGTCGACGAAATGATAGCGTAGGGGCCCCACTAGATGAAAATCGATGCTTTTAATCCAATGCAACTGGCGGTTCATGCATCTGAGTTCCGGTTTGATTTTTATCGTGAGTTGCAACTCGCCTCCTCAAGCCATTTAGAGACATGTGGTCAATTTGGTATAGGGGCATAAAATCCAAACCACGTAGCATAATGGACTTCCGTAAGCTCCCGCAAGTCTGTTTGGCCAAGGACCACATGAATAAACTAGCAAAAAATACCTGACACAGTGTTCTTGAAAATTGACCTCCTCTTCAGAAACTGCACTATGCCTCATTACCCAAAACCCTAGTGTTGGAGATACTCCAACAAATGGTTTTCTGGTCGACGGAATGATAGTGTAAGAGCCAAAATAGCTGAAACCCGGTGCTCCAGATCCAATGAAACTGACGGTTCGTGCATCTAAGTCTCGGTTTGATTTTTATCGATAGTTGAAACTCGTCTCCTCAGGCCATTCAAGGACATGTGGCCAATTTAGTCCAGGGGCATAAAGTCCAAAACGAGCAGCATAATGGAGTTCCGTAAGCTCCTGCAAGTCTGTTTGTCCAATTCCAATGTGACTACACCAGTAAAAAATGCTCGACAGAGTGTTCTTGAAAATCGAACTCATCTTCAGAAATTGCACTATGCCTCATTGACCAAAACCCTAGTGCCAGAGATACTCCAACAAATGGTTTTTCGGTCAACAGTATGATAGTGTAGGGGCCCCATTAGATCAAACCCAATGTTCTTTATCCAATTCAACTGACGGTTCATGCATATGAGTCAGAGTTTGAGTTTTATCGAGAGTTGCAATTTGCCCCCTCAATCCATTTAGGTACATGTGGTCAATTTGGTCCGGGGGCATAAAATCCAAACCGAGTAGCATAACATACTTCCATAATCTCCTACACGTGTGTTTATCCAAGGCCCACATGACTACACTAGCCGAAAAGATCCAACACAATGTTCTTGAAAATAGACCTCCTCTTCAGAAATTGCATTATGCCTCATTGACCAAAACCCTAGTGTTGGAGATACTCCAACAAATTGTTTTCCGGTCGAAGAAATGATAGGGTAGGAACCCCAATACTTGAAACCATATGCTCTAGACCCAATGCAACTGATGGTTCATGCATCCGAGTCCCGGTTTGAGTTTTATTGATAGTTGCAACTTGCCTCCTCAAGCCATTCAAGGACATGTGGCTAATTTGGTCTGGGGACATAAAACCAAACCGAGCAGCATAATAGAGTTACATAAGCTCCCACAAATCTGTTTGGACAAGGCCCATGCAACTGCACTATCCAAAAACACCGACATAGTGTTATTGAAAATCGACCTCATCTTTAGAAATTGCACTATGCCTCATTGACCAAAACCCTAATGTTGAAGATACTCCAATAATTTTTTTTTCTGTTGACGGAATGATAGCGTAGGGGCCCCACTAGTTGAAACCAGGTGCTTTGAATCCAATGTAACTGACATTTTGTGCATCCGAGTCCCAGTTTGAGTTTTATCGTGAGTTGCAACTCGCCTCCTCAAGCCATTCAGGGATATGTGGCCAATTTGGTCCGGGGGCATAAAATCCAAACTGAGTAGCATAACAGACTTCTGTAAGCTCCCGCAAGTATTTTTAGCAACCTTAAACCACTATACTTCTTTAGCCACCTAAATTCATGCCAATTTTATCAATAGTCGCCACTCACCTCCTTAATCCATTCAAGGACATGTGTCCAATTTGGTCTGGGGGCATAAAATCCAAACCGAGTAGCATAACAAAGTTTCGTAAGCTCCTGCAAGTATGTTTGGCCAAGGACCATGCAACTACCCTAGCCAAAAAAACCCGACACAATGTTCTTGAAAATCAACCTCATCTTCAGAAATTGCACTATGCCTCATTGACCAAAACCTTAGTGCTGAAGATACTCAAACAAATGGTTTTTCGGTCGACAAAATGATAACGTAGAGTCCCCACTAGCTGAAACCTAGTGCTCTTAATCCAATGCAACTGACTTTTCATGCATCTGATTCCCAGTTTGAGTTTTATCGTGAGTTGCAAATTGCCTCCTCAAGCCATTTATGGACATGTGGTCAATTTGGTCCAGGGGCATAAAATCCAAACCGAGTAGCATAACATATTTTTGTAAGTTCCTACAAGTCTATTTGGCCAAGGCCCACATGACTATACTAACCAAAAAGACTCGACACAGTGTTCTTGGAAATCGACCTCCTGTTCAAAAATTGCACTATGCCTCATTGACCAAAACACATACATAGATTAATTCTTCCTCTTTCTAAAGAAAAAGAAAAGTGAAGACAATGATGAATTCCAAAGGGTTCTCATCATGGTCCATGACCCACTACTCCTGCCGACCTTTACTACACAAAATAAACATAAATGTTGCATTGCTTCAAACTCAACAAAACCCTAGTTCTCAAAATCAATGAAAAAACAACTTTAGAGGGATTGGACCTGAGAGTGAGGGGTGCTCTAGTTGAAATCCTATGCCAAGAATCCAACAAAGATGACGGTTCCTCAGTAAGAGTCTCGGTAATTAATGAGTAAAGAAACTTCTGAGGTATGGCACCCAAGAGTGAGGGGTGCTCTAGCTGAAATCCTATCCCAGTAATCCATCAGAGTCGACGGTTCCTCAATCCGAGACTCGGTTTTCATTTTATGCCCAGTTGCAAGTCGCATCCCAAACCATTTCGGGGACTCTTGGCCAATTCCTCCTCAGGGAATAAAATCCTAACAGAGCAACATTTTTGAGTTCCATGAGATGCTCCCGAGGCATGGTTTCCTAAATTGGACCCCTAAATCCAAATGTTGCATTGCTTCTTACTGAGCAAAACACTAGTTCTTGAAATTGATGAAAAAAACAGCTTCTGAGGGATTAGAATCGGGAGTGAGGGGTGCTCTAGCTAAAATACTATGCCAGGAATCCAATGGAAATGATGGTTCCTCAATCTGAGTCTTAGTATTCGTTATATTCCTAGTTTCAAGTCGCATCCCAAACCATTTCGGGGACTCTTGGCCAATTCCTCCTCAGGGCATAAAAACCTAACAGAGCAACATTTTTGAGTTCCATGAGATGCTACAAGCTTGTTTAGGCATGGACTAGGTGACTACATTTTCTTTCCGCTCCCGAGGCACGGTTTCATAAATTGGACCTCTTAATCCAAATGTTGGATTGCTTCAAACTAAGAAAAACACTAGTTCTCTAAATCAATGAGTAAAGAAAATTCCGATGCATGACACTCGGGAGTGAGGGGTGCTCTAGCTGAAATACTATCCCAATAATGCAAGTGGCATCCCAAACTATTTCGGGGACTCTTGGCCAATTCCTCCTCAGGGCATAAAATCCTAACATAGCGGCATTTTTGAGTTCCATGAGATGTTGCATGCTTGTTTAGGCATGGAATAGGTGACCACATTTTCCATCCGCTCTCGAGGCATGGTTTCCTAAATTGGCCCCCTAAATCCAAATGTTGCATTGCTTCTTATTGAGCAAAACACTAGTTCTCGAAATCAATGAAAAAAACAACTTCCAAGGGATTGGAACTGAGAATGAGGGGTGCTATAGATAAAATCCTATGTTAGGAATCCAACGGAGAGACGGTTCCTCAATCTGAGTCTCGATTTTCATGATATGCCCAGTTGCAAGTCACATCTAAAACCATTTCGGGGACTCTTGGCCAATTCCTCCTCAGGGCATAAAAGACTGACGGAGCAACATTTTTGAGTTCCGTGAGATGCTGCAAGCTTGTTTAGGCATGCAATAGGTGACCAGATTATCCATCCACTCTCGAGGGATGATTTCATAAATTGGACCCCTTAATCCAAACGCTGCATTGCTTCAAACTGAGCAAAACACTAGTTCTTGAAATCAATGAGTAAAGAAACTTTCGAGGCATGGCACCCGAGAGTGAGGGGTGGTCTAGCTGAAATACTATCTTATTAATCCATCGAAGTCAATGATTCCTCAATCCGAGTCTTGGTTTTCATTTTATGCCCAGTTGCAAATCACATCCCAAACCATTTCAGGGACTCTTGGCCAATTCCTCCTCAGGGAATAAAAACCTAACAGAGCAACATTTTTGAGTTCCGTGAGAGGCTGCAAGATTGTTTATGCATGGACTATGTGACCACATTTTCCATCTTCTTCCGAGGCACAGTTTCACAATTTGGATCCTTTAATCCAAATGTTGCATTGCTTCAAACTGAGCAAAACACCAGTTCTCGAAATCAATGAGTAAAACAACTTATGAGGCATGGCGCCCCTGAGTGAGGGGTTTTTAGATGAAATCCTATCCCAGTAATCCATCGGATTCGATGGTTCCTCAATCCGAGACTCGGTTTTCATTTTATTCCTAATTGCAAGTCGCATCCCAAACCATTTCGGGGACTCTTGGCCAATTCCCTCTCAAGGCATAAAAAGGTAACATAGCATCATTTTTTAGTTTTGTGAGATGTTGTAAGATTTCTTAAGCATGGAATATGTGACCACATTGTCCATCCACTCCCAAGGCATGGTTTCATATATTGGACCCCTAAATCCAAATGTTGCATTGCTTCAAACTAAGCAAAACCCTAGTTCTCAAAATCAATGAAAAAAATAAATTCTGAGGGATTGGACCCAAGAGTAAGGGGTGATATAGCTAAAATCCTATGCCAGGAATCCAATGGAGACGACGTTGGATCCATCCAAGTCTTGGTTTTCATGATATGTTGAGTTGCAAGTCGCATCCCAAACCATTTCGGGGACTCTTGGCCAATTCCTCCTCAGGGAATAAAAGCCTAACAGAGAAACATTTTTTATTTCTGTGAGATGTTGCAAGCTTGTTTAGGCATTGAATATATGACCACATTATCCATCCACTCATGAGGGATGGTTTCATAAATTGGACCCCTTAATCCAAATGTTGCATTGCTTCAAACTAAGCAAGACACTAGTTCTCGAAATCAATGAGTAAAGCAACTTTCGAGGCATGAGAATCGAGAGTGAGGGGTTCTCTGATTGAAATCCTATCCCAGTAATCCAATGGATATGACGGTTCCTCAATCCGAGTGTCGGTTTTCGTTTTATTCCCAATTGCAAGTTGCATCTCAAACCATTTTAGTGACCAGGGATGATTTTAGGGGCTAAATTTCGCTCATGGGATAATTTTCCATGTGTTTTTCCAAAAACAGATTCACTATTCTAAAAATGATTCGCCCAAATTCTATAGGATAAAATTATTTTACCTTACAAATTGCCAAAATTTTATACAAAGTATATAAAATCCTTAGAAATTTCAATATTTTTATAAAAATATCGCCAAACATTTATATATGGCATCTGAAGGATCAATAAGATTCGCCAAGGTTTATACATTTTAAAATAATTTTCCATCCTTAAAATCATCCTTGTTAGTGACTCTTGGCTAATTCCTCCCCACGGCATAAAAACCTAACGAAGCAACATTTTTGAGTTCCGTGAGATGTTGCAATATTTTTTAGGCATGGAATATGTGACCAAATTGTCCATCCACTCCCAAGGCATGGTTTTATAAATTGGACCCCTAAATCCAAATGTTGCATTGCTTCTTACTAAGCAAAACCCTAGTTCTCAAAATTGATGAAAAAAACAACTTACAAGGGATTGGACCCGAGCGTGAGGGGTGCTCTAGCTGAAATCCTATGCCAGGAATCCAACATAGATGATGGTTCCTCAATCCGAGTCTCGAATTTTTTTTATTTTTCGAGTTTCAAATCGCATCCCAAACTATTTTGGGGACTCTTGGCCAATTCCTCCTTAGGGCATAAAAACCTAACAGAGCAACATTTTTGAGTTTCGTGAGATGCTGCAAAATTGTTTAGGCATGGAATAGGTGACCAAATTATCGATCTGCTCACGAGGGATGGTTTCATAAATTGAACCCCTAAATCCAAATGATGCATTGCTTCAAATTGATCCAAACACTAATTCTCGAAATCAATGAGTAAAGCAACTTCCGAGGCATGGCACCTGAGAGTGAGGGGTGCTCTAGCTGAAATCCTATCCCAATAATCCATTGAATTTGATGGTTATTCAATCCGAGTCTCAATTTTCCTTTTATGCCCAGTTGCAAGTAGCATCCCAAACCATTTTAGGGTCTCTTGGCCAATTCCTCCTCATGGCATAAAAACCTAATGGAGCAACATTTTTGAGTTCTGTGAGATGCTGTAAGCTTGTTTAGGCATGGAATATGTGACCACATTGTCCATCTTCTCCCGAGGCACGGTTTCATAAATTGGATCCTTTAATCCAAATGTTGCATTGCTTCAAACTGAGAAAAAAACTAATTCTCGAAATCAATGAGTAAAACAACTTCTGAGGCATGGCACCCGGGAGTGAGGGGTTCTCAAGATGAAATCCTATCCCAATAATCCATCAGAGTCGATGGTTCCTCAATCCGAGACTCAATTTTCATTTTATGCCTAATTGCAAGTCGCATCCCAAACCATTTCGGGGACTCTTGGCCAATTCTTCCTTAGGGCATAAAACGATAAAAAAACAACATTTTTGAGTTCCGTGAGATGCTGAAAGTTTGTTTAGGCATGGAATATGTGACCACATTGCCCATCTTCTCCCAAGGCATGGTTTCATATATTTGACGCATAAATCCAAATGTTGCATTGCTTCAAACTAAGCAAAACCTTAGTTCTCAAAATCGATGAAAAAAACAACTTCTGAGGGATTGAACCCGAGAGTGAGGGTTGCTCTAGCTGAAATCCTATGCTAGGAATCCAACGGATATGACGATTCTTCAATTCGAGTCTCGGTTTTCGTGATATTTTGAGTTGCAAGTCACATCCCAAACCATTTCGGGGACTCTTGGCCAATTCCTCCTCAGGGCATAAAGGCCTAACAAATAAACATTTTTGAGTTTCGTGAGATGCTGATGGACTAGATGATCACATTATCTGTCTACTCACGAGGGACAATTTCATAAATTGTACCCCTTAATCCAAATGTTGCATTGCTTCAAACTGAACAAGACATTAGTTCTTGAAATCAATGAGTAAAACAACTTCTGAGGCATGGGAACCGGGAGTGGGGTGATATAGATAAAATCCTATCCCAATAATCCAATGGAGATGACGGTTCCTCAATCCGAGTCTCGGTTTTCATTTTATGCCCAATTACAAGTCACATCCCAAACAATTTCAGTGACTCTTTGCCAATTCCTCCTAAGGGCATAAAAACCTAACAGAGGAGCATTTTTGAGTTTTGTAAGATGTTGCAAGATTGTTTAGGCATGGACTATGTGAATACATTTTCCATCCACTCTCGAGGCATGGTTTTATAAATTGGACCCCTAAATCCAAATGTTGCATTGCTTCTTACTGAGAAAAACCCTAGTTCTCAAAATCGATGAAAAAAACAACTTACGAGGGATTGGACTCGAGAGTGAGGAGTGCTCTAGCTAAAATGCTATGTCAGGAATCCAACGGAGATGATGGTTCCTCAATTTGAGTCTCGGTTTTTGTTATATACCGAGTTGCAAGTCGCATCCCAAATCATTTCGGGGACTCTTGACCAATTACTCCTCAGGGCATAAAAACCTAACAGAGCAACATTTTTTATTTCCGTGAGACGCTGCAAGCTTGTTTAAGCATGGAATAGGTGACCACATTATCGATCTACTCATGAGGGATGGTTTCATAAATTGGACTCTTTAATCCAAATGTTGCATTGCTTCAAACTGAGTCAAACACTAATTCTCGAAATCAATGAGTAAAGAAACTTCCGAGGCATGGCATCTGAGAGTGAGGGGTGGTCTAGCTGAAATCCTATTCCAGTAATCCATCGAAGTTGACGGTTACTCAATCTGAGTCTCGGTTTTATTTTTATGCCTGGTTGCAAGTGGCATCCCAAACCATTTCGGGGACTCTTGGCCAATTCCTCCTTAGGGCATAAAAACCTAACAGAGCAACATTTTTTATTTCTGTGATATGTTGCAAACTTGTTTAGGAATGGACTATGTGACCACATTGTCCATCTTCTCCCGAGGCACAGTTTCATAAATTGGATCCTTTAATTCAAATGTTGCATTGCTTCAAACTGAACAAAACACTAGTTCTCAAAATCAATGAGTAAAACAACTTCTGAGGCATGGAACCTGATTATGAGGGGTGATATAGATGAAATCCTATGCCAGTAATCCATCAGATTCGACGATTCCTTAATTCGAGAATCGATTTTCATTTTATGCCTAATTGCAAGTCGCATCCCAAACCATTTTGGGGACTCTTGGCTAATTCATCCTCAGGCAATAAAAAGATAACAGAACAACATTTTTGAGTTCCATGAGATGTTGCAAGATTGTTTAGGCATGGACTATGTGACCACATTGTCCATCCTCTCCCAAGGAATGGTTTCATATATTGGACCCCTAAATCCAAATGTTGCATTGTTTCAAACTAAGAAAAACCCTAGTTCTCAAAATCAATGAAAAAAACAACTTCCGAGGGATTGGACCAGGGAGTGAGGGGTGCTCTAGCTGAAATCCTATGCTAGGAATCCAACAGAGATGACGGTTTCTCAATATGAGTCTCTTTTTTTGTGATATTCCGACTTGTAATTCGCATCCCTAACCATTTCAGGGACTCTTATCCAATTCCTCCTCATGGCATAAAAGACTAACATAACAACATTTTTGAGTTCCGTGATATG
The DNA here is from genome assembly GCA_009831015.1 of Picea engelmannii. Taxonomy (NCBI): domain Eukaryota; kingdom Viridiplantae; phylum Streptophyta; class Pinopsida; order Pinales; family Pinaceae; genus Picea; species Picea engelmannii. The sequence goes on along the minus strand of ML790788.1, from coordinate 9,911 downwards.
CTGCAAGATTGTTTAGGCATGGAATAGATGACCAAATTATCCATCCACTCACACGGGACAGTTTCATAAATTGGACCCCTTAATCCAAATGCTACATTGCTTCAAATTGAGCAAGACACTAGTTCTCAAAATCAATGAGTAAAACAACTTTCGAGGCATGAGAACCAAGAGTGAGGGGTGCTCTATATGAAATCCTATCCCAGTAATCCAATGGAGATGATGGTTCCTCAATCTGAGTCTCGGTTTTCATTTTACGCCCAATTGCATGTCACATCCCCAACCATTTCAGTGACTCTTGGCCAATTCCTCTTCAAGGCATACAAAACTAACAGAGCAACATTTTTGAGTTCCGTGAGATGTTGCAAGCTTGTTTAGGCATGGACTATGTGACAAAATTGTGCATCCTCTCCCGAGACAAGGGTCTATAAATTGGACTCCTAAATCCAAATGTTGCATTTCATTTTATTGAGCAAAACCCTAGTTCTCAAAATCGATGGAAAAAACAACTTACGAGGGATTGGACCAGGGAGTGAGGGGTGCTGGAGCTGAAATTCTATACCAAGAATCCAAAAGAGACGATGGTTCCTCAATCCGAGTCTCATTTTTCCTTATATACCGAATTGCAAGTCGCATCCCAAACCATTTCGAGGACTCTTGGCCAATTCCTCCTCAGGGCATAACCTAATGGAGCAACATTTTTTATTTCTGTGAGATGCTGCAAGATTGTTTAGGCATGGACTAGGTGACTACATTATTTATATTCTCATGAGGGATGATTTCATAAATTGGACCCCTTAATCCAAATGATGCATTTCTTCAAACTGAGACAAACACTAATTCTCGAAATCAATGAATAAAGAAACTTCCGAGGCATGGCAAACGAGAGTGAGGGGTGCTCCAGCTTAAATCCTATCCCAGTAATCCATCAAATTTGAAGTTTACTCAATCCAAGTCTCAGTTTTATTTTTATGCCCAGTTGCAAGTGGCATTCCAAACCATTTCGGGGACTCTTGACCAATTTCTCCTCAGGGCATAAAAACCTAACAGAGCAACATTTTTGAGTTCCATGAGATGATGCAAGTTTGTCTAGGCATGGAATATATGACCACATTGTCCATCTACTCCCGAGGCATGGTTTCATAAATTGGATCATTTAATCCAAATGTTGCATTGCTCCAAACTGAGCAAAAAACTATTTCTCTAAATCAATGAGTAAAGCAACTTCTGAGGCATGACACTTGAGAGTGAAGGGTTATCTAGATAAAATACTATACCAGTAATCCATCAGAGTTGACGGTTCCTCAATCCGAGACTTGGTTTTCATTTTATTCCTAATTGCAAGTCACATCCCAAACCATTTTGGGGACTCTTGGCCAATTCCTCCTCAAGGCATAAAAATATAGCAGAGCATCATTTTTGAGTTCCGTGAGATGTCGCAAGATTGTTAAGGTATGGAATATGTGACCACATTTTCCATCCTCTCCCAAGGCATGGTTTCATATATTGGACCCCTAAATCCAAATGTTGCATTGCTTCAAACTAAGAAAAACCCTAGTTCCCAAAATCGATGAAAAAAACAACTTTCGAGGGATTGGACCCCGGAGTGAGGGGTGATCTAGTTGAAATTATATGCCAGGAATCCAACGGAGACAAAGGTTCCTCAATTCGATTCTCGGTTTTCATGATATGTCGAGTTGCAAGTCACATCCCAAACCATTTCGGGGACTCTTGGCCAATTCCTCCCCAGGGCATAAACACCTAACGGAACAACATTTTTGAGTTCTGTGAGATGCTGCAAGCTTTTTTAGGCATGTAGTAGATGGCCACATTATTCATCCACCCATGAGGGATGGTTTCATAAATTGGACCCCTTAATCCAAATGCTGCATTGCTTCAAACTAAGCAAGACATTAGTTCTCAAAATAAATGAGTAAAGCAACTTCCGAGGCATGGGAACTGGGAGTGAGGGGTGATCTAGATAAAATCCTATCCCATTAATCTAATGGAGATGATGGTTCCTCAATCCGAGTCTTGGTTTTTGTTTTATGCAGAGTTGCAAGTCGCATCGCAAACCATTTTAGTGATTCTTGGCCAATTCCTCCCCATGGCATAAAAACCTAATGAAGCAACATTTTTGAGTTCCGTGAGATGTTGCAAGATTGTTTAGGCATGAGATATGTGACCATATTGTCCATCCGATCCCAAGGCATGGTTTTATAAATTGGACCCCTAATTCCAAATGTTGCATTGATTCTTACTTTGCAAAACCCTAGTTCTCAAAATCGATGAAAAAAATAGTTTACGAGGGATTGGACTCGGTAGTGAGGGGTGCTCTAGCTGAAATCCTATGCCAGGAATCCAACAAATATGATGGTTCCTCAATAAGAGTGTTGGTTTTTGTTATATACCGAGTTGCAATTCGCATCTCAAACCATTTCGAGGACTCTTAGCGAATTCCTCCTCATGGCATAAAAACCTAACAGAGCAACATTTTTGAGTTTCGTGAGATGCTGCAAGATTGTTTAGGCATGGAATAGGTGACCACATTATCAATATTCTCACGAGGGATGGTTTTATAAATTGGACCCCTTAATGCAAATGCTACATTGCTTCAAACTGATCTAAACACTAATTCTTGAAATCAATGAGTAAAACAACTTCTGAGGCATGGAACCGAAGAGTAAGGGGTGCTCTCGCTGAAATCCTATCCCAATAATCCATCAAAGTCATCGATTTCTCAATCCGAGTCTCAATTTTCTTTTTATTCCCAGTTGTAAGTGGCATCCCAAACCATTTCGGGGACTCTTGGCCGATTCCTCCTCAGGGCATAAAAACCTAACAGAGAAACATTTTTGAGTTCCTTGAGATGATGCAAGATTTTTTAGGCATGGAATATGTGACCACATTTTCCAACTTCTCTTGAGGCATGGTTTCACAAATTGGACTCCTAAATCCAAATGTTGCATTGCTTCTTACTAAGAAAAATCCTAGTTCTCAAAACCGATGAAAAACAAAACTTACGAGGGATAGGACCCGGGAGTGAGGGGTGCTCTAGCTGAAATCATATGCCAAGAATTCAACGGAGATGACGGTTCTTCAATCAGAGTCTTGGTTTTCATTATATACCAAGTTGCAATTCACATCCCAAACCATTTCGAGGACTCTTGGCCAATTCCTACTCATGGAATAAAAACCTAACGAAGAATTTTTTTTGAGTTCAGTGAGATGTTGCAAGCTTGTTTAGGCATGGAATAGGTGACCACATTGTCCATCCACTCCCAAGGCATGGTTTCATAAATTAGACACCTAAATCCAAATGTTGCATTGCTTCAAATTGAGCAAAACACTAGTTCTCCAAATCAATGAAAAAAACAACTTCCGCGGCATGGCACCTGGGAGTTAGGGGTGCTCTAGCTGAAATCCTATGCCAAAAATCCAACGGATATGACAGTTCCTCAATCCAAGTCTCTATTTTCGTTATATTTTGAGTTGTAAGTTGCATCCCAAACTATTTCGGGGACTCTTGGCCAATTCTTCCTTAGGGCATAAAAACCCAATAGAGCAACATTTTTGAGTTCCATGAGATGCAACAAGCTTGTTTAGGCATGGACTAGGTGACCACATTATTGATCCGCTCACTAGGGACGACTTCATAAATTGGACCCCTTAATCCAAATGCTGCATTGCTTCAAACTGAGCAAAACACTAATTTTCGAAATCAATGATAGCAAGAGGGTGTATCGAGGTTAGCATAGGCATAGAACAAAAAGGTGTTGAAAATATAGTACTTGTTAATTATATTTGATATAATTATGGTATCATATATTATTCTATTTTATATAAGTATTTTATAGTATATTGATGTAAGGTTATGGTTCTTTCGTGTGTAAATATTTTTTATTTTTTTCATGAAACTGTTCAGTGGACCTAATGGTTAAGAACATGTGTTTCCTCCTAAGAGGTTACAAGTTCAAATCTAGAGGGGGTGGGGTATGTATATCTCCATAAACTTTAGCAGTCAAATCCAAATCCCTACCTCTATAGACTCTATTATTATTATATAATTATGATACAATATATTCTATTTTATATAATTATGGTATAGTATATTTACTTAAAGCTAAGGTTTTTGGCATTTTTAAATTAAATTGTTAGTATAAAATATATGTATTAAGAATATAATAAAGGTCTGGCTTTGTTTTTTAATGAAATTGTTAGTATAAAATATATGTATTAAAAATGCAATAAATTTTTTGGGGTGAGGTGACTAAATTTATTTGCATAGTAAAAATTTATATAATTTAAATAAATTTTATTTTTTTTTAACAAAATTATATTATCAAAATTTCATAGAAAAATGAAAAAAATGCATAAGCAATTTCCCTTATGAGTAAATGAGGAAATCGACTCCTCAAACATCTTTCTAGTATCATTATTTTATATAATTATGATACAATATATTCTATTTTATATAATTATGGTATAGTATATTTACTTAAAGTTGAGGTTTTTGGCGTTTTTTAATTAAATTGTTAGTATAAAATATATGTATTAAGAATATAATAAAGGTTTGGCTTTTTTGTTAATGAAATTGTTAGTATAAAATATATGTATTAAGAATGCAATAAATGTTTTGGGGGTGAGGTGACTAAATTTATTTGCATAGTAAAAATTTATACAATTTAAATAAATTTTAATTTGTTTTTTAACAAAATTATATTATCAAATTTTCATAAAAAAAATGAAAAAAATGCATAAGCATTTTCCCTTATGAGTAAATAAGGAAATCAAAATTTTAACTTTGTTTAAAGTTTTTTTTTGGTTTCCAAAGCATATAAAGGTTTATATTACAGAGTACACATGTATAATGTGTGTTGAGTCATCATTGTTCACTGATTCTGGGTATTCCTTTTGTTCTTATGAGATGTGGGGAGCTGAGGCTACAGGGTTAGGACTTATAAAAGATAAATTTTTTAAGAATAAGAGTGGTTTCTCTTGAGAGAGGATTTCAAACCTATTCATTTGGGAGGGAGAAGATCCTTATGTTATCCTCTTTGGATATTTTTGAGTCGATTCACAAATTTGTTTAGAAAAAGTATCTAATGGCTCTTTATAGAAGACACATGCTATGGTACTGAAGGGGCCAATAGCCTAGAATATCATGGAGCATATTTTTAAGGTTGATAAACAATAGGTTTCTTAGTATTCATTTTTATCTTGACTTTCTACCTTTGGTCTTCTCTTTTATGGGATGGGGGAGTTGTTTGGACATTCTTCTTGCAATGCTTTGCAAAATGTCCATATTCATGGCAAGTCTTACAATTGAAGGGAAGTTGTTCATAGTCCAATGGTTTCTCATACTTGTAGTTGTACAGGGTCAATATGATAGCCATTGAAAGCCCTTTTTCATCATTAATAATGTCCTTCAGAGATTCCTTCTTGTAGTGATTCCCTAGTCCTTTGTAATTCCAAGATATTATATTCATTACTTACTTTGGGCTTTGTGGAGTCTTCCATGGGATGGCGTTGAAGCTCCAAGGTTCTTGATTATTCTATATCCAATGTCAAGAGTCTTGTTCATAGTAGATTGGGTACCCAAGGATTTATCTCTATTTTTGGCTTCCTTCCATTTGTATCTGGTTGGTTTTTGACCGATTTTTTTGGGCAACTTTTTTCATTTTCATCCTCCTCTTTTTCTTCTTCCTCCATCTGTTGGGATTTATTTTTGGTGTGCATGCCTAAATCAACAAAATATTTTTCAAGGGGGTGTTCCAATTATTCCTTCCTCTATGATTCAGAGTCCTCATATTCCACTGGAACTTTTGATTCCGGGTATTGATTTTGTGATTCTAAGGTGTGGGATTTGAGGTTGCAGGGTCAAGAATTGCAAAAGATAAAATTTATGAGAACCCGAGTGGTTTCTCTTGAGAGAGGATTTTGAATCTATTCACCTAGAAGGGAGATTATCCTTTTTTGGTTCTCTTTAGATATTTCTGAGTCGGTTCACAAATTTGGATAGAAAAAGTTTCCAATGGTTACTTGAGAGAGGGTCATGAAGGGGTTGTTGGCACAAAATATGATGGAGCAGATTTTGAAGGTTGAGCAACAATAGGTTTCTTAGGATTCATTTTTCTCTTGGATGTCTACCATTGGTCTTATTTTCAGGGGTTGGAGGAGCTATTTAAGGATTCTTCTTGCAATATTTTGTAAAATTTCCATATTCATGGGAAGACTTACACTTGAAGGGAAGTTATTTACAGTCCAATGGTGGTTTCTCATGCTTCTAGTTGTCCAAGGTCAGGAAGATAGCTTTTGGAAGCCCTTTTTCTAGGTCTACCTCTACACAGATCCTTGCACATAGAAACATGTCTTCCTTTGGTATAATACTATTAATGTACTTCCCTAGAGTGTTCCCAATGCAACAAAGAGTGTCATTGTTCCAATAGTGGAGAGGCAGGTGGGGAAGACGAACCCATATTGGAATTGTAGAGGGGATATCGTGTTCTGGGTTGAAGTTTGGAGTCCAATGATTGAGGTACATGCCACAAGTGTCGAAGAAGTAAGGGTTGTTCTTGAAGATTAAGCCTTTGTCTTTGTTTGGAACAAGAAAGCATAAAATGCCCTTCCACAAAAATTGTGGGTCAATTTCCCTTTTGTTGGCACTTTCCAGTTTCGTTAAAACCAAGTTTCCATTGCCTCAAGAGATTTCCAGAAACCTTTGAACTATCTGATTAATCCTTTATTTGTAAGAGTGAGGGCCATGTGCCTTGAAGAGGTTGCTGAAATAGGAATTTCTAGTGTATTTTCCATTCTTTTCACAAATCTTGATGGTTGAGAATTGGTGGATTTTCTGATTGGAGAAGCCATGGCATGAAATGCCAAAGCCTCACGATTCAGATGGGGTATAGTCCCCCTCCAGAGGTCAAATCCATTAAAGTTGTTCATGATAGAAAGAGGGTGCATCGAGGTTAGCAGAGAACAAAAAGGTGTTGAAAATATAGTACTTGTAAATTCTATTTTATATAATTATGGTATAATTCTATTTTATATAATTATTGTATAGTATATTGATGTAAGGTTATGGTTCTTTGGTGTGTAAATATTTTGGATTTTTTTCATGAAACTATTGTTATCCTCAGTGGGCCTAATGGTCAAGAACATGTGTTTTCTCCTAAAAGGTTACAAGTTTAAAATCTAGAGAAAAGTAGAATATGTATACCTCTATAGACTTTATTATTATTATTATAAAATACATGTATTAAAATTGTAATAAAAATTTTAAAAATAAAATGAATGAATTTAATTTCACAATCAAAATTTACAATTTAAATAAATTTTACAAAAACTTTCAACAAAATTTTATCATCAAATTTCTATATAAAAAAATAAAACAAAATTGAACAAAAATGCATCTACAAAAATAAAGAAATCAAAACTTTAACTTTGTTTGAAGTTTTTTTTCATATAAAGTTCTATATGAAAAAACTTCTCTACCAAATATCTACCAAGTGATACATAAAACTTCTCTTCTCAAATATCTTCCCACTTTTGGATCATTATTTTATATAATTATGATACAATATATTCTATTTTATATAATTATGGTATAGTATATTTACTTAAAGTTGAGGTTTTTGGTATTTTTTATTAAATTGTTAGTATAAAATATATACATTAAGAATATAATAAAGGTTTGAGTTTTTTTTTAAATGAAATTGTTAATATAAAATGTATATATTAAAAATGCAATAAATGTTTTGGGGGTGAGGTGATTAAATTTATTTGTATAGTAAAAATTTATATAATTTAAATAAATTTTAAATTTTCACAATTTCTATAAAAAAAAAAAATACATAAATTTTCTTTATGAGTAAGGAAAGAAATCAAAACTTTAACTTTGTTTAAAGTTTTTTTTGATTTCCAAAGCATATAAAAATCTATATTAGAGAGAATACGAGTCTAATGTGTGTGTTGATATGATTTCAAGATCTCCACTTGCAACAACATCAAATATCTGATTGATGATATGATTTCAAGATCTCCTAATAATAATAATAATAATTTATTTTTAAGGTCACAGCGAAACCAACACACCAAATTGGTGTATGAGACCAATTTGGTAATCCATAAAACTTCTAAGCCCAAATATCTCCCAAATTTTAAATCATTATGTTATATAATTATTAACTAGTGGTGCATAAAACTTCTATTCCCAAATATCTCCCAAATTTTGGATCATTATTTTATGTAATTATGATATAATATAATCTTCTATTTTATATAATTATGATATAGTATATTGACATAAACTTAAGATTATGGTTGTTTCCTGTTTAAACATACTTAGCCTTTTTTTTTTTTTCATGAAATTGTGAGTATAGAATACATGTAATAAAAGTTGGGGAGTGAGGTGACTAAATTTAATTGCAAAATTTATAATTTAAATAAATTTTAAAATACTTTTAACAAAATTATGTTATCAAATTTGGAAAAAATTATGATCAAATTCTCTTAAGAATAAATAAAAAATCAAAATTTTAACTTTATTTAAAGTTTTTTTTAGTTTCCAAAGCATATAAAAATCTATATTACATAAGTTACGGGTGTAATCTATATTATATAATTTCAAGATCTCCACGTGCAACAACATCAACATGGCCATTTGATTTAGAACAAATTCTTATATATAAGATTTAGAAATGTTAACGACTTAGTTGTAGACTCCAACAATCTTTTTGGAGAATTATACATCGCACATTCAAAATCTCAAAAATGCCAATATCTCGCTATTCCCAATAACCTGAGATTGTGAATCGATCAATAACTTCGCCAGGGTGTGTTTCGTACCAGATCGATGATCTCGGCCAAAGCTTATTTATCACCAGATCGATCCATTCCAGCGAAGATGGGGTCACAATCAAACTTCTGACTAAAAATTGTTGCAATTGCATTACACGTTAGAACGCATGTGACTGTGTAGGAAATGGGAGTGTTGCGCCATATATATACATGTAGTTGCGAGAAGGGGAAGAACACACAGCAAGCAACCTCAAGTTCTCTCCGGTTGCTCGCCCTCTCTGGATTGAGTTACAGAAAAGCTGTGAATCGGCGCAACTAAGTTTGGTGCAGATGGCAAGGAATAATGTCAATTTGATCATACGGATTGCCATAATCAGCTGGTATTGTTCGGAATCTTTTGGGCTGGCAAATGCAGGTCGGAGCGTTTGGAAGCGGGCTCATGCAACCTGCTACGGAGACGACCCTAATGGAATAGCAACAATGGGTAAGTTGCCTTTTACAAACATCTGATTAAAACTGTATCGTCTATATTATTTTTTGGGTTGAGATTGGGGCATTTCTATTCCACTAAAATACCCTAAAATTTGTTATTTTTTGAATCGGGTTGATAGAGACCAGCTGGTGCATCCGTGTTTTTATAATTTGATTGATGTTGGGAGAGATTGCAGGAGGAGCGTGCGGATACGATGATATGTACGCAGGTGGGTACGGGGCAAGCAACACAGCACTGAGCACCGTTTTGTTCAGGCAAGGGGAGTCGTGCGGGTCGTGCTTCGAATTGATGTGCGACGCAAAATCTGATCCAGCTTGGTGCCTTACCGGTACGAGGAGGCTTAGAGTCACTGCTACCAACTTATGCCCTCGATCTGGATGGTGCGATGGTTCTCGCCATCATTTCGACTTGTCACAGCCTGCCTTCACCTGGATAGCGCAGTACCAAGCGGGAATTGTGCCCGTTTTTTACAGAAAGGTGCCGTGCCTCAGGAACGGAGGAGTCAGGTTTAGCATGACAGGCCACGCCTACTACAATGCCGTGGTCTTATCAAACGTCGGCGGGAGCGGGCAGGTGAGCGGCGTGTTGATGAAGGCCGATGGAATTGATGGTTGGCAAC
>ML790787.1:300200-376432 GCA_009831015.1 Picea engelmannii | reverse complement strand
AAAAGAAAAACAGATTGGTTGTGTTCCCATGTAGATAAAAAAATAAGGAGGACAACTACCAGATAGAGTCTTCTTTAAGTTTTTTAGACTCTTTAAAATTGAAAATACCGGCAAGCAGGAACTGGCCTGGGCTCGATAAAAATCCACGGGATAGTATAGAGAGTTTCCTTTAAGTTTTTCAGACTCTTTAAAGTTGAAAATATCGGCGAGAAGGAACTGGATAGGGCTCAATAAAAATCCACGGGACAGTATAGAGAGTTTCCTTTAAGTTTTTCAGACTCTTTAAAATTTAAAATATTGGCAAGTAGGAACTAGCCCGGGCTCGATAAAAATCCACAGGATAGTATAGAGAGTTTCCTTTAAGTTTTTCAGACTCTTTAAAATTGAAAATATTGGCGAGCAGGAACTGGCCCAGGCTCGATAAAAATACACAAGATAGTATAGAGAGTTTCCTTTAAATTTTTCAAACTCTTTAAAATTGAAAATACCAGCGAGCATTAACTAATCCGGGCTCGATAAAAATCCACATAAAAGTAGTAGTTAGGATTATTATTATTATTGTAATAAAAGAGGAAATTCCAGTAGAAGTGTGATCACCTTGGTTCCAAAAGAAAAGGGGTTTTGTCATCTCAGTAACTGGTCATTACAGAATACCCTCCTGTTACAGAGCTTCCTTGCATCATTCCTATACAAACTTTGGTAACTACATGGTTTTTCAATAAAATTTGATCACAAAACACCAACTATTCCTACAAATCACTGCCACCAGATTTTGTGTCAAAGATTTTTCAAGCACCTGAAAAAATGTTCATCTCTGTGCTTATCTGGCACTAATGATCACCTCTATGTTCATTTGGTACCAAGGGCCACCCCTACACCAAATCATCTCATTGTGCTTATCCGGTACCAGATCCTATCCGGTATAAAAGAAGGGACCCTGCGCTATTCCGATACTAATTACAAATTCTACACATAGGTGATCCGATATTTTGAAAAACTGGCACTCAGGTAATCCATTACTCAGATGATCCCGTACTAATTTCAACTCTGCGCACAGGTGATCTGGTACTTAGACAATCTTGTACTGGTAAGAATGTGATGGGTAACTTTCATCATGTTTCCAAGTTGCTAGGACATACAAATTCAACATTTTTTTTTGTGTTATTTAAAGGAATTAGACTAAATATGCATTTAGAAAATTTGATTGCTCTTGGATCATGACATACCCCTATTTTGTCATGAATATTTGTAAAATCCTCGACCACACTTCCGTAAAGAGAAAATTTCCTATGAAATATCAAGAGTGTAAGGTCATGATGTCTTTTACCCGATCAAACTCATACTCCCTCTGTCTATCCGGTAAATAAACCCCATAAACGTATGATTCACTGTCATACTATATGAAATGAAAAAAACCAAAAATCACAGTATATCGAGTAATGATCCCAGCCTATTTCATATACACAATTCCCAATCATAACAACCACATCCTTTTGTGAATATCGTTCGACACCAAGTTTCCCACGAATCCGTAAACCGTTAGTGGATCCGACCTGCCTCACCATATCATCATGATTATTGACGTGACTATTGTAATCTACACTTCCATTCATAAAATATCCTCTAGATGGATCTTCCATACAGATGAGCATTATTTACTGTTTTTGTCACACCATCTACAGACATCCTATGCCTTTGTATCCCTTACATATTTTTCCCATCTGATACTCTATCGTAGCCTATGTTTATCTGGTACTCAACCTTTGACCCTCTGTCTGTGCTTCATCCACCCGAGGCAATTGTTTAATCTAGCATGGGGGTCGACAGGCATGAGCCCATATTTCAAATATACAGAGAAACAACAAAATATTAGGCTTGCAAGAAAAAATATGAACAGGCAGGGTGGGTACCATTCTTGGAGAAGTTTAAAGGTCATCATGAGGGAATTTCTCTCATCTTTGCACAGAAAAATGATGGAGAAAATGTGCAGTTTGGGGACATGAAGTTAACAATTACAAAATCACTATAGAAGAAGCTATGGGTCTTTCGATGGTTGGAGAAAAATACTTCACGAGAGTGATTGTTGACAAAAATCTTTGTCAAAAATTTCTCAAATCAGAACATCAAGACCCTGATTGGACCAAGGGCATCCCTCGAAGCTACATCAAAGAGGAATATTGAATGATTCTCATAATTCTAAAGAAATTCGTCACCTGCGAGGGAAGGTATGAAGTGACCTTCATTTATCATTTAAAGATTTTATCACATTTCGAGGGAGGACCACAAATTAATTTTCCCCAATTTCTATGGATGAGTTTAAAGAAAATGGTGAGAGGGGTGAGGTCACTTTCCAAGAAACCTAAAACTAGCCTTCATCATCATGGTTTAATCAAACTTTTGGTTGTTCATTCTTTAAAAACAAAAGGTGGTAGTTGGAAGAAATTACTCCAACAAAGTTTCTCTCAAGAAAAATCCAAATGTGTTGAGACATAGTAGGCAGGGACACACAGTGAAGGTTCAAGAAGAAAGGAAAAGAAAGATAGAAAGGTGACATTAGGAGGTAAGGAAGGCACTGTTATTCCTAGATCATCTCATCCCATTGAGAAATTAGTGACAAAAAATTTTGTCGTAGGGTAACCTACTATATCGAGGAAGAAGACAACCACCCAATCCCAGAAAGTAAGTCCTACCTCAGTTCAAAAGAGTAAAAGATGAAAACAAGACTTGGAGCTAGGAGGTTGATCAGACAACGGTCCTGAAACAATCATGGATATGTCATTAGAACCATCTAGCTAAATAGAGAAGACCCCTGACCTCAACTTACAAAGAAAGAAAAAGTTTGTACAAGCTAAAGCATCTAGCTCAGTCCTGCGCCCTAGAGACCAACTATCACAGAGTAAGAAACAAAAGAAGGAGGAGACATATCAACAAGAGATTTTACATGAGGCAACTATAAAACCCCTTTGAAATCCCCTAAAGAATTGAAAAGTGTTCCTGAATCTACTCAGCCTTTCCAAAAACTGGTTGGTGAATTGAAGGAAACCGCTAAGATGACAAGAAAAAATAAAAAGAAACTAGAAGGGAAGGAGGCACAAGTTCCAGAGCCTACACCTCAATCTTCTAGGATAGAAATATGGATTGGCCAGTAGAAGAAAACCCCAGAATTCACAACTCAAGTCCGCAAGATAAAAGTCAAATCGACAAAGGAGGAACATGTGTCTAGGCCTACCCCTGTCAACAAATCTAAGAAAAGGAAATTGTTTGAAGAAACTCCTACCCCTCTCAGCAAGTCTAAGAAAGTTTCACTGCCCATACGAAGGACCACCAGAAGTATGGCCAAGAAGGTGACAACTCCAAACATACCTTCTTCTCAAGGAGAGTCCATGGATATTCCAAGTTCTCCACAAAAAGAAAGTGGCTGTGGAGCCACCATAAGAGAAATAGAATGGTTGGTAAAAATAAGTGAGAAGGAAGAGTTGGTAACAGAGACTTTGAGGGATTTGAGGAAAGAAAAATAAGCTCGAGAGGTGGTAACTCAGGAAGCACTCACACCTAGCCCAGACAAGTCCCTGAGCAGATGAAAAATGATCATAAAGACTTTGAGGACTTTGAGGAAAGAAAAAGAAGCTCGAGAAATGGTAGCTAAGGAAACACTCACACCTAGCCCAGACAAGTCCCTGAAGAAATAAAAATTGTTAATAGAGATTGATAAATTGAAGTAAGAAGTTGAAGAATACAAAATATTGGACAAGCGTATCAAGGCAGAGAATGAAGAATTGAAGGAACAACTTGCATAGGTCTCGTCCAAACTTAACAAGGTCTTACGATTGATCAATTACACTAGGGTGGTCAAGAAAGAATTGAAGAGTGAAACTTCTAGTTTTAACATTCTTCAATCTGAGTAATAATAGAGAAGGGTCCACTTGTGCATAATTTTTTTGGGTATCAGTTTTTGATAACATTGCATGAGGACATGCAACAACTTCAGCATGGGGGAAATGTTGAGTCCCTATTTTGACATAGATAATGCCCTATATTACCCTGTATCTAATCCATTTATGTCTATGATATAAGCCTATACTAGACTATTCCCTCCCAAAACACATACCTAATAGTTGTGTTCATGTTCACAAGAGGTAATTGATGATTTAAAGCATGTTTGTTTAATTTTCTTAAATTAATTTGATTAAAGTGTTTTATTTTATATAGTCCTAATGGTTTGATTCATGAGAAGTATATCCGACACTACCAGACACCGTGCAATCTGGTACCAATTACATTATGGTACCCAAGGTAGTTTTGATCCGATACCAAATCCATTCCGGTACTAAGTCATGCGCTATTCCGGTACTACCTGATCTGCATCCATTCTGTTACCAGACTCACGATTGTGTGCAATCCGGTACCAGAACCTCTGTTTCCAGAATGTGCCAGTTGGACCAGAATGATGGTGAATATTTGGAGAAGATATTTGAACATAAGCGCCCAAATTAGTTTTCAATTTTCAAGAGAATCCATCGCTCATGCACTTCGTGTCATGAGGATGGAGTCGATTCCTAAAAATTCGATGTAAATCTTAAATTGTAAATTTTCTCAAACTGTTTAATTCTTATCCATAGATATTGATAGTATCATCTTCTTACATTATATAAGGAATGTTGTATAGATGATAGGGAGTGATAATAGCAAATGTAACGAAGTATACTGTCAGAACGAGACGATACCTATCGTTTGTATGTATGAAGTAAAAGACTATTGATCCAATTTACTAGTTGAATTAATGCAGAAGATCTTCTATGCCAATTTTTGAATGTGAGTGAAAAGATTTAGTATGTTACTTTCTTAAGAGGTTCCTTGTTGGTTCGGCAAGGGCCCACCTCCCCAACTAAGGTAAACCTCCTTGTATACATTTTGTGTGTTTGTGTGGATATTTTACAACAGTGTGTGTGTGATTAATCTTTGATTTATTTTTGGAGTTTCAGCATTAAGTTAATCATTTTTTGGATTGGTGTGAATAAGCAGGTGTTAGATCAAATAGACATTTCATTCTCAGATGTTGAAGATGGCTATTTAATTATTTTAAGCATGGACTGATATATTGATTTTATGATTGCAATAGATTTAGTGTATCAAGGAATCATAAGACTTTATATCTCATCTTCATGCTCTGTAATAATGTCTCTCTATTATACTGAATATTCCTTGTGTTGGTTTGATTGAATTACATGAAGCTAGAGTTGGTTTTGATTTCAAGAGTGATTGGAATTGATTGCTAGTTACTGCTTTGATTGCTATAGGAGACAAGCTTCTTAAGTTCATCCCTTTAATTCATGAGCCTAAAATGAACATACTTGTTTCTTTAGGACAACATCTCTTTGATTGGTTGTTTGTTTAAGTTTCATTATCAGTTTTCTCTTCTAAGTTCAAAGATATTTGAAGTATTTAGAAATCTTAGAAACAAAGTTTTTATGTTATTAATTATTTCCTATATGCAATAGACTTAGGTAGGCTACCTGTTCTCGGCATATATAGTGAACAACTCATTTGATTACGAATCCCGGATTGACATTTAAATGAGTGTAAGATATATATTGAACATATTTATACACCAACACAAGTTTAACAAGGATGATGACTCGCCTGATGTTGATTAGATTTCATATAGGTCTATGATAGGTAGCCTATTATACATCAAAACACCCCGTCTAGACATAATTCATGTTGTTGGAATGGTAGGAAGGTATCGGGATACACCTAAACAAAGTCATCTATTAGTTGTCAAAAGAATATTCAGATACTTGAAAGGAACAATGAACTATTTCCTATGGTATCCTAGGAATCAAAATTTTCAACTATGAGTCTATTTATATGTTGATTGGGATAACTGTGTGGATGAAAGGAAAAGCATGAGTGGAGGTGCATTCTTCTTAGGATATTCCCTTGTAACATGGTTGAGTAAGAAGAAAGGTTCCATTTCCTTATCAACTACAAAATTTGAATACATTGTAGATGCCAGTTGTTGTACCCAAGTATTGTGGATGATTCAAACACTTGCAGACTTGGAGGTAAAATATATTGCGTTGATCCCAATTCATTTTGATAATACTAGTGCAATTAGTGTGTCAAAGAATCTTGTATTTCATTCCAAGACCAGGCATATACCCATCATGTATCACTTCTTGAGGGAAAATGTGACGAACACTGATGTTTATTTGCATTATATTCCATCCAAAGATCAGATTCCTGATATCTTCACTAAATCTCTTGCAAAAGCTCAGTTTGAGTATCTACACCAGAAGTTGGGCGTGACCCTGTTATCAAGTTAAAATAGTCTATCTAATCAGGGGGGGGAGTGATTTTAGTATATCTGATCAAGGGAGAACAGAGTCACTCTTTGGTTTCTTTGACAATGATGTCAAAGGGGGAGAAAAAGGTGACGTTTGTATGCTACAGTTGGAGGTCTAAGAAGAATAGTGCACCCTTTCAGGGTTTCCATCAATGCCAAAGGGTGAGATTGTTGGCATGTTTACAGGAAGAATTTGATTGCCATTGATGGAAAATAACAATAGTGAACCAAACCTTGAGAGCACAAAAGACGAGAAATATCAGAAGAGATAGTGGTTTTCAGAAGTGTAGATGAGGTCCAAGAGATAGACTCGCATGAGGAGAAAAGATTGAGACCCATGAACACTTAGAAAACCTTCTAATTCATAGAGATCAGAATCTTAGGAGGAAGAGTGACAGTGGTTGTTGGATCACCTATACAGAGGACCAAAAACAGTCAGATTGAATTAATGGAAGGATAGGATAAGCGGGGAAAAACGTTTGAGAATTGGATCATTTGAATCCTCGTTAGCTATCAAATCATTCTAAGTGGAAGGAAAGGATTAGATAGAAGAGATACATTGCAGACAGATCGAGCCATCGATATAGGATCATGATCGATGAACAACATTTACTTAGGGTATAAATATGCGAGGAGGTTAAGCTTTGGAAAAATATCACTTTGGATTTTTTAGTTTGAGATTTGAAAAACCTGAAGCTCGGAGAGAGAGAGAGCCAAAATAAAATATTGATCATTGGATCATCCAAAGAATATCACAATCATTAGATCATCCAAAGAAGATATAAAGTGTCAGATCATCCAAAGATAATTTGGGTCGTCTGATCTAGAGTGTCAGTTTGAGAATTGAAATACCCGAAGCCCGAAGAGCTGGAGATCCAAAATAAATTGTCGACTGTTGGATCATCCGAAATAATTCTCAAACGTTAGATCGTCCGAAGAAGATCTCAATCATCATATCATCCGAAGAAAATCTGGGTTGTCTAATCCAGAAAAGACGTGGCGTAATCCTGTGGACTCTGTGTAAAGACCTAAAGAAAGCCTCAACCATCTGATTCAAGGAAATGTGGTAGACCACGTTAGCAAGGACATCTGGTAGAACACATCAGCAAGGACATGTGGCAGATCATGTCATTGAATGACACATGGAAACCACTCGGTATGTTCTAGGTCAATGGTTGATGTGTGTAATGTTACGTCACTCCGAGAGATTTACTTCGGGAGTTTCATCACCAATGAATGAAAAAATATATGAAGTCCCGAAGGATGAAGTCATGAAGAGATGAAGTGAAAAAGGACTAAATTCCCAAAGTACTAAATGTTGAACACCCGAAGAAGACCCTGGTTGTGGATATCCAGGAGGGGTATGTGTCAGAAAACTATGCATTTGAGGGAAATACTCTGGGAAAGCGTGAATATTTAGAATGGAAATATCTAAAGTCTGAAGACCCAAAGGAGATCTCAACCATTTCTCCGAGAGGGACACGCGTCAGTGGATTTTCAACTTCGGAAAAAGGTTATAGACATAAAGTTAAAGTTGAGATTTGAAATCTATGAAGTCTAAAGACCCGAAGGACATATCTATCATTGATTGATAAGAACAGGTGTCTATGGATCATGAAATTCAGAAGATTGTCATACGAAAGAAACAAGAGTTTGAGAATTGAAAGTCCCAAAAGTCATACTCGCGAAGGAGATCCTGATCATAGAATCAGGGAAATAGGTTTCAATAGATCTTCCACTCCGAAAGATTGTCATATGGAAAAAGTGATATTTAAGACTTGAAACTCCCAGAGCCCTGATCATGAATTAGATCACAGTCATTGATTTAGGAAGGACAGATCTGAACCGTTAGTTCAGAAGCCCCGTCAATATCGTGAGATCGATGGTCCCATCACATTGTGTGGATTGAAGGTGCATGAACATTAATAAGTTAAGGACACGCCCTCAATCGCGTGCTCACATGAGTTCATCACCCAAGGTCACATTGATAATGGAGCTATTCCAGCTAGGCATTAGTTTGAAGTTCGAGAGATCGATATTTGGAAGTGTCGCGATGAATCACAAAAAATACCCGAAATGCAAAGTCCCGAAGTGTTAGGCCTATGGTCACAACTATGGTCACATCAACGAAGTTTAAGGGAGTAGATAGCACATCTCTAAGCTCCACTTCGGAGATCAAGAGTTGGGAGAATCGATATGTCGCATACCAAGATTCCCTAAGTCGTGAGTCACAAATCACCTATTGGATAGGTGTATGGTCATCGTTGGTGGTCACATGAAGGAAGGGGCCTAGAAGCCAAAGAAGACAAAAATTCCTGACTGTAACTACCATAGAATATGAAGAGTTACGACTACCATAGAAGCCAAAGAATATCAGTATAGCACCTGCTAATGATGAGAAGATTTAGAATAATCACCAGGGAAGATGAAGAGTTCAATGATGATCATGAAGAGGAATCGATGTGATGAATACATGCAGAACTGAAAAGAGAGCGTTCTTTTTCAAGAGTGATGCATGTGGGTAGGATGAGATGCAATGCATAATCAAAAGGGGAGATTTTTTGTGCAATAAATAGCATGCAGAGGTAGCACAGAGTATAAAAGGAAAAAGAGAAGCTGAACAACGACAGTGTTGAGCGTAGGAGGAAAACGAGTAGAGAATAGAAGCTAAACGATGCAGAAGAAGAACATAGTATAGAAGCTAAAGAAGGCAGAGGAGACAAGGAGCTGTAACAGACCATATCAGAGACAGAGTAAGTAAATAAAGTTTTGTAATATTCATCCAGGTTGGTAGGGTGGTGCTAGGGAGGATTGTAATACTCTAAATTCTAGTTGGTGGTAGAATATATTCTTGGAGTTGGTCCTTCCATCTATTTGGTGCTATAGAAAGATGAGATTTGGTGCTCTCTATAATTTGTAGCTTTCTATTATAGGTTGTAGCCTCATAATTTATTTGGAGCTCAAAGACTATGATGTATATGAAATTTGGAGCTTGATTGACATCCTAAGAAGAAGAGGTTTTCACCCTTATGGGTTTCCTCAGGAAAATCAATGTCTCTATGTATTTTGTGTGATTTATCATTGTATATATATCCATGTTAAGTTATCAACAACACATTAAATAATAATCTAGAAAAAATCAAAAAAGGGAAAAAGTTTCAATCTTATATACATAACTAATTCACCCCCCCCTCTCAGTGATATTTCCTACAATTGTCACACTATCACTGTGAAATATACTATTGTAAACATGTACCAATCAATCTGCACCAAACAGCATGTAACAACCTGTAACAAACAACTTGTAACAACCTGTACCAAACAACCTATAATCAATCTATACCATAAACAAGTGCATCAACCATGCACCAACCTATACCTCAACTTGTACCATTGGCGAGTGCATCAACCATGCACCAAATATGTACCAATAATGCATCAAATACACATAAAATATGACTCATCAATATTTATGCACATAATCAACTATACACCTCATGTATGTGCCAACTCATCAACTACTTGTTTCAACCATGTACCCAAAATGTACCACAACCAAAACACCTCATCAATTTCATGATACAAATATGATTTGTAACTCTGGAATAGACATAGTGTATATTATCACATACCTGCAAACCTTCCTTAACTTTAACAACAAGAGACTAGTAGTTTCATCAAACTTTGCTTTAGTCTCACATGACTAATTTTGGATTAGTCAACAACCCTAACTTGAAATAGTCATAACTATGTACCTATAATGAATAAACATATGAAAATATTACACAATGTTCTTGAGTGTATTTTATGCAATTCATGTAGTTTTCACTACTTAGACCCTCTCAGAAAAGGAGTTATAGAAAAATTGGCATACCTTGTTGAATTTTGGCTTATTCTAGAGAGAGAACTTGTAGAGCATGCCCCACATGGAATATTTGTTGTATAGATCTGAAAATGGTGCAAAACATACTAGAGCATGTACTCTAACCAATACATTTGGTCTTACTGAAGTTGGATTATTTATGAAAAACGTATGATGTTTTTACCCTAAACACATGTTTTAGACTAGTTTAGGACTAGCCACAAACCCTATTTTCCACAAAGTGTAACTCAAAAAATACAAAGATCCACAAGTTGAAATTTTTATCACAAATACTTGCATATGCTTCCCCAACGAACACCAGATTTCACAGTCTCAATCATTCTAGAAATTTTTTTATTATGAAAATGGGGAGATGACCTGTAAATAACATACCTTAGAAAGCATCATAAAAAGAATTTATCCTCCCTTGAATTTCGACCTTCTTTACTTCACCTTCCCTCTAAAATTCACCTTAGATATCCTTTGGTTACCTCAGTCACTTGTAGATATTCAATATGCTCAAGTATAATTAAAATGAGGGACCCTTGACTTTTATTTATACTTTTATGTAGCTTCCTCAAGGGGTTACCTTCTAACCATGTTAAACCACTTTCCTTATTTTAGGGATAACCCACTTCTAACCACTTGTACACTTATTAATTTCTCGATTAAATTTATTATTTAAATAATTTATTTTGTATCCACTTTGACTTATAGTACACTCATCACTTAACTTTATTATTTAAATAATTTCTTCTTTTCAACCACTTTGACTACTTTGACCTTTTGGGGCTTCTATATGACTCATGAGGGTTCTGTAACTTCACATGGCCATAACTCTCTAACCGTGAGGAGTTATATGGCGTTCCACATACCACTGGAAATGCCATGACATGTACTATCCATATAGAATATTCTTACCCTCAAATATATCAAAACTTATACCATTATCCACAAAAAAAACTTGGGTCCACTACCCAAACCTTTGTGCTACCGCAATTTTCTACTGGACTTTGTTCAACAGTTGACATCAATGAAAACCGACCCAATTAATAAAAAATATCCCCCTTTGGCATTAATGGCAACAATCTGATGCAATATTGAAGGCATATCACTCATGCTCCCCATACTACCATTGTTCCCCCTGGAAACATGCCTATGTTCTCTCTCTCCACGCATTTACCTTTGCATCTGATAAATCTCTCCACCTTGGTTATCAATGAAAAATTTATCTTTCCATCTGAGGTTACTCCCCCTGACTGAACTCTTCCTGAAATTGATCTCCCAACCTGAACTGTACTCTTTATGGTGCTTCGTTGTGTAAATCTAAGACATATAAGATAATCATTCAAAATCATTCATTTAGGAGTAGAAATTACTCTAATTTTCTAGTGAAGATACTCAAAGGATTCCCGTGGAATCAGTTTTGTAAAGATGTCTTTCACTTGTTTGTTTGTGCCCAAATATTCAACTCCGATGTTCTTCTCTGCAACTTGTTCATGAAGAAAGTGATAATTCATTGGAATGTGCTTCATCTTGGAGTCCATCACCGGGTTCTTTGAGATATTTATGGAACTTGTATTATCACAATAGATTGGAATGGGCTCATCATACTCAACCTGTATATCTGTCAAAGTTTGTTTCATCCACAGAACCTATGTACAACATCTTGTTGCTGCAATATACTCTACTTCGACTATAGATAAAGATATTGATGATTGTTTATTTCTTAGCCATGATACTGAACACTAACCTGAGTAAAATGTTTCTCCACTGGTGCTTCGTCGGTCATCAATGCAACCTGCCCAATATGCATTTGTGTAGGCAATAAGTGATAGATACTTTACTTTTGGATACAATAATACAAACTCTTTTGATCCTTTGAGATATCTGAAAATCCTCTTCACTGCTAATACATGTGATTCATCTATGGTAATACTCCCAATTCCATAGTTGTAAAAACCCTCTTTCATATTCATCTATGGTCATACTGCAGAAATTGGGGCTCTTGCCAAATGTTTTCCCAATTTTCACCATATATTCTGCAACTATGAAATTTGTTCAATTTCACCCTAATAACACTAGTTCAACCTCTGGAATAAAAAATCATTGTTGGTTGACATTCCTAGAACAAAATTTTCCCAAACTCAATTCACGAATTGAGATACAAAATGAAGGGATACAACCTACAACACACTCGTTGTAACTTACTCTTCTTTCTCTCATAGTCTCCTCTATCAGAATACAATATTCACAATGATACATAGACACAATACATTTTCCTTATAAAAGAGGGTTTCCTTCTAGGGAAAAAAACCCTAACATAACTTTTTTCGTCAAATCAACTACCTTATAATGAACTCTCCATATTTACTATGAAATTATAATATACATTTACAAGGCAATTTTTCCTTTGAGGGCCCACTTACCCCGGACCCTGCAAGGAGGGAAATCCCCCCTGCAACCCCTCCATGTGGATGTGTGTACAATATTCCAGGGTGTACAGTCTTCATGTGGTATAAACACAACTGAAAACAAAGAGCTATGAGATAAGAATATAATCAGGCTCCACAACCAACAGAAACCTCGACCTTGCTACTGTTGTATTACTAAGGGGGGGGGCGGGGGGTGAATCAGTAATAGGGAAATTTAATCATTTTTAACCATAAAATGCAAGTGTTATATCAATGTAGCATTAAATAAACATGTAATCAACCTGTACCATAAACAAGAGAATCAACCATGCACCAACCTGTACCTCAACCTGTACACTCAATGAGTGCATCATCCATGCACCAAATATGTACCAATCATGAATCAAATACACATAAACTATGACTCATCAATATTTACCAAGATCATCAACTATACACCTCATGTATCTGCCAACTCATCAACTACTTGTCTCAACCATGTACCCAACATGTACTTCAACCAAAATCCCTCATCAATGTAGTCATCTAAATCTAATTTGTAACTCTATAATAGAAATGGTGTATATGATAACACCTACAAACCTTCCTTAACTTTAATAGCAAGAGACTATCATTTTCATCAAACTTTACTTTAGTCTCACATGACTAATTCTGGATTATTCAAGAACCCTAACTTGAAATAATCATAACTATGTATGTGTAATGAACAAAGATATGAAAATAGTACTATGTTCTTCAGTTTATTTTATGCAATTCCTCCAGGTTTCACTACTTGTACCCTCTCAGAAAAGGAGTTATAGAAAAAATGGCATACCTTGTTGAATTTTGGATTATTCTAGAAAGAGAACTTGTAGAGTGTGCCCCACACATCACTTTTGTTGTATGGATATGAAAATGTTGCCAAGAATACTACATACTGTAATATAACCAATACATTTGGTCTTACTAAATTTAGATATGTTATGAAGAAGTTATGGAGTTTTTACCTGAAGCACATGTTTTAGACTAGTTTTAGGACTAGTCACAAACCCTATTTTCCATGAAGTATAACTCAAAAAATACAAGGACTCACAAGCTGAAATATTTGTCACAAATACTTGGATATGTTTCCTCAATGGAATCCATATTTTGTGGTTTGAATCATTATATAAATTTTTTTATTGTGAAAATGGTGAGATGACCTGTAAATAACATACCTTAGAAAACATCATCAAAAAAATTTATCCTCTCTTGAATTTCGACCTTCTTTACTTCACCTTCCCTCTGAAATTATCCTTAGATATCCTTTGGTTAACTCATTCACTTGTAGATATTCAATATTCTCATGTGTAATTAAAATGAGAGACCCTTGCCTCTTATTTCTACTTTTATGTAGCTTCCTTAAGGGGTTACCTTCTAACCATCTTAAACTACTTTCCTTATTTTAGGGATAACCCACTTCTAACCACTTGTCCACTTAGTAATTTATCCATTAATTTTATTATTTAAATAATTTATTTGTATCCACTTTGACTTATATCACACTCACCATTCCACTTGATTATTTAAATAATTTCTTCCTTGCAACAACTTTGACTACTTTTACCTTTTGGTGATTCTATATGACTCATGAGGGTTCTCCAACTTCACATGGCCATAAATATCTAACCATGAGGAGTTATGTAACGTTCCACATACCATTGGAAATGGCATGACATGTAATATCCATATATAATAGTATTACCTTCAAATATATCAATACTCATACCATTATCCATCAAACAAACTTGGGTCCATTACCCAAACCTTTGTGCTACCCGAATTTGATACCATACTTTCTTCAACGGTTGACATCAAGGACAACCAGCCCAATTAATAAAGAATATTCCCCTTTGTAATTGATGGAAACGCTCTGATGAAACACTGAAGTCATATCACTCATGCTCCCCCTATTACCATTGTTCCCCTTGGAACCATGCCTCCATGCTCTCTCTCCAGGAATCTACCTTTGCATCTGATAAATCTCTCCCCTTTTATCATCAATGACAAATGTTTATTTCCATATAGGGTTTCTCCCCCTGAATTAACTCCTCGTGAAACTAATCTCCCAACCTAAACTATATTCTTTATGGTTCTTCCTTGTGTAAATATAGGACATATAAGATAAGCATTAAAAATCATTCATTTTGGAGTATAAATTACTCTGAGTCTCTGGTGGAGATACATAAAGGCTTCCCGTGGAAGAGGTTTTGTAAATATGTATTTCACTTAATCTTTTGTGCCCACATATTCAACTCTGATGTTCTTCTATGCAACTTGTTCCCAAAGAAAGTGATACTTGATTGGAATGTGCTTAATCTTGGAGTGCATCACTCGGTTATTTGAGATACAGATGGCACTTTTATTATCACAATAGATTGGAATGGGCTCATCATACTCAAACTGTATATCTGTAAAACTTTTTTTCATCCATAGAAACTAGGTAAAACATCCTACTACTACAATATACTTTTCTTCGACTATAGATAAAGATATTGATGATTGTTTTTTTCTTATCCATAATACTAAACACTCACCCAAGTAGAACGCTTCTCCACTGATGCTTCGTCAAACATCAAAGAAACCTGCTCAATCTCCATTTGTGTAGGAAATAATTCATACATACTTTCCTTTTGGATAGCATAATACAAACTCTTATGTTCATTTGAGATATATGAAAATCCTCTTCACTGTTAATACAAGTGATTTTTTTGGTGCTACTTGAAATCGTTCCACCTGTCCAACTATCTGCATTACATATGGTCTGGATTTTGTCACATATATTAATCTACCAATCATTGAACTATATTGCCTCTCGTATGTAGACTTTGAATCATCATATTTTCTCAACTTGCAATTGGTTTGCATAGGAGTGGTAGTTGGTTTGTAATCTTCCATTCCAAACATCTTTAACATTTATTTGATATACATAGTTTGAGAAATAAAAATTCCTTGGTTCCTTTGATGTATCTAAAGACCCATAAATAAGGATATTTCTTCGAGTAATCACATTTTAAATTCATTCTGCATATCCTTTGCAAATTTCTAGCTTGACATGTCATCTCTACTTCCAAAAATAATATCATCAACATAAAATTCAATTAATAAAATACTATCTTGAGTTACCTTGATGTGTATTTTTTTGTCTGCACTTCCTTTTCTACACCCTTCCTGATGTATATGTTTATCCATTCTAGAGTACCATGCTCTAGGATCCTATTTTAGACCATACATGGCCTTCTTCAATTTACACACATAATCTGTGTTCTCTGACAACTGAAATCATTCTAGTTGTTCAATGTAGACATCTTCTTCAAGTTCCCTGTTCAGAGAAGTTGATTTCACTTCCATATGTTACACTTTAATTGTCTTGGAGCATGCATAAGCTAAAAGAAATCGAAAATTTTCCATTCTGACAATTGGGGAAAATGTCTCTTCAAAGTCGATTCCTTCAACTTGTGTGTATCCTTTACATACCACTCTAGCTTTGTTCCTTGTAACATGTCCATATTCATTCAATTTATTTATGAAAACCCACTTTGTGCCAATCACATTCTTATTATTTGGTCTTGGAACCAATTCCCAAGTATCATTCTTCTCTATTTGATCCAATTCTTCATCCATGGCCTTATTCCAGAGCTCATCCTTTTTGGCCTCTTCAAAACTTCTTGGTTCAATCGTAGATAAGAGTGCTAGGTGTGTTTGCGTTGGTGAACGAATTCTTCTTCTAGTCTCAACTCTTGCATATTTGTTACTGATAATTTGATCTGAAGGATGATTCTTGTGTACTCGTTCTCTAGGTATATTTGGAGGAACTTGTTGAACTTGCTCTTCTACTTTTGTTTGATCCTCTTCATCTTCCCTTTCTACTTATTCTTCATCATCTTCTTCTTCTTCGTAAATTTGTTCCATTGATTCATTTTCTTCTTCCGTTAATTCTCGTCCACTTGTTTCATCAATTGTTATATTGATGCCTTCCACAACTTTTTTCAACCTCAGATTGTACGACTTGTATGATTTCTTTTTACTTGAGTAACCAACAAGTACTCATTTGTCCACACGAGAGTCAAATTTTTCTATTCTTCCATATTATCTTTTGATGTAGCATTTTCTTCCAAATACTCTGAAGTGATTCACATTTGTTGATCTTCCTTTCCATAGATCGTAGGGATTTTTGTCTTTTTTGTTTCTGATCATTACTTTGTTTTGAATGTGAACTGTTGTATGAACTGCATGCGAACAAAAAATGTCTGACAATTTTGAATCCATTAGAATTGCTTGAGCCATTTTATGTACTATCATGTTCTTTCTTTCAACAAATCCATTCTGTTGAGGTGTCATGGCAATGAAGAATTGTCTTTTTATTCCATGTATGTTCCGGTAGTATATAAATTCCTTTGAATTGAACTCTCCTCCATTATAATATCTCAAACATTTGATTTTTGAATCCATTTCATTTTCAACAATTTCCTTGTAGACCTTGATGTTTTCAAAAGATTCTGACTTATTCCTGAGAAAGCAAACTGCAGTCATTCTTCTATAATCATCAACTAATAAGATAACGTATTTCTCACCTTTTAAACCCTTTGTTGTACTTGGTCCAACTACATCAGTATTTACAATTTCCAGTCGTCTTGTCGTTGAATATTCCTTTGATTTGAAACTGGTCTTTGTTTTCTTTGCTTGTTGACAATGCATGCATAAAGTGTTGGTTGGTTTCGTGATCTGGGGAATTTCTCTAACTGCTTCCTTTTTTCTGAATTTGACAAGGTTATCAAAGTGTATGTGAACCATTCTTCTATTCCATATCTAACTTTCATCTTCCTTTCCTAGAAAACACATTTCATTTCCAATTTCACTTAATATGTATATGTTGCTTGAATTTCTTGCAGTTGTTGCAATCAATTTTCATGAACCTTCTTTTCGTATCTCACACTTCTATGAATCGAAAGTAATTTTATGGCATTGGTCATACATTTGAATTACACATAGAAGATTATGTTTCATATTTTCTACTAGTAGAACATTTTCTACCTTGGTATTCTTGTTTCCAATTCTGACTGTGCCTATTCCAATGATTTTAGTTGAATCATCATTTCCGAAGGAGACTGATCCATCAATTTCCTGTCTTAATGTAAGAAACTTGTCCTTATCACCTGTCATGTGTTTTGAACAACCATTTTCAACATAACAAACATGTTTCTTCTGCTTAGCTTGTAGATAGAGTGTGCATTCTTTATTGCTATATTGATTATGCTTTCTTATCCATGTTCTCTTATGAGGTTCTTGTCTATGACTGTTTTAGTTTTTTTGTGGTTCTCTAGGAGGGATTGCCATTCTACATTTTTTTGGCCATGTGTCCAAAGTTGTTTCACTTGTAGCATTCCACTTCAGTGCTCAATGATTCAAAAAAAATTTCATTTGTTATTTGTGTTTCAATAGGCCTTCTTGAATAACCATTTTGTGTATGAATTTCAAAGTTGTTTATTTTCCTCTTATTATCTATGCAACTTACAACTTCATGTCCAAAATTATTGCATGGATAACATAAAACAAAAAATATAGTATGATACCTCGGAGTTGAAGATATTTTGAAATGAGTTACTTTTGTGAATCCTTCTTCTTCTTGAGGCCTATTTGTTTATGTCGGTCGCTGATTCCAAAATATGAATCTTCTCGGTGGATGAGTTTCCCTGCAATCTTCCTTGTAGGTCTTCCTATACTCTTTGATTATTTATGCATAAAATTTTGGATATGTTTCTTGTTTTGTTATTTTGGAGCTTGATCCCTTTTTTGTCTGATAGTATCCAAGTCTAGACCAGACATGATGAGTCTTTTGACTGTTGATAATGTCCTCCAAAACTTTTGAGTTGTTCTACATATTTTTCTTTTGAAGATACTTTCTCAATGTGACAATATATGCTTCCAAATTTCCAATGATCTTGTCTCTTTCTTCTAGTTGTTATTTGAGTGCTTATTCAATTATTTTATCTTCTTCTATTTTAACCTTCAATTTCATGATCATTCGTTCTAGTTATTCATTGTCTTCTTTCTTGTCTAGTTCTTCTTGTAGCTTCTTGTTTTTCTTATTTTCTCTTCTTATAACTTATATGACACTCAACAATTATTCTCAGTAGTCAACTTTGGTCTCTTCATATTCTTCTTCTTTATCATAGTATTCTACTACCATGAATAGAACTCTTTCTGTCTCACTGTCACTGACTTCATCTTCATCTCATGAGGAGATGTCTTCTATGGTACATAAGCTTTTCATGAAATATTTATTTTTGGTTCTTTTTCCTTTATATGTTTGTTTTCTATTTGACTAATCTTCATCACTCCTGTTATTTTTTTGATGGGGACATTTGTTAGCAAAATAACCAATACCATCACAATTAAAACAAATCAATGGAATCTTACCTTTATATCTTCCATTGGTTCCCTTGTTCAATCTTCTGACAAAGTTGGCCACTTCTTCTTCATCATATTCTGAGAATTCACCGTTGTTGCTATGTTCCTTTTTCTTTCGGTTTTTCTTTGACCTTTTGGATGCTTTGAAATATGATTCTTTAATATATGGATTTTCCTGTTCAGTTCTCATTTCATATGCTATGAATATTCCATGTAGTTTGTCCATGATTATTGAGTCTAGATCTTCTCTTTCTTCTAGTCCTAATATATTAGGATCAAGTCTCATAGGAAGAGATCTTAGTACCTTTTTAACAATTACAAATTCTTCAATTTCTTCATCCAATCCTATGATTGCATTCACTGTTTCATCAACTCATAAGAAGTAAGCTGCAATATTCTCATATTCATTCATATTTAGTTGTTCGAATTGACTTCTATAAGTTTGAAGTTTTTCTTCTTTGACTTTTGAATCTCCTTCATAAATATTTTGATGTTTGTCCCAAATATCTTTAGAAAATTTACAATGTACAACTTTGGTATATAGTGATTCACCAAGACCATTCAAAAGTGAATTTGTGGCTTTGGAATTATTTTTACTGAGTTTCACTTCTTTTTCACTTGTTGGCGGAACTACTGGTTATTTGTATACATCTACTACTGATTGCCAAATTTCAAATCCATGTTCCTGTATATATGTTTTCAACCTTCTGCTCCATAATGCATACTTATGTCCATCAAATTGTGGTATTCCATTTTTATACATGTTGTTTCTCTCCATGATCTACCATTCAATGGTTAAACTTATTTTTGAAGGAACCTGCTCTGATACCAATTGTTGGATTACTGAGAGGGGGGGTGAATCCATAAAAGAGCAATTTAATCATTTTTAACCATAAAATGCAAGTGTTATATAAATGTAGCATTATCATCCAATAGTTTCATAGTAAATAAAAAATTAACAAATGAGCAATCATACAGATACACAATACATCAATGTATTTATGTGGACACCCAAAGAAGGAGAAAACCATGTAATGATTTTTCTTATATGTATTTAACAATTACATTAATTGGAAGCACCAAATTCCTTTGTTTTCGAGATGCAACTGGAAGGAGGCTCCAACCCCATAGTTTCTTAGGATACAACCTGAGATAATCTCCAACTCCTCAATTCTCTAGATACAACCAGAAGGAGGCTACAACCCCCTATGTTCTTCGGATATAATCGGAAGGTGGCTACAACCACCTGTTCTTTCCCCGTACAACCTCCTTGTAGTATAAGTATAATGATGGAACCAATGTCACACTATCACTGTGAAATATACTTCTGTAAACATGTACAAATCAACCTACACCAAACAACCTGCACCAAACAATCGGTAACAACCTATACCAAACATCCTTTAATCAACATGTACCATAAACAAGTGCATCAACCATGCGCCAACCTTTAACTTAATCTGCACCATCAACGAGTGCATAAACCATGAATCAAATATGTACCAATCATGCATAAAATACACATAAAATATGACTCATCAAGACGTACCCACATCATCAACTATACACCTCATGTATGTGCCAACTTATCAACTACTTGTCTCAACCATGTACCCAACATGTACCTCAACCAAAATTCCTCATCAATTTCATCATCCAAATATGATTTGTAACTATGTAATATAACTAGTGTATATGATCAAATACTTGCAAACCTTCCTTAACTTTAAAAACAAGAGACTATCATTTTCATCAAACTTTACTTTAGTCTCACAAGACTAATTTTGGATTAGTCAACAACCCTAACTTGAAATAATCATAACTATGTACCTATAATGAATAAATATCTGAAAATAGTACAAAATGTTCTTCAGTGTCTTTTATTCCATTACTCCAGGTTTCACTACTTGGACCCTCTCAGAAAAGGCATACCTTGTTGAATTTCAACTTATTCTAGAGAGAGAGAACTTATAGAGTGTTCCCTGCACAAAATATTTGTTGTATGGCTATGAAAATGGTACACAAAATACTAGATATTGTACTCTAACTAATACAATTTGATCTTACTGAGTTTGGATCTGTTATGTAGAAGTTATGACATTTTTACTCGAAACACTTATTTTAGACTAGTTTCAGGACTATCCACAAACCCTATTTTCCACGGAGTGTAACTCCAAAAATACAACAAGACACAAGATGAACTTTTTATCACAAATACTCGGATATTTTTCCTCAATGGCCTCCATATTTCGCATTCTAAATCATTCTAGAAAAAACTTTATTACGAAAATGGTAAGATGACCAGTAAATAACATACCTTAGAAAGCATCATCAAAATAATTGATCCTCCCTTGAATTTTTTCCTTCTTTACTTCACCTTCCCTCTGAAATTCTCCTTAGATATCCTTTGGTTACCTTAGTCACTTGTAGATATTCAATATGATAAAGTGTAATTAAAATAAGATACTCTTGCCTCTTATTTAGTCTTTTATGTAGCTTCCTCAAGGGGTTACCCTCTAACCATCTTAAACCACTTTCCTTATTTTAGGGATAACCAACTTCTAACCACTTGTCCACTTATTAATTTCTCCATTAACTTTATTATTTAAATAATTTATTTTGTATCCACTTTGACTTATAGTACACTCATCACTTCACTTTATTATTTACATAATTTCTTCTTTGCAACCACTTTGACTACTTTGACCTTTTGGGGATTCTAGATGACCCATGAGGGTTCCCGAACTTCACATGGCCATAACTCTCTAACCGTGAGGAGTTATGTGACGTTCCACATACCATCGGAAATGGCATGACATGTAATATCCATCTAGAATAGTCTCACCTTCAAATATATCAAAACTCATACCATTGTCAATTAAACAAACTTGGGTCCATTACCCAAACCTTTGTGCTACCAGAAGTTTCTACCGAAATTTCTTGAAGGGTTGACATCAATGAAAACCAACCCAATTAATCAATATCTACTCCAAGCTTCTCAGTGATCAAAGTAACCTGCAGGAATACGAGACAAACAACTCTATTTCTTATAGATATTTTTAGGAAAAGAATAATCTATCTAAGCTTGATTTGGCATAAGCATAAACAAATGCACCAAAAACAATTGAAAGGAATGGGTCAATTTTATTCATCATAAGTGAAAACGTACATATAGATGATGACAACACTCTTCCAAGCCTTGTTTTCTCCATCCCTTGGATGTACACAAAAGTCTTCATAGTTTCCCTTAAGATCAAAAGTTTCACCCTTATAAAATTATGCTTCCTTTCCCCCATGGATGGACTTTCTTGTATAGGATTTGGAAATCTCAACCACCATTATAAAATGAAGGTAATGTTAATATATTTTCTCCCTAATTTAAGATTTGGAACCTCATAATGGAAGGTAATTTGAGTGAATCGAGGGTATGAGTCATCACTCATCCATAACCACCCAAACATCCTCAGAGATGGCCCTTAGATAAAGGTGGAGTTAGTCATAATTGAGGGTATCCCCCCCAATGCTTGAGACATAGTGTCACTGACATCCCCTGGAAGAGGTCTAGGGAGTGTCACCCAAGGACTGACGCCCTCCAAACATGAACATGGGAGCATCACCCTTCCAACCAATTCAAACATAACGTACAAATCAAGTGTCCGACCTTCAGAGAATGATGTTTCCCTCCTCCTCTTGACTAGCGAAGTGAAAAAATGTTGTTCCATGGTGTCTAAGTTGGTAAAATATGAATGAGACACTTAGGAAAGTGTCGTTTGGATATTACGTGCAACATCCCCAACATCCAACTGGGCTATGCCACATAAAATTTTTGAACTGTATGAAAATTAAGACATATACAAACAGAAACTCTTGCAGAACTTTATATATAAAACTTAAAACAAACAATTACATTTTGTAAATGTATAGATTCATACAGAAATAAGAGTAACATATACATGTAGCATAGACATGAAATACCCATAAATATAAAGACAGGTATAAACCACACATAGGAAAAACACATAAATAATAATGCAACATGTAATATAACACACAATTGACACTTATATTGGTAAAAATATCACCAACTTCATACAAACCTTCCATGAATCTCCCATCCTTAGAAAACGTTGCTCATCACTCTCAGCAGTGTGTCACCCTCGAGATGAGACTAAACTCCACACGGGTAAAGGGATTCCTAACCAGGATAATGTATCTGAGACAACAAGAAAAACTCCATCACAGGTAACAACTCAAACTAACATTTTACAGTCCCTCATTCCTCACATGCTTGTCCCACCCGAGGAAGTGTACCCCTTCTCTTCTCAACAGTCCTTCAGTTGCCCCACTTCCTTTCTGAGATTCAACAACAAGGACGATAGGAAGTATCCCAACCTTGTAGCTGCATTTTATCACCTTTGGGAATTAATTCCCAACAATTATCTCACTTAGAGAGATTTTCTTGCAGGCATGACAACCCGCCTCTTCAATCTCCCACGACCCTTAAAATTTGCTTTTTCATTCTAGCTCCTAAGCTAACTAGGTATGGGTATGGGTACGGGTATGGGTACAGGTACAGTGATAGTAATAGAAAGCTATATAAGACATTTGAATAAGTGTGTGAATGATGATGGAATGAATGAGAAAATAAACTAATTCCAAACTATATGTATGCATGTTCCCAACTTGACACTTGTCATGTTGAGAGCTACTTTATTCCACTTGTCCCCATCTTTAGGACTTAGGATAACATAATTATCCATACTTTATACTTTAAGGAATATTAATATAATATTCATTTTTTGCGTAAGCTCTCTAGCTTATCCCTTCTCCTTAACGTTTAGCGCCCCCCTTCCCTAAATAGTGGAGTTTAGTCCCCCATACTCTTTTATCATGGTCAGTCTACACACAACGATGTATTATATTAATAATAAGACATATACAAAAATAACTGGCTCCTAGATTATAATAACTGGCTCACCGGCCTATAAAACACAACATATACACAAAGCCTCTCTGGACTCAAAATCACGCACAGTTAAGTTTGTTGTGTGCGGTATCCTGGAATGTGCACTCTTCATCATTTTAGTGTGCAATACATGTGTGCATTATACCATGGAAGGTGCATACAAAAATTATATAAAAAACTCACCATCTTTAGTATATTTTCATTTACATTTATCGTTGGGGTTTGGACCATAGGTATTACAATCCCCTCCCCTTATTTATGCACTGTCCTCAGTGCATTATGTACCAATATACAACCAAAATTTCAAAAATCCTAAAAAATATGCGGGAATTATACCCGGATAGCATATTCAAGCTCCCAAGTTGCTTCCTTAGGACCGTACTAGGTCCATTGGACCTTTACAATCTCTATGGCTCGATTCCGGAGCTGTTTGATTTTATGATACTTGTAAAGTGCCTTAATGTTCCACCTGAATCACATTCCAATCAATAACATGATTATCAAAATGTATATATTTCTTAAGAAATGATACATAAAATACATTATGAATGGTCATTGATGTAGGAAAGGCAAGCATGTATGCTATAGGCCCAATCTTGTCTAGGATTTCAAATGGCCCACAATAGCGAGCTTCCAACTTTGAACAATTTCCTAACTTCATGGAATTTTTTTTGGCCTTCACTTTCAAGAATACATGGTCCCCTACTTTAAATCCCTGTGAGTTCTTCCCTTATCAACATAGCTTTTCTTCCTGTCTTGGGAAGCCTTTAAATTTTGTTTTATTTTCAACATTTTCTCTTCCATTTCCCTGAATAAATATGGCCCAACCACTACTCTATCTGTTGGGTTATCCCAACTTACCAGTGTGTTTCACCTTCTTCCATAAAGTGCCTCAAATGGGATCATCTTTAGAGATGTGTGGTACCCATTGTTATAAGAAAACTCTACTAAGTGTAGGTAGTCTTCCCATTTTGATAGTTTATCCATTACATACATCCTCAACATATACTCAATAACTTGATTCACCCTCTCTGTTTGTCCATCTACTTATGGATGATAAGTTGTACTAAAATTCAAATTTGTTCCAAATCCATTAAATAATCCATTCCAAAAATTAGAGGTAAATTTTGGATCTTTGTCAGACACAATTGTATTGCGTATACCATCTAATCGAGAAATTTCTCTCATATGAACATCAACAATGTTGGCTATCTTCTAAGTGAGCTTTACTGGAATAAAATGGGAAGCTTTAGTAAGCTTATCCACCACTACCATGATAGAATCATGTTGATTGTTTGTTCTAGGAAGTTTGGTGATGAAATCGATTATTACAACTTCCCATTTCTACTCAGGAATAGATAATGGCTATAGCAAACTAGTTGGGTATCTATGCTCAACCTTTACCTTTGGACACTGCAAACATTTGGCAATAAAATTAACCACTTATTTCTTCATGCTTGAAAAATAATATTGGCTTTTGACACCTTCAATAGTTTTCTAATAACCTGGGTGTCCAACATAAGGTACATTATGCATTTCTCTCAATATCATATTTTTCAACTCCTGGGAATTTGGTACATAAATTATGCCCCTGTATATGATAATTTCATCATTTTCTAGCTTATAGTCTTCAATTTTCTGCTGCAAAATACCTTGCTGTAATTTTTCCACTAACTCCTTGTATTGCAATTGTGATTTTGCAGCCTCCAAAATTATATCTTTCAAATATGACCAGTAAATGATAATGGATGTATCATGCAACTCAAGCACTCTTATGTTGATTGTATCAACCACTTTTTTCTCTTTCACCTTGATATGATTTATATCAAAGTCATATTCACTAAGAAACTCTAACCATCTGCTTTGCCTAGCATTTAGAGTTGGTTGATCAAATAAATATTTTAGACCATTGTGGTCTATCCTCAACTCAAACCTTTTCCCCATGAGGTAGTCCCTCCACTTCCTCAAGGCATGCACTATGGATGCCAACACTAAATCATGAGTGGCATATTGCCTTTCGTTCTCCTTCAACCCCCTTGATTCATAAAATACAACAAACCCATTTTGACTAGGGACTCCACCAAGTCCTTATTTACATGCATTGATGCATACCATGAAGTATTCATTTACATATGAAATACTTAGTATTGGAGCACTTGTTAATAATTGCTTCAAGTGTTGGCAACTTTTTTCACAATTCAATGTCCACTGAAACTTCACACCCTTCTTTTGCAAGGAAGTAATTGCGTGTGAAATCTTTTAGAATCCTTCAATAAATATCCTATAGTATATTGCAAGGCCCATGCATGATATGAGCTCTATCGCATTCTTTGGCCCTGACCATCCTCTAATGGATTCTATCTTCTTAGGATCCACTGCTATCCCATCCTCTTAAGTGATATGTCCCAAATAATGAATTTGCTTCCGATAAAATGAGCACTTGCACAATTTCGCATACAACGGATGTTCCCTTAATACTTGTAATACGATCCTCGAGTGTTGTTCATGCTCTTCCTCCGACTTATAATATTTAAGAATGTCATATAAAAATACCATTCATTAAACACATGGAGATAAATGGTGCATTTGATAATCCAAAGGGCACCATTGTGAAATCATAATGACCATACCTTGTTATGAAAGCAGTCTTGTTGATATCTTCTTCTTTAATACTTACTTGATGATAACCCGACCTAAGATCAATCTTGGAGAAAAAAAATTCATCTTTCAACTTATCAAAGAGGTCAGTGATCCTTGGAAAATGATACTTATTCTTCATAGTTACCTTGTTCAACTACCTAAAGTCAATTCATAATCTCAATGTTCCACCCTTATTTGTCACAAATAAAATTGGGGCACCCCAAGGTGACACACTTGGGCGTATATATCCCTTCTTCAAGATCTCTTCAAGTTTCATTTGCAACTCATTCAATCCTGGTGTACTCATCCTCTAGGGAGTCTTGGATACTGGAGTTTCTCCGAGAATAAAATTTATGGAGAAATCAATGTCCCTTTTAGGGGGTAATATCGGTATTTCCTTAAACACATCTTCAAACTCTTTTAGGACTGCATAATATTCAATATTTGATTCATTATATTTAGGTGTATCTTCCATATGTGATGCAAATATTTGACACCCTTTTCTGTAAAATTTCTTCAGATGCAATTCTGAAATTTCCTTGATGGTTACTACCCTGGGAGTTCCCTTCACTGTCCTTAGGTTCCCTTCCTCATCCAAGAAAGTAAATGTCTTGTTATGACAGTCTAGGATAGCATGATATTGGTCCAACCAATCCATCCCAATTAGACAGTCATAGGAACCTAAAGGAAAGATGTTCAAATCTTCCCTAGTGTTCATTCCATTCATGTTCATAGGACATGACTTAACCATCTCATTAAATTTTATTTTGACTCTGGTAGCCAGCTGCACCAACCAAGATTTCCCATGCTTTCTTCTTGGAAAGTTCAAACTTTCCACCATCTTAGGATCTATATAACTATGACTAGCACCCGAGTCAATTAAAATAGCAATGTTTTGGTTGTTGATCATACCTTTCACATCAATCATATGTGGTTGATACTCTGCTTTCTTGTTGTAAAAATCTACATAGATCCTTGGTACACTTCTACCCATGTATTCCATTGTTTCATCTTGTTGTACATTGTGAACAATCCTCACTTTTTCACCTCTGTGAGGAAAATATCTAAACATATGATCTCCTTTACAACCCCAACATTGAATAGGTGTTTTCCTTGGCCTTTGAATCCCTATCTCAATCATTCTGAGTTCTCTAGAAGTTGGTTGTCCTTGAGGATTATTTCTGAAGAATGGTGGCTAAGTTCTATTCTTCCTTTGATCCATCTTGAATTTATTCTTGTCTTCACAAGCTTTTTGGAAAGTTGGTCTTGATTGTTGTTGATAATATAGGCATTTAACTCTCCTTATGGTCCCCTCCAATGTTTTGGGATCATCATATTGTATTTTTTCATTGATGAATGATGGAAATCCACTCAAATACCTATGAATCTTAAATATCTCATCCTTGATGAAAGAAACATACTTCATCATTTCTAAAAGCTTCTTTCATATTCATCTATGGTCATACTCCAAAGCTTGAGTTGAAATAACTCTTTCATTTTCTTGTCATAGTATCTCTTTGTCAAATATTTATTTTCAAAATATTTCTTGAATTCCTTCCAGGTAACATTTTTCTCTTTAATGTGTTTCACCTACACAAGATAATCCCACCACATGGATTCCTTTCCCTTGAGTCGATAGATGGTAATTCTTCCTTTTGGATGAGAAGAGTAATTATGAAATTGGAAATACTTTCTCATTCCCAACATCCATGTCTCTGCATATTCATCATTTTTGTGTTCACCATCAAATGTAGGAGGTTTGATTTTGTTCATTTCTCCTCGTAGCTAATCCACTCCAAACCTCTTATTCTTCCTGACATCGGATGGACTTGAGCTTTTGTGTGCTCTCTTATTGGAATTCCGTGGGGATTGATGGTGATGTCTGCCAACACTTCTTGTTCTTCTTTTCTCATCAGGAGACCCGTGACTTCCTAATTTGCTTGAGCCATTGTCGTTATCCCATTTATTTTCTAATCTATTCAAGATCTACATTGAATTCATGTTGAAATCCTCCTACTTCTCCTTGAATATCATAATCATTTAATTATCATATTTATCTTTTGGAAATCCTTTTACAAATTTTTAATGGTCTCTACCATATTCATGTTTTCATCCCTTGCTTATCCATGTCCATTGGCATTTGTTAATGCCCATATGGACATCCATTCTTCTGATCTCATATTCCTCGCTATAAGCCCCCTGTGCATATTCCATTCCTATGAACGCTGTGTTGATTCTGATCTGATCTAGTTGTTGTTAAATCTACAAAATGTGCAACCAACAGAACTTTGCCAGGCTAACTGTTTCAACAATTTCATGAAAATATGAACCTTTCTGGTTCAATAATGCATCATAATTTTTTCTTCCGATTTCATTAAAATTAAATTCTCAGATTAATTTTATGGGTAAATAATTATATTATATTTACCAGTACCTTTTCAACACCTACTTCCATGCTCAATTCTGAGTCTTGAGCAGAAAGTTATGGTTATTTGGAAATCGCCGATTAATTTATCTCTTCACCCTTCAACTTGGTGCAATTATGCATTGTAACTATGTGTTTTTGAACCTACTCCATTAGATATTTAGTAGGATCTCAATTGGGTTTATTCATATACATATTTTGGATAGTCTTTCCAAGTTTCACCTCTTTCTGGTTTCTAGGATGCTAGTTACATCCTGCTAAAGTTCTAAAGCCAATTATTGTTTTTGGTCTGGACTATTTTCAACTTGCCCAAAAATTTAATTAAGCTCTAGGACTATTTTCTATGGTTCAATATATTTCCATAGACTTCTCTTGTTCCTCAAAGTGATTCCAGAGAAGAAATTTATTGCCCTTCGTAGTTAGTTGGGTCTTAAAATTTACCCTCCATTATTTGTTCTATAACTTCCTCATAAAAGCTCAGTTTGACGAGCAATTTACACCATTAGAAATCTCTCTTCAGGCTATTTCATTTGGGATGCATCTCTATTCTTAGGTTTTTTGAGTAGCTAAAAAAATTCTTTAGGGCCTAAAAAATGCACTGCCAAAAGATGACCTTCAAATAGTATAAAATCTCATAGAAATTCACTGGTTTTCTATTGTTGTTGACCATCCAAACGACTTCCCACACACAAATTTTAACATGTATGCCCATATTTAGCATACTCAGTAACACCATAAAGTATCACATGCTTTGAGAACCTATAACCAATGTTTTTCACTTCTCTGTCACGCCAATAACTGGTGTGCACTACTTTTGTGTCGCGCGCAAATATCTACCGCACAGAATTTTGGTTCATGCACTAATACCTGATGCACACAATTTTTCTCACATGCTAATATTTTGCGTGCATTTCACTCTATGTGTTGTACCATTTCATAGTTTAGTATGCCCCCACCGCACACCAGTACTCCGCACTCACCAGTAATTAAATTGTCACGTGACAGCATATACCTACATTATGCGTGCACCAATAATATTCCTCTACGCAATGTCAATACTGCTCACACCATGCACAACATTTTTATGCGTGTGCACATTGCGTGCACCAGTTTTATGCATGGGCCACTCAATTTGCACTGTGCAATGCTAAATTTAGTGCGCATGTTGGCCCTTGACCAAGTTTTGGGAGATACTTGATCATATTTGACCATTTTTGGGACTTCGACGCCCTATCGAAGGAAGCGCATAATATGAAGCAAAGATCACGGGATCTCATCCCACTTTGGGTCCTTTTTGGGTTTTGGGGATAATGTAATTGGATTGGGATGTTGGCCTGTGGGTTTACCCATGCTTAGGCCCACTTCTGTAAATGTATAAGTAGAAGTCTAGGCTATATAAGAACAGGTTAAAAAAGAGTGAAGTTGGTAGCAACTTACTGCTAAGAGTTTATCTATGTGATAAACTTGCAAAGCTAAGTGCAAGTATTGTAAGTGTTGATTGCACATATTGTAAGGAGGCTCCGTGCTAGATCTACTCAGGGAAGGAGTATCTGGCGAGGTGCATGCAGATCGCTTGTCCTATGCGGAGTAGGATCTTGATACGATTTGTGTTGTAACCTGATTGACTGAAGCTAATACAGAAGAAGAGTTGGTGAACATAGCCCTAGGGTGGGGGTGAACCACGTAAATGTTGTGTGTTGTGCTTTGTTCTTATTATTAGATGTTTT
The DNA here is from genome assembly GCA_009831015.1 of Picea engelmannii. NCBI lineage: Eukaryota > Viridiplantae > Streptophyta > Pinopsida > Pinales > Pinaceae > Picea > Picea engelmannii. Next base: position 345,602 of record ML790787.1, on the reverse strand, counting down.
GTATTGCTAAGTGCTTATATTAGATTGGATAGATCCATTCTTCCTTTGTGCTTCTAATATGTGAATGAATGTTAGATATGATATATATGAAGATGATTAGTTCTGATCTACTGTATTTGATCTATTTTACTCTTACTAAGTGTTGAAATCTTAGATCTAAGTAAATCCCGCGATGTTATGTACCTTCTGCTAAGTATAATAAGGAATGTGTATTGATGAATGACCATGCTAAGTGTTGGAACTTGACCAAGTTTTGAAGAACACTTGGTCATATTTGACTGTTTTTGGGACTTCGACAGCTTGTCAAAGATGGAACGCAACGCAAAGCGGAATCATGGAAGATAGACCCCTTTTTGGGTCCTTTTTGGGTTTATGGGATAATGTAATGGGATTGGGATGTCGGCCCATGGGTTTACCCATGTTTAGGCCTATTTTGTATGTATATATAGAGGTCTAGACCATATAGAGAGGGAGTGGATGATATATCTATGTGATGTAGGCTAAGTTGCAAGGGTTGAATCTGTGTGATCAAGGCTTTGTGCATTTTATGTAAGACTTGCAAAGCCAACTGCAAGTCCCTATGAGAGATTGTAGAAGGCTTTGTGTTGTAGTGCAAGGATGAAGGATCTAGCGAGTTGTGCAGATCTTATGTCCTATGCAAATAGGGATTAGGATGGATATGTGTTGTAACCGGATAAATTAAAGCTAATAAATAAGAAGACTTTGTGGATGTAGCCCTAGGGTGGGGGTGAACCATAGTAAATATGTGTGTTGTGCTATGTGCCTCAACCTAATGTGTTTTCCTCTTCCTTTGCTAAGTTCTTTGATGCATTTAGATAGATATATTTATGCTTTGTGCTTCTGAGATATGAATGAATATTAGATTTGGTGTGTAAGATGCGTAATGCTTGATTTACCGAATCTAATCTATCTCATTGTGGCTAAGTGCTGAATTATCTAAGATCTAAGTACAAATTGCGATGCTCTGTGTTATCTGCAAAGTATCATAAGGGTTGAATATTGATGAATAATCTATGCTAAGTGATTGCTAAGTGTTATAATCACATATTTCTGTCCCAGCTAAGGTTGCAGACACTTGAGTCTTGCAACCACCCCTGCCTCTACCTCGGGTGAGACTTCATTTGCTTCGCAAGTGTTGCCGAAAGGGCCGGTAGCTAGGGTTTTGTTGGTGCATTGTTGTAGCGTTGAACCTTGGGTTTTCCCCTGTGCCAACAAATGGTTCCATTGTCGAGACCTAAAACTGTGATTGATGGGAACTGAGCAGAAGAAGCTTTGTGCAAAGATTCGTCCTGAAATTGTGAAAGCTTTATTCATGGATCTATGCCCTAATGTGTAGTGATCCACTTGATCTAAAAAGATATGTGTTGAATAAGGAAGGGCATATCTTAAGGAAAGAAGTCATATGTACAAGAAAAGAGGTTGATACTAAAGAAAAGAAGTAATATCTGTAAGGTATGTGCTCCAATAAAGGTAAGAATAGTTAAAAGTTCTTAGATCTAGAAGCTTTGTTCCCTGTAGAAGTAAAAGAAGTGAATTTTTTTGTTTCTAAAGTATGAATTTAGGTATGCTTGATAGATTTTGTTCTATCTTGAAAACTAGGGCATTATTAGATGAAAGAACGTTTGATATGAATAGATCTGATAAGAATAATGAAAGATATGTTATACGTATGCATAGAAAGAATTTTTGAACTAACCAATGGATGCAGGATCCTAGAAATAAATATTTTCAGGCTAGCCATTATGACCCTAGAAAGCAGTACAAGAAAAGTTGGGGATCATTGAAGAGAATAAGAGGATTAACTCTTTGTTACAGTTGCATAAGACCAGGACATATTTCTAAGGAATGCCCTGGGAGAAACCCTAGTTGCCTCTGTTGTAAGGCTATGGACCATGAAGTACTGGATTTCCCTAGAATGATTGCTAGACTTGAAAAGTTGAATATGGAGCAAGAAAACCCTGAAGGAGATCACGAGACTAAGATTATAGAAATACCCCAGAAAAAATCAGAGATAATGTTGCTGAAAATGAAAGAAACCCTGGATGAACATAAAGATGCCAGTTTGTCAGAAATCTTCAAAGAAAAGGAGAAAATCGAAGTAAGAATATGAGACTTCGACATTGACTGTGCTTTGGATGAGGGAACACAGATGAACATTATAACAAAAGGTACTTGGGAAATCCTAGGAAGGCCTGCTATGGTTCCTTCACTAGGAAAAATAGGGTTTTTTAAAGGAAGAATGGTAACCCTATGTGGCAGGATTACCCGGATAGCAATGAGTACCCATGGAGCTTTGATAGAGGAAGAATTCGAAGTTATTAAATTTATTGAGGACTATGCCCCATTTCCAGCTTTGTTAGGCAAGATCTGGACTGAAAAAGACCAGATCTGGAGAAAAGAAGAAAAGGAAGCCCTAGAACAGAAGAAGCAAGAGCTCGTGGAATTTATGACTAGAAAGATATCCTACTTGATGGAAGAACAAGAGAATAGATCTAAGCTATTAAACATCAGAGACTTGGATTTCGAAGCTATAAGAGCATTAGAGGAGCCACAGAAGACTGAAATACCTAATCCATACGATGGAGGTGTATTACCCTTGGATATGAAGTAATAATCTTATCATCACGAAGTGACTATGTTGAGAGAAGATAAGGATTAGAATGGAAAAAGGATGATCAAGACGAAGCTCTCTAGGAATAAGGCTAGGAAGCTAAGTATGAAGAGGGCCAAGATTGAAATGTTACAGAAGATTCCAAAGGAAACTTCGTAGAAGGAAAAATCACAAGAATTGAGGTTCGCCGAGATATCAAAACAACGACATACGACACTTCATCGTGACGAAGCAGTATAGCCATTGGACTGATATACCCATTGGACTTCCACCCCGAATGGATAGAAAAGAATTAAAGTATCACCACTAGACCATTGGACCACGCCATAACAGATGGATTAATGTTCATGAAATATTTAGACTCGTTGCAAGTAGACCGTTGATGAATTTCCTATTTAGTTCGCCATGTTGTGCCCGAAGAACACTTTTGCCAATTGAAAAATTGAAGCCTACAGAACTAGTGATTGTCTATAGTGACCATTGCAAGAAGATTGTTCATCCTAGTGCAGTATTTTGAGATCATCGTGACCTCGATTATCTTTCCCGAGTGCATATGTCTGACGAGATAACCAAACTTGAGGAATCCATCATAGAGGTCCTTCTCGATTTAATGACCGACAGAGTCATGTCAGAAAGAAGAATTTCCACCAGAGTCCAAGAATCATCGAAGGGAGGAGTGCAAGCCTCCTCCTCAACTTCTCGAGCAAGAACATCTTGAGCTAGCATAGAAAGAAGAACTACGCATAAGGATGACATAGCCAACGCGAAGTTAGTGCCATCCATCCTACCAATTTACATACCCCTCCTGAGTGGTGAGATTAATTGGGACAATGTCCCTAGATACTTTGAATACACCCTAGTCACTGCATATCTACCGAAAGGAGTACGCACATACCACGCAGCTCAAGACAAGGTTACAACATTGAAGTTTTGTGACTTCAACCTGGGGGACCATAAATCTTACAACATACTCGCCCCGTATAAGTACTTGATGAGAAATAAGGGAAATAATTCAAAGCACATCCCTCAACAATGGACGATGGACCTCGCGCAGTCTAATTTTCTTAATGTTATGAAAATACCGCATTTCGGCAGACACCAGGAGGTGAATGCTTGTGTAAAGTTGTTGCTATAAAGTTACCACGGAGGATACCTATGGTTAGATCATCGCATAATTGTTGATCTAACGATGATCAATAAGATTAGTAGGCTTAGCATGCAGGGCCCTGATCCCCATGAGTATTATCCTTGAAATACCGCAGACGTCGCTCTTTCACAGAAGATCAAAGAAGCCTATGGCGATGTTGAGAAAGGCGTGAGAGGCTACAAGGGATATTCTATTGAAAGTGGCAGAGTGCGCCTCGCATGAAAAATGATCACAAGGAAGTTGGTACACAAGAATTTAACAACACAAGTATCTGGCTTTGTAGTTGACCTTGCAGGAAAGTGCACAGAGGGACTACAGATGAATTGATAGAAGTACCTAGTGAATCAATTGGATATTGACTGCAAAGAAGCCCAGGATCAGGGGCATGAATTCCATTTTAGCTGGCTCTTGATATTGGTCGCTTTTGTTGCATGGGAGCTACCAGAAGGTGAAACCTTCTCAGACCTTGACCCCTTTGAGCCACTAGCCACAAAGTTCATTACATTATGGCACTCGAACGACATGAGAAAGAAATGGCAATCGAATGTCATTTTCCACACGTACTATAACCAATTGAAATAATCCATAAGGAGTGAACCACGCATAACCCCGAGCACTTACAGAGATTTCGAACTATGATAAAGTTTAGCATGGACCACCACTTTATATACCTAACCCCACGCACTGATGAGCACTAGGAATAGCTTCAGTCCTATTATAAGCTGACAGAAGAAGACCTGGAAGAGATCACCAAGGAATGGTTGGAGGAACTCCTTGTTTCAGCAGACCCCGTAGAAATGTCTGACATCAATATCCCTGGAACTGTGTAGGATACACCTGGGCCCAGTAAGACAAAGAAGGAAAACATGACGAAGAATACTGAATAAATCCAGGATGTTGACAGCCTATCTGTAAGGACGGATTCCATTACACAAGATGAAGAAGGTGATACAAAAACTCAGAAAGTCGAAGTACCACCACCTAGGGATGAAGAAGACTCATCGAAGAAAAGGAAGTTCTCACCTCTGAAACCTTCCTCCAGAAAGAAACCAAGAACCCCTGTAACCAAGATGTGAACTGCAATCACATTGGATGACTTTGATTTCATTGTTGCAACGGTCAATGATGATTCAAAGGAAATCATAGAGAAGCAGGAGGAAAAGAAGGAACAAATGTATAGCCAAATTGAAATCACGCTCCAAGGAGTACAAAAAGCACTACAGTCTAGTTGAGCAATCTCTACTGCACCTCTTCCAGAAGGAACAACAGAAGTGAGAGATGAATCAGTTCAACTTCGCAAGATTGTTGATACAGTCAAAGTATGCCTTCGACATGCTCAGGAAGAAAAATCACATGCCACCCAAAACCTAAAGAAAGAACAGGAGGAAATTATTGAACAACACCAAGCCATGCAACAAGAGAAGAATGCTCTCCATTAACAATTTGAAGAAGACAGAGCAAAGATCCAAAAAGAGAAAGAGAAACTGCTCACAAAGTACATAGGAATTGAAGAAGTAGTCAACAGATCATTTCACTCTATGACCGTCTTAGAGAAGAAGGCCGAAGAGCCCATAGAGCACCAAGTGATGAAGCTGGATGAATTTATTCAGAAAGTTCAAGAAAGGGTTGTGGAATTAGAGCTTCAGACCATATCACAGACTCCATAAGAAGTGCGCGACCAATCAGAATTGAATTCTCAGAGCGCAGTTGAGAGGATTAAAACACTTGCTGCAGAATGTAAACATCTAAGTAGCAAAAGCACGCAGATATATGAACAATTATCTGAAGACCCAGATTTGAAGAAAATGGAGTCCCAACTCTAGGAATCAAAGCAACACATTGATACAGTACAGGTGCAGCTCAAGCTCCTGTCACCCATCAAGAGGATGAAGAGATCCCAACAATAAAGCATTGCCCAAAAACTCGTTCATACCACACAGAATAGAGTGATGAAAGTCACCGAGAAATTCCAGCCGAGTGAGGAGGTGGCCTACCTATTTTTTGAAGAAATTGAAGGCCAAGGAACACTACTAGAACAAGTAGTTGCTACAGTCGAGCAACAACTAGAAGGACCTATCAGTGAAGCGGTTGTTCAGGAATTTGCTGAGAAAGAAGCAGTAGCACAGAGACAAGTCAAAGAAGCTCAAGCCAAGCTCAAGACCTTTGAGGAAAAGTTACCCAGACCTGAGTGACTTGGGATGAGTCACAAGTGAGTGTTGGGGGCCTATTGGCCCTTGACCAAGTTTTGAGGAATACTTGGTCATATTTGACCATTTTTGGGACTTCGATAGCTTGTCAAAGATGGAGCGCAACGTGAAGCATAAATCATGGAAGATAGACCCCTTTTTGGGTCCTTTTTGGGTTTTTGGGATAATGTAATGGGACTGGGATGTCAACCCGTGGGTTTACCCATGTTTAGTCCTATTTTGTATGTATATATAGAGGTCTTGGCCATATAGAGAGGGGGTGGATGATATATCTATGTGATGTAGGATAAGTGCCAAGGGTTGAATCTGTGTGATCAAGGCTTTGTGAATTTTATGTAATACTTGCAGAGCCGAGTGAAAGTCCCTATGAGAGATTGTAGAAGGCTTTGTGTTGTAGTGCAAGGAAGAAGGATCTAGCGAACTATGCAAATATTCTGTCCTATGAAATGAGTGATTAGGATGGCTATGTGTTGTAACCTGATTAACTGAAGCTAATAAAGAAGAATACTTTATGGACGTATCCCCACGGTGGGGGTGAACCATGGTAAATATGTGTGTTGTGCTCTGTGCCTCGACCTGATGTGTTTTCCTCTTCCTTTTCTAAGTGCTTTGATGTGTTTAGATACATCTATTTATGTTTTGTGCTTCTGAGATATGAATGAATATTAGATCTGGTATGTAATATTCTTAGTTCCTGATTTGCCGAATCTAATCTATCTCGTTGTGGCTAAGTGTTGAATTATCTAATATCTAAGTACATACTGTGATGCTCTGTACTATTTTTGAAGTATCATAAGAGTTGAATATTGATGAATAATCTATGCTAAGTGATTGCTAAGTGTTATAATCATAGATCTGTGTCCCAGCTAAGGTTGCAGACACCTGAGTCTTGCAACCACCCCTGCCTCTACCTCGGGTGAGACTTCATCTGCTTTGCAAGTGTTGTCGAAAGGGTCGGTAGTTAGGGTTTTTTTGGTTTGTTGTTGTAGCATTGAACCCTGGGTCTGCCCCTGTGCCAACACTAAGTTCTTTCTAAGTGTTAAAATCATAGAGTTGTGTCCTATCTAAGGTTGCAGACACCTGATTCTTGCAACCACCCTTGCCTCTACCTCGAGTGAGACTTCATCTGCTTCGCAGCTATTGCTGAAAGGTCTAGTAGTTAGGGTTTTTTTGGTGCGTTGTTGTAAGCGTTGAACCCCGGTTCTTCCCTTATGCCAACAAATGGTTCTGTTTTCGGGACTAGAACTGTGAATGCTGGGAACTGAGAAATAAAATATTTGTGCAAATATTCGATCTATAAACCATGAAAGCTCTGTGCGTAGATCTTTTTCCCTAGTGTGCATATTTTCATTTGACCCATGAAGCTTTGTGCTAAAAAGAGAAGGCCAGATGTGAAGAAAATAATCAAGATATGAATGCTTTGTGCTCTAAGAAAGGTAAAAGTAGAAGTTTCTAAGAAAAAAAGGTCAGATCTGCAGAAAAGAGGTAAGATCTATAAGCTTTGTGCTCTGATAGAGGTAAGAATAGTCAAAAGTTTTTAGATCTAGAAGCTTTGTGCTCTGCAAAAGTAAAATAAGTGAAAATGTTTGTTTCTAGAGTATGGATCTTGGTATGTTTGATAGATTTTGTCCTAGATTGAAAACTAGGGTTATGATAGATGAAAGAAAGTTTAATATGAATAGATCTGATATATATGTTATACTTATGCATAGAAAGAATGTCTGGACTAACAAGCGGATGTAGGATCCTCGAAAGAAATTTTTGCGGGCTAGCTACCATAACCCTAGTGCGCAGTACAGATGAGGTTGGGGGTCATTTAAAAGAAAGAGATGATTATTCCTCTATTACAGTTGCAGAAGATCGAGACATCTTTCTAAGGAATTCCCTAGTGGAAGTCCTAGTTGTCTCTGTTGCAAATCTTCGAACCACAAAGTATTAGATTTCCCTAGAATGATTGCTAAAATTGAAGGCATGAATATGAAATAAGAAAACCCTAAGGCAGATCGAGAAATAACAGAACCCCAGAGAGAATCAGACAAGATGTTACTACAGATAAAAGACACCTTGAATGATCACTAACATGTTAGATTATCAGAGTTCTTTAACAATAAATAATGCATCGAGGTAAGAATAGGAGACTTCGACATTGACTGTGTTCTGGATGAGGAAACACAGATGATTATTATGACATAAAGAACATGGGAATCTAAAGGGAGGTCTGTTATGACCCCTTCACTTAGTGGAATAGGGTTATTTAGAGGGAAACTAGTGAACCTATGTGGAAGGCTCAGTCAAATATCTATGAATGCTAATGGAACTTTAATAGAACAATATTTTGAGATTATAAAATTTATTGAGGACAACGCCCCATTTACTATGCTACTTGGAAATCCTTGGATTGAAAGGGATCTAGACTCCCCATCTATAAAGAGTAATGTTGGAACAAGGGTTGTCTACAAGTTTACAGGGATCATCAACGAGAGGAGTGCAAGCCTCCCCGTCAACTACTCGAGCAGGAACATCCCGAGCTGGCGTAGAACGTAGAACCAAATATAAATATGATATGGCCAATGCGAGTTTGGTTCCATATATCCTACCTTCTTACATACCACCTCTGAGAGGTGCGATCAAAAGAGACAATGTGCCTACAGACTTGGAGTACAATCTAGTCACCACATACCTGCCAAAAGGGGTACGCGCAGTCCTCATAGATCAAGACAAGTTTGCAGCATTGAAGTTCAGTTACTTCAACCTGGGAGATCATCAATTCTACAACATGCTTGCCTGACATGAGTACCTAACTAGAACCAAGGGAAATAACTCAAAGCTTGTCCCTTAGTAATGGAATATGAACCTCATGCAATCCACTCTACTAAATGTGATGAAGATCCCGCATTTCAGACGTCACCAAGAAGTCAATGCCTATGTTAAGCTACTCCTGGCGAGATACCATGGAGGATACCTATGATTGAACCACCGCGTCACAGTTGATCCAACACTGATCAATAGGATCAAAGGTCTTATCATGTAGGGCCCTGATCCCCATGACTACTATCCTGGAAAGACCACGGACCGCGCTCTTTCTCAGAAGATCAAAGAATCTTATGGAAATGTTGAGAAAGGAGCATGAGGCTACAAGGTAGCCTCTATTCAGAGAGACTCAATGTGCCTTGCATGTCAGCTGATCATAGGGAAGCTCGTTCATAAGAATCAACCCACGCAAGTATCCGACTTTGTAGTTGAACTCGCAGGAAAGTGCATAGAGGGACTAGAGATGAACTGGGTGAAGTACCTGGTGAATCAACTAGAGATCGACTGTAGAGAAGCCCAGGATCAGGGGCATGAATTCCAATTTATCTGGTTCTTATTACTTATAGCTTTCGTTGCATGGGAGATACCAGAAGATGCAACCTTCCCGGACCTTGACCCTTTTGAGCCCTTAACTGCGAATTTTAGTACCTTATGGTACTCGAATGATATGAGAAAACAATGGAAATCCAATGTTGTATTTCACACCTACTACAATTAGTTGAAGCGCACCATCTAGTTCGAGCATGGATAACCCTAAATACCCTCTTTAGGTTTAGGCCCTTAATGAAGTTAAGTGTGGACCACCACTTCATTTACATAACAACACGCACTGATGAGAACAAAGAGAAGTTACAGTCTTATTATAATATGACAGAAGAAGACCTGGATGAAATTACCAAGGAATGGTGGGAAGACCTCTTTGTTTCAATAGACCCTACATAATTGTCTGACATCGACAACCCATAAGCTACGCAGGATACACCTGGGCCTATTAAGATGAAGAAGGATGAGGAAATATAGGATATAGAAAACAAATATGTAAGGACCACATCCATTACACCCGAGAAAAAAGGTAATGATGAAGCACGATTGCATCCATAATCAAAGCACAATATTGTTGCCACAGTCGAAGCACACCTTCGAAAAACACAAGAAGAAACCACACAGGCCACCCAGGCATTAAATCAAGCACATGAGGAAATCATCGAGCAACATCGAGCTGCACAACAAGAGAGGGACACTCTCTAAGTAAAATTGGAAGAAGACAGAGTGAAGATCGAAAAAGAAAAGGAGCAATTGCTCGTGAAGCGGATTAGGATCAAAGAAGCAGTCAACATAGAATTTCACTCTATGAACGGATTAGAGAAAAAAGTAGAATAACCCTTAGAATGCCAAGTGATGAAGCTTGCAGAAGTTATTCAAAACTTCAACAAAGAGTCATAGAATTAAAGATTTAGACTATACCAAGTACCTTGCAAGAAGAGGGAGACCAACGAGAAATGATTTCCCGGAGCACAATAGAAAGGCTTAAATCACTCACTAAGGAATGAAAACAATTCAGTAGAAGAAGTGCGCTGATACATGAGAACCTAACCGAGAATCCCTAATTGCACAAATTGGACTCGCAGCTCTAGGAGGCGAAACATGAAGCTGAAATGGTACAAGTGCAGCTGAAGGCCCTATCACCCATAGAGAAAATGAAATGGTCTCATGAGAAACTCATAGCACAAGAAGATCCATATAATCCAGGGCAAGGTAATGGAAGTAACTTAACAACTTCAACCTTTGCAGGATAAGGCATGTCATCTATTTATAGAGATCGAGAACCAAGGAACAGAGCTGGAATAGGTCATGAATTTAGCACAACAATGCCTAGAAGGGTAGGTGAATGTCGCACTCATCCAGGAGTTCATTGAGCAAGAAGAAGTTGCAATGTAGCAGGTCGAAGCAACTTGAGCCAAGCTTGAGGCGTTTGAAGAAGAATTGATCATACCTGAGTGACTCGGTATGAGTCACAGGTGAGTGTTAGGGGCTTGTTGGCCCTTGACTAAGGTTTGGGAAATACTTTATCATATTTGACCCTTTTTGGGACTTTGATGCCCTATCGAGGGAAGCGTGCAAGATGAAGCAGAGATCACGGGATATTGTCCCACTTTGGGTCCTTTTTGGGTTTTGGGGATAATGTAATGGGATTGGGATGTTGGCTCATGGGTTTACCCACGCTTAGGCCCACTTTTGTAAATGTATAAGTAGAAGTCTAGGCTATATAAGAAGAGGTTAAAAAAGAGTGAAGTTGGTAGCGTCTTAGTGCTAAGAGTTGATCTATGTGATAAACTTGTAGAGGTGAGTGAAAGTATTGTAAGTGTTGAGTGCACAGATTGTAAGGAGACTCTGTGCTATATCTACTCAGGGAAGGAGGATATGGTAAGGTGCATGCATATCTCTTGTCCTATGTGGAATAGGATCTTGATAATCTCCGTGTTGTAACTTGATTGACTGAAGCTAATACAGAAGAAGACTTGGTGGATGTAGCCCCGGGGTGGGGGTGAATCACGTAAATGTTGTGTGTTGTGCTTTGTGCTTATTCTTAGATGTTTTGTATTGTTATGTGCTTAGATTAGATTGGATAGATATATTCTTTATTTGTGCTTCTAATATGTGAATGAATGTTAGATATGATATATATGAAGATGGCTAGTGCTGATGTACTGGATTTTATTTGTTTTACTATTGCTAAGTGTTGGAATCTTAGATCTAAGTAAATGTTGCAATTCTCTGTACCTTCTATGAAGTATAATAAGGAATGTATATTGATGAATGACCATGCTAAGTGCTTGCTAAGTGTTGAAATCATAGAGTTGTGTCCCAGCTAAGGTTGCAGACACCAAAGTGTTGAAACCACCCCCGCCTCTACCTCGGGTGAGACTTCATCTGCTTCACAGGTGTTGGTGAAAGGGACGGTAGTTAGGGTTTTGTTTGTTTGTTGTTGTAAGCATTGAACCCTGGGTTTTCCCATGTGCCAACAATGCAGACCAATATTTTTCGGTCATTACCACTCTGCACCGTGCAGTGCCAAATTTTAGCGTGCGTAGCCATGAACCCTTATTTTCTAGTTGAGATAGATATATACCATATACTCCAACACTTAATTGTCAACCCGGGAAGGTAAACTTTGAGGAACCAGTACAATATGTACAGGAATGCAGCCAAAATTATCTTTCTCACAAAAATCTCAAATCTTCACACCTCCATCTAATTCATTTAAATGGAAACAGTTCTAAGTTTAAGTGTAGGTACTTCTATTTCTATTCTAATGTGATTTCACAAGGTTATATACCACTACCTTTAATCATCTAATCATCACTATTTCTATCTAAGCCATGACAGAAAGATTATTTCCTAAAATCCTTTTAATCTAAACATCAAAAATAAGTCTGAATCTCTCTACAGGAAAAATAAAGAAATATCTTATTTACCCTACTAGTACTGGAAGCTTCTTCTAATTCAATTGCAACCTAACTATTCTAACAGAGCAGAGTAACCTAACTATCCTAACCAAAGAAAAGTAAATTCAAACTCGTATTCTCTTTAATTTACGTTCAGATTGAAAACTGGAAACAAAGCAAATCTAGTTCATGCTTTAAATTCTACGGGAATCAACCATGCTTTCAACCTTCACCAACGTAGAAGATATTAATATGCTGGAAACGATACAGTTGAAGAATAATTAAGCAAGAATCTAAACAAGTTAATCCCCAAACTCAAATAAGCTAACATGCATGCAAATCTTAAGATACTGAAATAGACTAACTCTAATACAGAGAAAAGCAGCGACTTGAACCTATTGGTGGGCCCAACCAAGAGGTGCAATCGCCGAAAGGAAAACCATAACTACTCAGATCATTCTACGCAAACACGGTTCATGCTTCACGCTCCATTTACTCAGAAAAATAACTCAAGTCATATAACAACTAAGTAACATAACGCATAAGCAGATTGTATTAGCAAAAATGTATATCATAGCATAACATAACCAACGTTTCTTAGGAGCGATCCTCTGTTTATATAGATCCTCCTCAAAAATAGTCTAAAACAAAAAATGCATTAATTCAAACGGATCCCAGATCCGAAAATAACTCAAAATCAGTTTAAAACGGTCTTCACATCTTCATGACACGCAGTGTCAAGAAGTGTGAGTCATAAAGCATTAAAAACTCAGTTCTATAATCTCGCCTTGAATCAACATATGAGTTATGACTCAATCTATCATGTAACTCGCACTGTCTACCACTCTGGCCATATCGTGTGGATCTTTAGCAGCTTCGTTGGTATCTCCATTGGGTATGAGCTGGTACCTGGTACTGGTAAGTTCTGTTTCAAAAGGAATAGTACCTAACTCATGCCACATTAGTATCAACATTAATTTAAAGTATCAAAATACATAAAAATAACTTGAATCATAAGAGTACCTTGAATAGCCCCATTTAGTTGTAAAAGGATGTCAAGTGTGTCATAACAAGGCCAGAAGGGAGTGGTACTAGGTATTGAAATGGAGGTCTTTTTGATATGATGTAGGCAAAAACATAGTCAAAACTGGAGACTAACATTCCCCCAAACTGAAGTCTTTGCCTGTCCTCAGGCAGTCAAAAAGTCAAAAACTGAGATTCATTAGAGTGTTGCAGCAGTTGCAACCAACATTTGTAACTTCTCATGTTTCTTTAGGTTGTTGATTTCCTTCTTGAGGACTCGGTTGATGATGATATGCTTCCTGGCAGTCTTCTGCAATCTCCTGATCCTCTAGAAAAGACCCTTATTCTTTTGTTTTAATCTTTCAATTTTGGACAAGAAATGAGTTTGCCTGACTTTCATGAGTTCGTTCTTTGTTTTGATATGTCGATCCAATACAGTGTACTCATGTAGCTTCTCTTTCAACCTGTTATTCCTGCTTTCTAATCTGGCTACCATTGGTCTCAAGGATTTACTGGAGGAAATTTTACAGTAAGATTCAAATGTTTTATCATGTCCTGGCTGTTTGAGGACTGGATGCGTGAGTGAACTCATATGGACTTTGATCATGGGTGTCAACTGGATCGGAATTGTCAACTGGGATAAGTTCAGGAGTGAACTCTTTATATGTTCGAGCAGGGGTATTTGTGGGCATTCGAATTAGCTCATCCTGCTCAATTTCTTTGGGCTCAGTAGCTAGCCAATCCACTCTATGAACTTTTCGAATTAATTGAGAAAGAGTCTAAGTCATTTCAGAGGGCTCTGGAGCCTCCTCATGATCATACACACTTTTAAACCTCTCCTGTGGTGGGTAACTGGGCATAGAGTTATCCATATCTGACAATGTGCTTTTACATTTTCGTTTTGGATTTCTCCTAGGTTTGTTAGTCAACTCTGCCAGTTCTTCCACGTCAATAATGTTCATCGAAGCTGGGGAAGATATCGAAATTCCAACATTTGCCTCTGTAGGAGTAGTGTTCTTCATAGTTTCATAATTGGTTTCCACTCCATCAGACCCATGGGCATCAAATGAATGTTCTGAATCAGGGTTTCCAGCACTGGCTTCAATTGTGCTATCTGGTATGTTCTTAGGGTCATCACAGATTTTGGTCGAGGTTTTAACCCTCTTTTTCCTAGAGTTAAGCTTCTTCTGTGGGGGAGCAGGATTAACACTTCTATCTTTAGACTTGTCAAAGGCTAGGGTTTTTACAGCGAACATATCCCAAGTTTCTTGTTTCTTGGACAGCGCAGACTTAATCAATATCTTAACAAGAACAAAATGAAATAGACTTCCTCGAAAATATTTGGCCTTTCGGACCTGTTCTGCCATTTTATTTAAACTTTTCAACAGAAAGAAGGGTATGTTCAGCAGATGATTACCTTTGAAATGTAGCAGGAGTCGGGCATGGTAGGGAAATACGATTGTATACCGTCCTTCGCAAGTGGGGTAACGTTGGAGGATAGCTAGCAACTGATCCCATTGTGGTTCTAACCATGACCGCGATGTCCCCTCTGACCACTGTATTTTCCGGTACTGTGGTTTCAGAAGCTGCGTGTAGAGCTTCTTGTCAACAGGTTGACCCTTTGTCCATCTCTGACCAGTGGTGAGAAGTTGAATTGCTTCTGAAATAAATTGTTATGTGACTTCGAACTCTAACTCTCCCACTTTAGCGAACCCACCCTGAAATCACAGATTGAACTGAAGCGTAATTGAATCATCATATCCATTGAATTTCTTGAGAAACGACTCCCACCCTGATTTTTGAAAAATGTCTCTGGTGGCTTCATACTCTGGAAGGGCCTCTAAGTCCGCATATGTCTCCGGTTCATGACGATTTTCCACCATGATTTTATTTGATAGCACAGGGAAGGTCTATAGGTGAGCAGTGAAATTTAGATGAGGGAGACGAGGTAAGAGAGTGTGATGAAGGAATTAGTCAGGAGAAAAATCATAGGAGAACATTTGAATTTTCGTGGGGATTGATAGTGTGTAGAAAAATGATGATAGTCGTACATGAGTGCAGAGTATTATCATATACGAGTCATGTCGAACTCATCTCAGGTAATGTTGTGCATTTTCATGATATGAAATGTCGAGGTGGGTTGGTTATCAGGTACAGAGTATGAGTATGATGAAACATTATGGAGTAACAAGGTATCCTTAATTCAAATCATTAATATGCAATTTAATACATTAAATCAACATGAACTAAGCGTACATGAGTGAAATTACCTATCCCCTTTGTTATGCATTTCTTTATGTAGAGTTTTTTTTCTTCTGGAGGGCGCGAAAATTGTAACTGGAATTTGTATTGCTGATAACCATTGTAGCTGAATGTTACTGTCTAGAAAAATAAATTGTTCTTCAAATCTGCAAACTAATGAAACTGTCCCTGAGTACCAAAACTTCAAAGTCTTCATCCAAATACTTCCCGTGCATATCTACCTATGTGAATAGATTTTGTTGATGTCGAACATAGGTAAAAGTCATTGGATTACCAACCAATAAGGAAAGTTGTTAACCAGTGCGAGATATCCCACCTTTTATGTCAATGGGAATCAAGGCACTAGATACATTCAAACAGTCATGAATAGATTTGTTGAAGTCGAATGAACTGTAGAATTCTTTTGCCAAGAAACATTAATGTATTTCCTTAGCAAATGACAAGGATACTTGCCATTGAGGCATGCAGGCTCCAAGGTATCTAAAAAATGTCTCAAGTTTCAAACCCAGAAAGTGATCTGGAGTTGATGGGTTGAAACTTGTTGGAGGGAAATCCTTAGTGAATCTTCCATCATCCAGCTGAGCACCGATCAAACATGATTTTGAAGAAATGAAGTAGGCACCAACGAACTTTATTTTGGAGTCTAGCTAGCCAGTAACCTGGTTTTCTAACTAGACTCCTGCTAAACTACGCCAGACAAGATGGTTTTCATAGAAAAGCTTATTTTTCTCTTTACTTTTTTTTTTATTCTTATTTTTTTATTTCCTATTCTACCCTACTCTACTGGAAGTAAAAATATTCCTTCAAGTGTATGCATACTTCCAGTGTAACCACCTTCGAATCAAGACTTCTAAATCATGATTGTCCATACAGTGTTTATGAACAAAAGTCAAGATATAAAGAACCAACTCCTCATATGATCTTGATTTCAAAAGTTGCTGAAAAGTAAAAGGCTGGAATGGACAAACTGTATCAGTCCATACTTGAATAAATTCTTGATTGGCTAGGCTTGTCAAGCCATGCTGATATTCTTCTTCTGGTCTCAAGCAAGCAAGAAATTCTGCAATTTCAGGTTCTAAGTGTTCTTCCTCTCCTTCCCATAATTCTTGAGCTCCTTCATCAAATGAGGAAGCATAGCTGAATAGGTCTAGGTCTTCATGGTGAGGATATGCATTGATTTGCTGCTCAGTTTGAAAGATGGATTCATCTTCAGATATGGATATGATGTTGTGACAAGGATTATGAAAACTCCTTGTAGTAATAATCCCTTCTCTACTCAACAAGTGTTTGAACATCTCTAAACTTGTTCCGGTTTAGCTGTCCTGCTCCACAGGTGGATTAGTAACAAGGTTCTTACAGCACCTAAATGTTTTGAAACTTTGAATTTTAAAGGTAATTTAACTTATTTGCAAAATTATTTTTAAAGAAATGTAAATAACTCTAAAGCAAGGAACTAAATTAAAATTAAGTGTTGTTGGTGCAACTGTCCTAGTATTCAAACAGTACTACCTATGCAAGCTAATCAGAAATGAAAGAAATATAATACTCTGAAATCATTAAACTAACACGTTTGAAAGAAATTCTCGTAAAATTTGATCTCCAGTCCTTTTTAGTGCCTCCCTGGCAACGACGCCAAAATGTTGAGCTAGATATATACCATATACTCCAACACTTAATTGTCAACCCGGGAAGGTAAACTTTGAACAACCAGTACAATATGTACAGGAATGGAGCCAAAATTATCTCGCTCACAGAAATCTCAAATCTTCACACCTCTATCTAATTCATTTAAATGGAAACAGTTCTGAGTTTAAGTGCAGGTACTTCTATTTCTATTCTAATGTGATTTCACAAGGCTATCTACCACTACCTTTAATCATCTAATCGTCACTATTTCTATCTAAGCCAATTTCCTAAAATCCTTTTAATCTAAACATCAAAAATAAGTTTGAATCTATCTACAAGAAAAATAAAGAAATATCCTATTTACCCTACTGGTACTGGAAGCTTCCTCTAATTCAATTGCAACCTAACTATCCTAACAGAGCAGAGTAACCCAACTATCCTAACCAAGGCAAAGTAAATTCAAACTCACATTCTCTTTAATTTACGTTCAGATTGAAAACTGGAAACAAAGCAAATCTAGTTCATGCTTTAAATTCTACAGGAATCAACCATGCTTTCAACCTTCACCAATGTAGAATATATTAATATGTTGGAAACGATATAGTTGAAGAATAATTAAGCAAAAATCTGAACAAGTGAATCCCCAAACTCAAATAAGCTAACATGCATGCAAATCCTAAGATACTGAAATAGACTAACTCTAATACAGAGAAAAGCAACAACTTGAACCTGTTGGCGGGCCCAACCAAAAGGTGCAATCGCCGAAAGGAAAACCAGAACTACTCAGATCATTCTACGCAAACATTGTTCATCCTTCACACTCCATTTACTCAGAAAAATAACTCAAGTCATATAACAGCGAAGTAACATAACGCATAAGCAGATTGTATTAGCAAAAATGTATATCATAGCATAACATAACCAACGTTTCTTAGGAGCGATCCTCTGTTTATATGGATCCTCCTAAAAAATAGTCTAAAACAAAAATGCATTAATTCAAACGGATCCCAGATCCGAAAATAACTCAAAATCAGTTTAAAACGGTCTTCACATCTTCATGACACGCAGTGTCAAGAAGTGTGAGTCATAAAGCATTAAAAACTCAGTTCTATAATCTCTCCTTGAATCAGCATATGAGTTATGACTCAATCTATTATGTAACTCGCACTGTCTACCACTCTGGCCATATTGTGTGGATTTTTAGCAGCTTCGTTGGTATCTCCACTGGGTGTGAGCTAGTACCTGGTATTGGTAAGTTCTGTTTCAAAAGGAATAGTACCTAACTCATGCCACATTAGTATCAACATTAATTTAAAGTATCAAAATACATAAAAATAACTTGAATCGTAAGAGTACCTTGAATAGCCCCATTTAGTTATAAAAGGATGTCAAGTGTGTCATAACAAGGCCAGAAGGGAGTGGTACTAGGTATGGAAATGGAGGTCTTTTTGATATGATGTAGGCAAAAACATAGTCAAAACTGGAGACTAACACACACATCACAAGATTTTCACTGTGCATCATGCATTTTTAGTGCACACACCTTCACACATTCATTTTATGCACATCAATTCCTCATAAATTCCGCTACAGAAATTAGGGATCTTGCCAAAAAAAAATTGAATTTTCACCATAGATTTTACAACTATGAAATTTGTTCAATTTCACCCTCATAACACCAATTCAACATGTACAACAAAAAATTGTTGTTGGTTGACATTCTTGGAACAATGTTTTCCCAAACTCAATTCATGAATTGAGATTTTTAATCAGCTAATCTCACTCCATATATCATGTCTTCCATCTAACTTCAAATTCAACCAATTCCAGGTCTGAATTTGCTAGAATAGATACTAAATTAAGAATATCTCACTACTTGGCCAAATTTCTCAATTTTCCCATGAATTGGGGCTTTTCCCAATTCCACATAATTGCTTCTAATTTTTACCATGGATTCTCTATAACTTGAAATCTAACCGCTTTGAAATAATTCTCTGTGAAATTTCGTTTCAATTCCACTTGCTTGACCCATCTAGGATCAGTGTTGAAGACTGAAGCTTTGATACCATATTGTAACTTCTCCAACATCCTACTGGGCTATGCCACATAAAATTTCCGAACTATATGCAAATTGAGACATATACACACAAAAACTGTTGCAGAACTTTATATATAAAACACACAAATACATTTTTTAAATGAACATATGCATACGGAAATAATAGTAACATATACATGCAACAAATACATGAAATTCCCATAAATATAAAGACATGTATAAACCACACAAAGGAAAAACCCATAAAATTAAACACATAGATAATAATGCAACATGTAATGTAACACATAATTGACACTTATCTTGGTGAAAATATCACCAACTTTGTGCATACCTTCCACAAACCTCCCAACCTTATACCATGCTACTCATCACTCTCAGCAGTGGGTCACCCCCGAGCTTGGACTAAACTCCACCTAGGTAAAGAGATTCCTAACCAGGATAATGTATCTGAGACAACAATAAATGCTTTGTCACAGGTGCCAACTCAAACTAACAACCTACAATCCTTCATTCCCCACATGATTGTCCCACCCCATGAAGTGTTCCCTTTCTCTACTCAATAGTCCTTCGGTTTCCCCGTGTAACATCCCCAAAAGTAGATTATTTTTCAATATAAAATTCCTTAGGAAATTATTTCTTTTTTTAGTAAATTTGAAATTGGAAAATTATTTCCATTTATAGGAATTCCAAATTTCGAATTTAGTTAATTGTATTTGATGATTATGATTGTTGGGCAGAGATTTGATTTGACCCAACTAACTATTTGACTATGAGACTTGTATGAAAACAAAATATTTATATTTATTTTTGATGGATAAATGGGACAACAAGGTTAAAATCAATCAACTATGACTCCATGAGAGGGGAACATGTTGGAACTACCTCATGGATGAATGTTACAAGTGGAAAATCTTGAATTTGGCCATTGGCAACACCTGAAAATTACGGATATGGAAAGATGCAAAAATTCCCAAGGGGAAAAAGACCCAGGCATAATTTCTTTTGGATAAATAACATATGGGAGGAAGCAAGACGTTGCCTAGTATGCTGGGGAAGGGAATGATCTCTTTCTATTATGAAAATTGATTTCTAAGTGTGAGGCAAGTAGAAGTTACTGAAATTAAAGGACTTTTGTTGAGGAGGAGTTCTGAGTTCTCCCTCATGGATTCATGGTCAGGCTAGGGGGTGAACGGGACAAGTGAATTGGTTTTTTTGTTCTAAGGTTGGGAGGAACTTGGTTGTTCCATTTGTTGTTCAACAATTGTTCATATATGTATATATACTCCTTCTCTGTTCAAATGTTATTGGAATTATTGGTTGATAGGATTTCATCTATTTAAATATGAATGAGGTACTCTGTTTTATTAAATTATGAAGGAATGAAGTGAAATGTAGGATAAACCATTTTAGTTTAAATGTAACTTTTGAGAAAACCCTTCTATGTATCTTGGATGGAATGAAATCAAATTATGGAAATATATTAGGAATTATAGTTGTGTTAAGTATAATACTATTTCATTATACCGTGCTAGAAATCACTACCATATCGGTGAACCATATACATCTATTTATTTCCATTTTGAAGTAAACATTAGACTGTGCAAATACTATTCTGGAAGTAAATCTAAGATCAAAAGAATCTACAGAGTCATCCCTTAATTCTAGGCAAATTTCCCTACCAATTTAATCACTATTGGAATTGATTACATACAATAGGAAGTAACTGTGTGTACGGATNATATATATATATATATATATATATATATATATATATATATATATATATATATATATATATATATATATATATATATATATGTTTAAATAACTATACAAAACTACATGATTCATTCTAAATGCCAGTTTATTCATATCCAACAGGTGCTAAAAATATAATGGAAGACAAACAGTCTAACTAGTCATAAACACATTTCTCGAAAATTAAATAATGAGAAGCGAACAACCTAACTAGTCACAGTTGAATTTTTGGAAATGAAATGATGGAAAGAAAATAGTCTCCCTAGTCATAAATGAAGACCTGTAAAGGAAAATAATATAAGATTAAACGAATAGGCTAGGAGATCGCATATGAAATTCTGAAATAAAATGATACAGTAGTAAATTAATTGAAGTGAAGAGTATATACCCTAGAATCATATATTTTTGATACGCATAGAGCTACTATAGTAATAATCGAAAAAGCCAAAGCTATAGGATTAAATAAGAAAATCGATCGAATTTCTCTATAGGATCCAAAGTAAAACCAGAAAGAGTCAAGACAAAATTATTGTTCACAGATACATGTTGCTATTCATTCCAGAAATATTTATATAATAGATCTATTGTTCTGAAAGAAGAGATTGTTCGTATTTCCATCTAAAAACTGACTATACAACTTGAATAATGAGACAACCATGTTCAATTTATACCATTCATTTATTTTACACAATAATAAGGTTTTGATCCTTATGCCCTTCCGTTAAAATTGGAGATACAGAGTTAAAGAATAGGCTATCATTATGAATGAACATTTTCACCCACGGTGATAGCATTCTAGTTTTAGAATCGTATCAACCCTTAGAAACCTAGGGCACTCCTCTAAGAACAATGAAATGAAACTTGAATACCTTGTGTGTGTACGGAAGGGACCTGCATCCAGGATCGTGCATCGTCGAAGTCCCTTCAAGGAAACACAAATCAATATTAGTATTATTCAAAAGAAGTAAGACAAGTGTAACTTTCAATAGAATGATTAATGACAGGAAAGGTTTATACACAGTTGCACTTAACTTGCGACCACGGGACCTGGTGTCTTTCCCTGTCACGCTTTGGTTGAGAGGACGTCCCAGGCCGAAGGGGAGGGTGCTCCAAGAAATTCTTGATGGGTACCCTCACAACAATAGGGTCCCATCATTAGAAATTGGCTACCAAATTGTATAAATCAAACTCTTCAGGAAATCAAATAAACAAATAACATTTACATTGAAAAATCGAACTGCATGGGTCACGCAGTGCGAGCAGGTCAAATGCATTACTCAAAATTTACACATAGAGTAAAATGCTATATGCTAATGATGTCATTAAAATCTAATATGGATTGATTGTCTATGTTGAAGAGGATTTGTTTAATCGAATTTTAAGTACAGAGTTAACATCCTTGCCGAATTTGGTGTCTACCACACACAGACAAAGATAATAACAATATGAAACACCTTAAACCAATAATTTATCATAGACTCAAATATTTGTATGTTGCAGGGTATTCCTTAATGAATTTTTCAAGACACAGAATACCCACATTATAGTATATACTGAATGGAAATACATAAAATCCTTTAAAAAACATTACAGTCGTAAGAGTTAGCTAGTGGCATGTTAGGATATACCGACTGGTGGACTCCCGAAAAAAACAATATATAACATGTATACACAACATATTAACTTCTGGACTAGAACTCCCACATGGTCTCACAGAGGCTCGATACCAGGTAACAACACATAAGAGTAAGAGTAACCTGTTAGCACTCTGTAAATTTTGTCCAACTGAATAGACAAACGACATAGGTAACTATTTCAACCAGATTTAGAGCTGAGGAACTAACCTTCTCAACTCAGAGAGGGCTCTCCGATGTTGCTTGATAATTCTTTAGCAATCGGTGGCTATATTTGGTTTGTTTTGGGGTTTTTTAATAAGGTTTGTTGGCAAGGAAAGGGAGAAACACACAGGGCTATGGAGTCAAAATTTTGAAAGTGAATGAAACAATGCATCTGCCAATCAAAATATCTAGAGGATAAAGGCTAAACGAGGTGATGCATATGATTTATTCTTAAATTTAAATAGGGTGTAAGAAGATGAAGAATACAAATAACCGCATCAGAGCATTACTGAAATGAATTCTGAGTAAGTTAAGAAGACAATCACATAGTTTAAATTTCTTAAGCCAAGAGCATCATAAGATGAATTATGGGATTTTAACTCTCCAATTTAAATAGAAGAAAATTTAAATGAAGTAATAGGTCATAGGAAATACATACGTTGAAAGGAAACAAATATCATATCACCACCCTTTAGAATATTTTCATAGAGACTTCAAAATTTTCTGCATTTATATTCAATTCAGGTTCAGAAAATTTACAAAATAGAGTCTGATACAACCAAAAAGTGCTCTTGCACTTTTGGCAACATTAATTCATTCAAGTAACCCAATAATTATACAATTTCATCAAAATAATTGAAACTGAAGTGTTTCAGCTTCCAAAACAGTTTTGAATGACAATTTCGGTTAACAAAACGATTTGCAATAATTGACAAAAAATGTTTTTTTTAATTATGGACGATTCCTCTGACTGTTCGGTTTCTTTCTCACCATCTTTCTTGCTCCATACTTCTATCAGATCTGCACATTTGAGGACACTTGGGGATCACTGACCGGATCTTGTGATATTTCACTTCGTCTTACCAAGCCGTATGAGTTCTTTCCATTGCGAATCAGAGGGGATGTCACAATCCATAATCTCTTTAATCAAAATATCCAAATCAATGCACATGGCATAGGACATGGTTGGCATGATGACTTTAACTTTTTTGAATCTATTCAAAATTTCAAAGTCAATGGCCAAATATTCTACCATACTTGGGCCTTTCAGACTTTCTTCTATAGCTTCAAATTTAGAATGATCCATTATGAATTGCATGAGGAGGGTATTGTAATCTTCCTGATTGTGAAATAAGCTTCTCCCATTCCAAAACAATGGGATGCCTTGGAAAAACAACTATTCAAATGCATCTTTAAACTCTTCTATGTTGTGCTCCATCTGCAAAGCTTTATTTTGGACTGATCTGAGCAGGTTTTGTTTGGTGATGATATTCCTGGCTGAAATGATCAATGCAATCCTATATTTTACCCCAATAGTTTGAAGGTCAGCAATTGGCACAGAATTTAGCAAGTCAATAGAATTTTGGGGCCATTATGAGGGTTTCTTGGCTAATACTTCATTAACAATGGAACACCTACTCTGAGTTGTAGCATCCATATTGTCTTTGTCATTTATGGAATTTAGATAAACCCTAAATTTAGTAGATTATGTAGAAATAACATCCCATATGACATGTTTGGCTCCCTACAACAATGTTTTTCCCTTTAACCTGGTTTTCAGATTTCTCACTCTCTCTTGCAAATCCTGATTATTTGTGTGAAGTTGAGCCATCTTCGCATCTTTCACTTTCATCTCTTGTTTCAACTTTTATATAACACCGTTTAGACCTTTGATCTCCCCTGTTTTAATGCTTACCTGGGACATGGCTTGAACTAACCCTTCAGTGCTAGATCCAGCCTCTGTATTAGTAGGTACTGTGACAACTGCATCTAATGTCGTTGCCTATGCTCGTGACCAATTATTTTTCTCCTTTTCCAACTGCAAGACTTTAGGTTTGTAATTGAGCTCTTCTTGCATGATGTTTATTTTTCTTGTTCCAAGGCAGTCAATTATGTTGTCTGTGGATGATCAATAGGAGACATATTCAAACTTTTCTTTAAGCTTAGGATCATTTTATCCTTTTGATCCAGAGAAGCTTTCACCCCTTGAGGGCCTTCATAATCTAGTCTTTTGACCTGTGTCATCTAAGATTTGCTAGATGCCTTTTCTTGTTTTAATTGTCCATCTAGTTTGATTTCATGTGTCGTCAATCTTGCAACCCTCAAACTTAAACTCGGTTAATCAGAATATAGCATATCGTTGACATTTCTATGAAACTTTACTTTGTCAGGGGAACCAATATTTTCATAGTGAATTTTGATCTCAGATACCTTGTCATCATCAACCAATGCTATGTTAAATGTTTTCTTTTCCACATATCTGACTGAGAGTAAGGAGGCTTTAGACTCGGAAGTATTTTCCACTTCAGGAAAGAGGTCTCTTATTTCACTGTTGGCCATACTTCCCTTCGCAACGTACTGGTTCATTTAATTTTCCTTGGAATGATAAACAGACTTAGGTGTCTGGCTGAACATGTGTTTCCTATTGCTGAAAACCTTTGTGATGCTTTCAGTTTACGGTCTGTATCCTGTACCTAGTCCTTCATCCCTGGTTTCACCTTCCACCATCTCCATGCATGTTTTCTCTTAGGGATCTTCTCCTTCCAGATCGACCACTTGAGAGGGTGATCTAATTTTCATCTTCTTGAGAGGATGTTGTTGGATACTGGCATCTAGGGTCTCTGAAATGCTCCTCTTATTATATACACTCATTTTAGGATCTTTGAAAATCAATCTAGGAGAATTTTTCTGTGTTGGGCTCTGCCAAGAAACTGGTTATGTTTGTTTGGTTAGATCATGTTGCATAGTGACCTCCATATCTACAAAAGTTTCTATATTGGCCAACTTATCGAATCCTTCGACATGCTCGTGTTCGTATGGACCTGGTCTGATTTATAATATCCTCTTTGATATGATCTGGTGTGGGTCGTATTTTCTTCCTTGAAATTGTGTGAAACCAAATTCACCGAGTTTGAATTGAATCTTAGCCAAACAAGACTTGTTCTTCACCATAAAGGGACCTACTATGAAAGGAAATTTCAGATTGGAAGCCTTGTGTGCCTTCACAAAGTGCTCATTTTTTGAGATGATCCTCTACCTTGTGAACTCCAAAGCAAAGACTCTGGGTGTCATAAAAAATAGTAAAAGGTGAGTGTTAGCACTCAATTTTTATGGAAATTTTAAGTGTCTTTAGCATCCTTGTGCTAAAATGTTGAAATCTTTTTTCTCATTTGCCCTAGCTCATAAACTCCAATTTCCTTATTGAGTCAGGAAGAGTCTTAATTCATGAATATTTTTCTCCAAAAACCTATGGCCTTTGTCTTTTTTACCTACAATACAAAAATGCAACAAATTGATAAACCCCTATTCTATGCTTTGTATCTTCAAATATATTTTATATTTGAAAAATCTCACATTACTGAAGATATGAGGTAAATGATTTTTTAATTCCCTATGCCTAAGTTATGCCTAAACTACATATTTCTTAGAATTATTTCATATTGTCTAAGCATAGAGTTTTCTAAAACTCAAACCACATGCTCATTTCTTACACTAGCCATGTAATAATCCTACATGTCAACACACAAGGCCCAAACTCAAAGCTGAGTTCATATGCTAAATCAAGCTTATCAATCTGTCAACTCTCAATTCATGTTCACATGTCAAAATATGAGGCAAAAAACTAAGTCGACACCCAAACCCAAGGCATGGATGTGCAGAGTGAAATGCGTTGCCACATTTCCTAGGTGCTGCGTTTTCCCTTGGGTGCTATAAATTTCCTAGGCACTGTGTTTTCTCCTAGGCGCTGTGTTTTCTCCTGGGTGTTGCGTTCTCTCCTGGGAGCAGTGTAACGATGGGTGCTGCACAGAGTGCTATTGAATTTTTTGGCAGGTGCTACCTAATTTCTGGAAGAGACGAAATTTGTGTAGAGTTACACCATCTGTGAATTAATCCTTCAACAAATTCAAGCAAGACTATATTCCTTCTGTCTTTTATCTTGGCCCGCGAGTAAGGATGCATGACTTCTTCCACAAGAAAACAGAGTGTTCTTGATTCCTAAGTTATGCGTGCAGATAAAAACGCTCTTGCAAATGATATGAGCTCTATCTTGAAGATTTTGGGTCTTTTGTTAATGTATGCATTAACAGGTTCCTTGAAATGGTCGTGATAGTCAATACCAGGTTCTTTGATGGAAGAATATGGCAGCAAAGACAGGGATGTAACATTGTGCACCATACTAAGGAAAGAAGTTTTTCTGTATAAATACCATAACAAAACGAAGATTTCATTTTCACAGTTTTGAAAAAACCAAAGTCTTCATACATGCGTAGCACAGTGGTGCTACATAAAGGCGCTACCTAATATTTCACAGAGGATAAAGGTTGGCACACATACACAACAAGGCCAACAACTTTTTGAATGGATGATGATGGATAAAATTGTAGTGCAAGATCTCACATCATGAGGACAACCACATTCTATTGAAAGATACATGGCTAACAAGGATTTGTGCAACAAAGGGGAATCAAATCAGTTTGAAAGTTGGTTGGATTAGTCAGCAACATTTTCCTGTTTTTTAGCATAGTTTGTTAGCCAAGTTGTTAGATGAAATAAACTCTTAGATATTTTCAAGGGAAGGAGGCCAGCTCATACCTCTAGTTGTTGCCTCCCTTTTTGTTTTAAATAGATATTTGAAATGATTTAGCAAGAGTTGGAAGGGATGAGCTTAGGCTCCTGAGTTGTAATGTTTTGACTGAGTGGTCTGTGCTCTAGTTATGTATTGGACGTGAGAATTTTTTATTAATGGAAGTCAACTTCTCTTCATTTCCTCATTTATTCTTACTCTGAATGCTCATTAATGGAGGATCCTTATGATATGTTACAACTGTATCATAATGGATGTTTGATTGTGGTGCTACTCTAAATATTTTCAGGGTTTTAAAGTTTAGTTTCAAGAGGATCTTGTGATTGATATTTTTCTTCACCAACATGCTAGAAGGCCTGATGCTTATAGAATACTTTTTCATTCTTCTCACCAAGTATTCCATCTACTCATATTTATCCTTAAACAATTGGCTAAAGCTAATCAAGAACTCATTTGCTTGTGCATGCTAGCCCAGATTTATGAGTTAAAACCTTATTATTTTGATTCTTATCATTTTTTACCTTTTAAAAACTCATTTTCATTTACAAATATTTTGATGTTACCATAAATGGAGCTGTTTCCGGGGATGAATTTGAGTATATTGAAGAGTTCCCTAGTAAGAACGACATAGATCCAGCTCTTGATGGTAGACAAGTGAGGGATACAGAAAATTGACTATAATCATCTACCTAACGACTCCACAATCAAAGACTCCATTGGGGAGGATCATGTTGACAGAAAGATGACCATGTATCAGTTTATGAGCCTTCTTGATGATCTATTGTTTCTTTTTATCAACTCATTTTTACTTTTCCCTTCACGAATTAAAAGGATCATCTTCTATTTTGTATATTCAGTTGATCATCATATTTTATATATCCATCCTTGGAAGAAGAAAACCTGCCTTCTGCCTTTGTTGTAGATGTTGATTTGATACCTTCACCTCAGCCTATTCACAAGACCAAACTCTATATTGAAATCCCTCATGAAATTGATAGGCCTTCTCAAGTTTCATCACCTTCTGTTGTTATTGTTGAACCTTGCAATCAACTTGTTAAACCTCTTATCCAACCCACTAGTTTTCAAACTCGAATTAGAGATAAGATGTTCAAACCTTTAAGTTTTCCATATCATCTTCATCCTTATCCTCTTGATTTATTCGAGTACTTTCCTCGGTTTTTTGGAGAGGATCATGTTATAGCTGAGAGGCATGTGGAGGCGTTTGAAAACTTTATTGATCAGTTTGAGATAGTTCATGAGGATGTTACCATGAGGTTGTTCTCCAAATCCTTGTTAGGAGATGTTGTTGTATGGTTTAAGGGTTTGGGATCTGACTCCATTGGTTCCTGGATTGAATTATGCGATACTTTTTTAAAGTTTTGGGATGAGAACAAGTCATTTTATCAGTACCTACATAAGTTCACTACTTTGAGAAGGGGAAAAAACTGAAGTTATGTCTGCTTTTAATCGAAGGTTTTACAACTTGTATTACAGCCTTCCCCTAGAAATTAAACCTTCTGAGACTACTGCCATGGTGTATTACATAATTTCTCAATATTCTGACCTTGTTTTGTATCTTAGGGAAAGAAAATCGACATCTTTATCACAGTTACTTCTGGATGCTGAGGAAGTGGAGGAGAACCTCTGAGATTGTGGCAGGATTCAAGGTCAACATGATGTCAGCTCTGAACGTGAGGAAGATTTTATTTGTTTTCCCTATGAAGAAAATATAGTGGATTACTTGGTCCTCAAAGCATGTATCTTTAACAACCTTTCCTCTAAGGAAGACATTGTCTCAAACACTGACCAAGAGAATCTTTTTGTTGACAAATATTTTGATAATGAATACCTTACTGTTAGAGAGCATCCTGAAACAAGACATTATGAATGTCAAGAGTCAAAGGTGTGTTATGGACAACCTATTTTTTATGGAAATACTAGTGATGATGTTCAACACAATTTTTCTATGGTTTGTTTGGAACCTCTTGGCACTATTCTTGTATATGATCATTATGCTACTGATCCTTGTAAATTCTATGGAGGTGTTGAAAGGGATTTTCATATAAATCTGATCTCTTATGCATCACCAACAAATGAACAGTCTTGTCTTAATAAAAACCATATGTATGAGAAACAAATTATCCCCACGGTATATGCATAAATGATCAGCAATCAACCAACAGGTGGGATTGAAGTTACGAAGCAGCTATTCGACCCACAGATCCCTATGTCTATCATTCAAACAAGTGTTCCTGTAGAAGACATCAAACAAATTGTCAGTAGTGTTATCCCCAATTTCTAGGGATAACTAGGAGATCATTTCTCGAGGCCCACAACTCCTAGACATGGGGTACCAAGAGTAGGATTGACATGAGCATGGCCTTGGAGGGCCCATCCTTTTCTTCTTTCATCAGATTCATCTTGTCAGCAACAGTAGCATCCATCACCATCGGCTTGGTCTTGTATCAGAGAAGGCTCTTACTCCATGAGGTAATTGGTCCAAGTATCATGGTATGTGTCACTTTTGATCATTATAACCTTTGGATATATGCATCTTACCCCTTTATCTCCGATGATTGCTTGGATATTACATTAACCCACTTGACCATGATTGGGGGGATTGACAGGGTGTGCTAGCAAGCCTGTACCCATGGGTTTTTGTTTACCACCGGGGGGATTTCTGAAGATCCATCATCCGCTCCCATCATACCACCACTTTTCCATCTTATCTCCCGCTCATCTATCCCATTCCCCTTGTCCAGGCATTAGGATGATCTATTTGTAGGGCTACACCTTATCTCATGGGAAGAAGGGGCTAAAGAACCAGAAGGTAAAAGCAACTGGTAAAAGATAAAAGCCTAAAAATAAAACCTCGAGATGCCTCACCCAGGGATCCCTGAGAATGCAATCAAAAGCCTCTCAGCAAGAAACAAGAGGGACCTGAAGAAAATAACAAACAAGACCTAGCTAAGAGGATAGGGGGTGTCATCACGAGCCAACCTATTATGTTCATGGGTACCTAACAACATGACATTGCCACCATCTGGTTACCATGCCAGGGAAGTGACCTTTGGTTGCATGGCCAAGGGAAAGGGGGTCTCATCACGAGCCAACCTTATCATCTCTGTGAGAGTACTTTTGGGTAACACTGTCATCTCTGGTCACCACGCCAAGGCAGTGTCCTTTGGTTATCCCTTGAATAAAAAGAAAAAGAAAAAGAAAATAAAGAATAAAGAATAAAGGCAAGAAAGGGCTTGGAAAAAATTGCATCCATGACGGGTACAGCTCGCCTTCTACAAAGGCACCCACAGGTAATATCATGCATCCCTCGCTCTCACTCTACTCGTATGTATGGACATCCCTTAGCCACACAACCTCATTTACATGGCTTGGATGAAACCCCTTGGAAATTTTCCTTTGCTTGTGGATACTAGCCCAATAGGGTATCTTATCCTTTTTCTCAACCTTGTATTGTAGATCTTTGTAATGTATTTGAGGTATTGGATGATATATCAGGGTTTTTATGCATATGTTTGATAATTTTAATGATGAAATGTGATTAAAATTGCTATGATCCCTGTGACTAATGAGCCCATGGAGGGCATAGTTTTTGATGTGCAGGACCATGTCCGACGAACAGGTACCATTTGGACCGATACACATGGGGAGATAATTAGTTTGGACCTCCATGGGGCTGAAGATCCCATCAGATGGTTGTTGAGACCCCGTCAGAGGGGCAAAGACAGGACAATTTTTTACTGAGGTTTTGCACTAGAGAAGAAGAAGGAAGTTTCACCAGAGGCACTTTGGCAGAGCCTGACCTAGGGGGAATGACCCCTTTTCAGTGGAACGTTGGCCTTGGAAGGATGAAAGTGCCCCCATCCTTACCATGACATCATCCATCTTCATGGTCATTCTTGGAGGCAGACTGGGAAACAGTGGCACATGTGGCATTTTGGAGAGGCCCCTGGGGGGTCAACGTTTTGCTCCTGGATGCCTCATCTACCCTAAAAGGGGTTAGCGCCTCCCTTGAACGAGATTTTTCCTTTATTACAGCTCAGTTAGGGTTTTAATTTGACATTTTAATGTAAACACAACATGATTTTGGTTTAAAGACTTGTCAGCTAATTTTTATGACCTAAATTTAATTAAAGCTCATTGATACAGTATATATTGAGGAGTTTTATCCTCATTTTGAAATAACACAACACTGACTCATTAGTGAGATCTGATTTTTGTGCCCTACTTGGGTATTTCTTCTCTTTAAGTGAGGCGCACTTGTTGAAGGAGGGAATTTCTTGGCATTTTTGTCATTTCTCTTGAAGGAAGGTTTAAAACTAGGGTTTGCAATGCTATTTCATGGTGATATGTAAGTGTTTTTTCTGCAAAACTTCTTAATTGAATGGTTGTAGTCTTATATTCTCGCATTTATTATAAATTTTTCTGATTTTAAAATCCTAGGGGACAAACAAACAAGTAGGTCGTTGTCTCATGTCCCCTAAAATAAATATTTTCAGCCATTGAAGAAGGAAGGAAGAGCCTAGCCATTGCTACACTCTTATTGCTTCTTCCCCTATGCTAGTCGTACCTTTAAAAGTCAAGAAGGAGGAGACATCCCAGGCCTAGGTTATCTACACCTAGGATCATTCTGCTTCTAGGGTTTGGCGATAGGGCCTTGGCTTAGAAACACTCTCCCTCACCTCACTCTCGTGTCTTGATTTATGTTTCATGCTAGCCGTTTTGCCAATTTAAACCTAAGGAAGGAGGAAAGAGCATGAGGCCTTACTTAAGAAACATCGGAGTGAGCTTCTTTCCCCTAGGGTTTTTTTTTTGGGGCCCTGCCATTGCAACACTTCAGAACCCTTCCCTCTAGTCCTTAGCCTTTTTTCCTTCAACCTTTGCGACCACCCTTAATTTGACTCCATTTACCCTTAGGCATTGATCTTAATTCTCCAACGTTGAAGTGATAGTGGTCAAACAAACTCTCAAACTTTTATAAATTGAAAACCTAACTAGCTATTAACCCTAATAAGGATGATGTCATCCTTGGTTATTCCATCTTGATGCAACAAGTTCTCTCTTATAGGCAATTAGATGATGGTTTAAAATCATTTATTGAATAAAGGATTGATTTGACACACTGATTACTACATCATCTTGGTAGTTATTGATGAATTGATATTATTTCATTGTTGTATTAATAAACATTTATCTCATCAATATATGTTGCTTACATATTGATATCAGATAGTTAAATGAAGTACTAACCCTTTGGATCATAGCCTACATGTATTAGTTTGTTTTTTCTTTGTTCTGGGTAGGTGTTCTCATTTGGACCTACACTTCATTATTGGCTATTTAGCCTGACTATCTTCTCTTGGTGGTGACCTGTGAAGAGGGAATTTTACTTTGACCTTTATACCTTATCCTCTTCGAAACCCCAGGTTACCGAGGATGTCTCCCCTTGGCCTAACCTCCCTAAAGAGAAAGAACCTCCCCATTCTGGTGACATTGGGTGGGGTAGGTTCCTATTACGCCAGTTTGGCCTCTATCTTCTAGCCTTTTACCTAGCTACAAACTGGGCGATAACATTTTGACGCCGTTGTCGGGGAGCACTGAGTCAATTCTCCTCAAACAACAAATATTTTCGGTAAGCCTTGCCTCAAAGATTATTTTCTTACAAGATTACATGGTGACTTCACTAGGGTGGTTTCCCTTTTCTTTGATGATTTCAAGAAAATCATCTGGCGACTCCACAAATAGCTAATGATGACCCATAGTGAGCGTCAGTATATACTTTCATCTACTACTATGACCTCCACAAATCCTGTCACCCCTATAAGTTCTCCCAAATGGTCTCATAAGGAACTCTTTGGTCCTTTAAGCTTACCTAACACCCAAGGGAGGTGACATGATCTACCCAAGAAGGTCGAGTCCTAGATACCTAAGTTTTCAGGGGAAGATGGATCCTCTGGCAACTCTCATTGGACTGACTTTTGTGATTCATTCCATTTTCACCAGTCCGAACAAGAACACCCCGATGTCTTTTTAAGGCTCTTTGTGAGCTCACTCACCAGAAGTGCCAGAAGATGGATTAACAAACTCCTGAAAGGAAGCATCAAAACCCCTGAGGATCTTGATCAAGCCTTCAAGAAAGATTGGTGTGAAAAAGAAAGCATGGATTCCCTTTACTCTCAATACATTGATATTTGCAAATCCTCTAGCGAGGGCATTAGGGATTTCAATGATAGGTTCAACCTTCTACTCAAAACAATCAGGCCCTGTTTCTCAGAAGAATATGTCCTCCAACACTACTTGAGCTCGTTGGAATGAGTTTTACAATTTACTCTCAAAGATCAGTCACCCTTGACTCTAAAAGAAGCACACGATTTTGCTTACCAGATTGAGAAAAACCTTGAGTTCGAAGACTACGTCCATCAAGTCAATCTCTCGCGAAATAATGACCCGAAGGAATCTAGTGACGAGGATTTCACCAAAGCTGAACCTAAGTTCCCATAAATTCTTGAGGTAAAACTCACGCCTCCCAAAAGGAAATGGAACACAACTTTCTCAAACACAAACAATGTTCTAACTATCTCAAGACAACATGAACCATCCGAGGATTTGGGCATGGCCACTCATAAAAAAACTTAAATTTGAAGATTCTTTATTTATATTGAACACGTCGATGTTAGAAAATCAAGATGTGAGTGAAACCAATAAGTCTGAAGAGCCTCGGGTACATAGTGAAACCGATCCCAACACTAGTATGTCCTATATCCTGCAAAGGGTTAAAAGGATTCGTGAAATGTTGAAAATTTCTTTTATAAAAAAAAAGACTCGGATGACCAATTACCTTTTAAGGGGATTCCCACACTATTACAAACTGGTCATTCTGAGAAGGATGAACAAACACCCTTTTCGATCCATACTCGTTTCAAGATTTCCCCACTTTTCCCTTGACAAAAAAAGACACAGATTGGGGTGATTATCCCGACAATGCCTCTAATATCTCTGAAGATTCAGATGAAGATAGATATCTAGTATAGAGATTAAGTGATTTCGTTGAGTGGAACGAATATGTTTTCAAAGACATAGAAGTTCCAAGCACCATCATTGTGGATGAAAACCCTTGGTGTTTTCAATGCAGTGAAGCACATTGGGAACATGAGTGTCCTTAGAGTAGTGTTGGCCATCAACAAGTAAACAATATAGACCACTTCATAGAAGGCCCTCAAATAAATATCACTGCTGAAGAGCATCAAAAAGACATGAAAGAAGCAGCCAGGTAAGCTAGGATGGCAGTAATAAAAAAATTAGATCAGGAATCAAAAGAAAAGATAAAGAAACAAGAGTTTCAGGTGTATAGAATAAATAAGTTAGACCAACCTCCCGCTGACCAAACAAAAAACCCACCTATGGATGTAATCTTTCCTAAAACATCCAGTACTGAAAGAGTTAACCTGAACTTTGACCTTGAAGGGGCATTATCCAAGATGTTTGTAACCATCCCTTTGAGAGAAGTCATCAAAGTACCATCTATCAAAGAGAAATTTGACAACTTTTTCCAAGGATCAGATGGACCACTGAAAGATGAAACTATTGGTCGTCTCTGGAATGTACCTATGGCTACAACTCATGTGCAAGAGCCCAGTGATAACATCAATGATGACAAAGCACGTTACAAAACCAGACGAGCTCCTCATAAATATTCTCCAGAAGATACGCATTTTGCAACAAAGGAACATTTTGATCAGATACAAAGGTCCACAAAAGAAAAATACCTGCAACTCATAGATAGGTATAAAGACAGGGAAGATGGCACCATAAGAGAATATGATGTACGGATCCGTCCTTCATAGTAGGAAATCTTTATAGTAGACTCCCACCCACCCCCCTCTACACAATACACCAGGGTTGTTCAAGGAACGACCAAATTCAAAGTCTAAAAGTACAAGGAGGGATACATAGTATGGATGTGGGATGCCAATAAAGGGAAGCCTACTAATATCAAAGGAAACAATCATTTTTAGCTTGGCCCTTTTAAGTTTGGAAGAAAGTTAGTTAATGACTCTTATTACCTGTCTACACTGGAGGGACAAAGGCGCACGGTACCTTTCAACAGGCGCCTCCTCAAACCCCACCAGGATGGGGTAACCTAACTTCACAGCTAAGTACAGGTAAGTAGGCATTCTTCGTGTATTATACCATTTGCATTTCATGTTAGTTTGCTTTCACATTTTCATATTGATTATTTTATTTCAGTTTATATATATATGTCTATATGTATGATGGGGTGGCATTACCGCCCCATTTTTGTTACTGATGCCCCTATCGAGTTGAGCAGGTCCGCAGGTTATGCCAGATATGTTGAGGTTCTCATGTGCTCTACGGTGCGCACACGTCCCTGAGTTGGAGCCAGATGTTATCCCCGATTTCAAGGGATAACTAGGAGATCATGTCTCGAGGCCCACATATCCTAGACATGGGGTACCGAGAGTAGGATTGACCTGAGCATGGACCTGGAGGGCCCATCCTTTTCTTCTTTCATCATATTTGTCTTGTCAACAACAACAACATCCATCACCATCAGCTTGGTATTGTATCGGAGAAGGCTCTTGCTCCATGAGGTAATTGTTCCAAGTATCATGGTATGTGTCACTTTTGATCATTATAACCTTTGGATATATGGATCTTACTCATTTATCTCTGACAACTGCTTGGATCTTACATTAACCCACTCAACCATGATTGGGGGGATTGACAGGGTGTCCTAGCAAGCCTATACCCATGGGTTTTGGTTTTCCACCAGGGGGATTTTTGAAGAGCCATCGTCCACTCCCATCATACCACCACTTTTCCATATTATCTCCCACTCATCTGTCCCATTCCCCTTGTCCGGGCATTATGATGATCTATTTGTGGGGTTGCACCTTATCTCGTGGGAGGAAGGGGATAGAGGACGAGAAGGTAAAATCATTTGGTAAAAGATAAAATCCTAAAAATAAAACCTTGAGATGCCTCACCCAGGGATCCCCGAGAAGGCAATAAAAAGCCTCTCGGTAAGAAACAAGAGGGACCCAAAGAAAATAACAAACAAGACCTAGCTAAGAGGATAGGGGGTCTCGTCACGAGCCAACCTATTATGTTCATGGGTACCTAACAACATGATATTGCCACCATTTGGTTACCATGCCAGGGAAGTGACCTTTGGTTGCATGGCCAAGGGAAAGGGGGTCTCATCACGAGCCAACCTTATCATCTCTGTGAAAGTACTTGTGGGTAAAACTGTCAGCTCTGGTCACCATGCCAAGGTAGTGTCCTCTAGTTATCCCTTGAATAAAAAGAAAAATAAAAAGAAAATAAAGAAAAAGAATAAAGGCAAGAAAGGGCTGGGAAAAAATTGCATCCATGATGGGTATAGCTCGCCTTCTACAAAGGAACGTACAAGTAATATCTTGTATCCTTGGCTCTCACTCTACTTGTATGTCTGGACATCCCTTAGCCACACCATGGCATTTACATGGCATGGATGAAACCCCTTGGAAACTTTCCTTTCCTTGTGGATACTAGCCCAATAGGGTATCTTGTCCTTTTTATCAACGTTGTATTGTAGGTCTTTGTAATGTCTTTGAGCTATTGGATGATATATCAGGGTTTTTATGCATATGTTTTATAATATTAATGATGAAATGTGATTAACATTTCTATGATCCCTGTGACTAATGAGCCCATGGAGGGCCTAGTTTTTTATGTGTAGGACCATGCCCGACAGACATGTACCATTTGGAACGGTACACATGGGGAGATGATTAGTTCGGACCTCCATGCGGTTGAAGAGCCCATCATATGGTTGTTGAGACCCCGTTAGAGGGGCAGAGACAGGACAATTTTTGACTGATGTTTTTCATTGGAGAAGAAGAAGGATGTTTCACCAGAGGCACTTTGGCAGAGCCTGACCTAGGGGGAATGACCCCTTTTCAGTGGAACATTGTCCTTGGAAGGCTCAAAGTGCCCCCATCCTTACCATGACATCATCCAACTTCATGTTCATTCTTGGAGGTAGAGTGGGCAGCAGTGGCACATGTGGCATGTTGGAGAGGCCCCTGGGGGGTCAATGTTTTTCTTCTAGATGCTTCATCTGCCCTAAAAGGGGCTAGTGCCTCCCTTGAAGGAGTTTTTTTTTTTTTTACAACTCAGTTAGGGTTTTAATTTGACATTTTAATGTAAAATCAACATGATTTTGGTTTAAAGCCTTGTCGACTAATTTTTATGACCTAAATTTAATTAAAGGTCATTGATACAGTATATATCGAGGAGTTTTATCCTAATTTTGAAATAACACAACACTCACTCATTAGTGAGATCTGATTTTTGCGCCCTACTTGGGTATTTATTCTCTTTAAGTGAGGCACACTTGTTGAAGGAGGGCATTTCTTGGCATTTTTGGCATTTCTCTTGAAGGAAGGTTTAAAACTAGGGTTTGCAATGTTATTTCATGGTGATATGTAAGTGTTTTTTCTGCAAAACTTCTTAATTGAATGGTCGTAATCTTATATTCTTGCATTTATTATAAATTTTGTTGATTTTAAAACCCTAGGGGACAAACAAACAAGTAGGTTGTTGTCTCATGTCCCCTAAAAGAGAAATTTTCAGCCATTGAAGAAGGAAGGAAGAGCCTAGCCATTGCTACACTCTTATTGCTTCTTCCCCTGTGCTAGTTGTACCTTTAAAATTCAAGAAGGAAGAGACATCCCAGGCCTAGGTTATCTACACCTAGGGTCGTCCTACTTATAGGTCTTAGTGATAGGGCCTTGCCTTAGCAACACTCTCCCTCACCTCACTCTCATGTCTTGATTTATCTTTCATGCTAGCCATTTTTCTAGGTTAAACCTAAGGAAGGAGGAAAGAGAATGAGGCCTTGCTTAAGCAACACCATAGTGAGCCTCTTTCCCCTAGGGTTTTGTTTCTGGGGCCCTGCCATTGTAGCAGTTCAGAACCCTTCGCTCTAGTCCTTAGCGTTTTTTCCTTCAACCTTTGCAACCTCCCTTAATTTGAATCCATTTACCCTTAGGCACTGATCTTAATTCTCCAACGTTGAAGTGATAGTGATCAAAAAAACTCTCAAACTTTTATAAATGGAAAACCTAACTAACTAATAACCCTAACAAGGTTGACGTCATCCTTGGTTATTCCATCTTGACATATAAAGTTCTCTCTTATAGGCAATTAGATGATGGTTTAAAATCATTTATTGAATAAACGATTGATTTGACACACTGATTGCTACATCATCTTGGTA
Source organism: Picea engelmannii (assembly GCA_009831015.1). Taxonomy (NCBI): domain Eukaryota; kingdom Viridiplantae; phylum Streptophyta; class Pinopsida; order Pinales; family Pinaceae; genus Picea; species Picea engelmannii. Next base: position 306,903 of record ML790787.1, on the reverse strand, counting down.
GTTATTGATGAATTGATATTATTTCATTGTTGTATTAATAAACATTGATCTCGTCAATATCTATTGCTTACATATTGATATCATATAGTTAAATGAAGTACTAACCCTTTGAATCATAGCCTGCATGTATTAGTTTGTTGTTTCTTTGTTCTGGGCAGGTGTTCTCATTTGGGCCTACACTTCATTATTGGTTGTTTAGCCTGATTATCTTCTCTTGGTGGTGACCTGTGAAGAGGGAATTTTACTTTGACCTTTATACCTTAGCCTCTTCGAAACCCCAGGTAACCGGGGACATCTCTCCTGGGCCTAACCTCCCTAAAGAGAAAGAACCTCCCCATTGTGGTGACATTGGGTGGGGTAGGTTCCTGTTAAGCCAGTTTGGCCTCTATCTTCTAGCCTTTGACCTAGCTACAAACTGTGTGATGTTACAGTTGTATCATAATGGATGTTTGATTATGTTGCTACTGTAAATATTTTCATGGTTTTAAATTTTAGTTTCAAGAGGATCTTGTGACTGATATTTTTCTTCACCTACATGCTAGAAGGCCAGATGCTTATAGAAGACTTGTTCATTTTTCTCACCAAGGCTTCCCTCTACTCATATTTATCCTTAAACAACTGACTGAAGCTAATCAAGACCTCATTTGCTTCTGCATGCTAGCCCAGATTTCTGAGTTAAATACTTATTATTTTGATTCTTGTCCTTTTTGACCTTTTAAAAACTCATTTACATTTACAAATATTTTTATGTTACCAAGCTCACCTGATTACAGTCTAGGGTGACTTTTGGAGTGATAACAGTGAGGTCACTCTTGATAGCCATATACCCAAATCACCATGCACTGTATGAAAAACATCCAATCACCTATCCTACTCTCTAGATTTGGTTGTAAACAACTTTTCATTTCATCCAGAACCCTTGGCAAGCCCAAACCGAAAACAAGACTGTACACTGTAATGTCCCCACTTTGCGACATCATCACAGGGCAAAGACTTATGATGACCAGAGTAGCCAAATGGATGTTATAACAAGTACAGGGGTATTTGAGAGGCATTATGGGGTCTAGTTGGCATTTATCATCATATTCCATCATTATGAGCCATTCCGCATAGGTTGGCTTTGGTTTCGTTCCATTCCGATGATTTCCATGATTTTGACTATTTTGAGCTATAAGTTAATTAAAATCACTGAAGAGGGCATTTTGGGCACATTACTTGGAGGAACCTCTTAGTGTAATAACTCATTGGAATCGGGAGGAGAAGGACTACAGGATGGGATGGATAGAAGTGAATTTCAGTGGCCAGGGAAGCCACAAGGAGAGATAAGGAGATTTTCAGAGGTAAAAAGGTTAATTAATTAATTAAAGTGATTTAATTAATTAATTAAATATTAATAAAATGAAAGTCACTTTGGAGGGACAAGGTGAGCCAAAAAGTATAAAAGGAAGGCAAGGGCCTCTACTCATCATTCATGTATGATCTTATTTTGATTTCTGGATTCTATCTAGTGAGCCCAATATTGGGGGTTTTGAGGGTTTTGACATAACAAACCCTAGAGGACGATTCAGTGGTGAAAGATTCCACCTATCTTGTCCCAAGCTTGGTCTCGGAGATACAATACTCTCCCACACCATTCTAGTTCCATATCTACTCAGTTGCAGGAGGATTCTACATCAGTTTCATGTGAAAATAGAGAGAGGGCGCACCAGTTGAGGGATTCCAGCAAGACAGGTGCACCATCTTTGGAGAGAGACTCGTTCTAGGAGATTGGCAGGGCCATTGAGGATTCCATCACTTGGGTTTTCATTGTAGGGCCTTGCACATTAGATCTAGTGCTTTCTGAGACAGTTTTATGGCTCAGATTATTTCTTGAGCAGTGGGGCGAATTGAAGAGAAGGAGGGCGTTTTTGAGATCCAGATCTAGTCCATTTGGAGGGGTTACACTTCAGATATGACCCTGAGACTTTACCTAGTGACTTGCAGTTTCCCGATCTATATTTATGGAGAGTTTCAGAGCATTTGGAGGCCTCCTTCAGCAGGGACAAATTATCTAGGGTTTTAGTCATCCAGTGGGGCGCACCATTCAGTGGGGGATTTCAGATCTACAGAGATTGAGAGGGATCTTGGAGATTCGGTCACCTGGGTTGTTCTTACCATCACCGGATCTATCAGTTGGCATATTTATTAGGGTGATTGGACACTTTTGGCAGCAGGGCCGAATTATCTAGGGTTTCAGTCATCCAGTGGAGCACACCATTCAGTGGGGGATTTCAGATCTACAGAGATTGAGAGAGATCTTGGAGATTCGGTCACCTTTGTTGTTCTTACTATCACCCGATCTATCAGTTGGAATATTTATGAGGGAGATTGGACACTTTTGGCAGCAGGGCCGAGTTAGTGAGGGTTTCAGCCTTCTATTGGAGCGTGGCATTCTTCAGCTAGAGAGTTTGGCATTCAGATTTGCTTGTATTGATCTTCATTTCTCATTCAGCCTTTGGAGGCGTATTTTGTATTAGTAGGAGCATTTTGTAGTAGCTCTTATCTATTGTCTATCTTCTTGGCCATCTGTTGAGCATTCCAGATCGGCATCTTCATTGTAGCAGGTTTCAATATTTTATGAATAAAGAAGAATTGAGATGTTTTGGCTTGTCTATCTTATTGCATATGGTTGAGGTATGTTCCATGGTCATCTCTTTCTATTATTTGCTGCATACACACATATAAAAAAATCTAAAAAGTAGATCAACAAAGTGTTTGATGAAATACCACAACCAGGAAAAAGTTTTAAAAAGACACCAAAACAATGATGATCCTTGCATAATGGCTTGGGATCATTACAGTGGTATCAGAGCTTAAATCCTGCAAACCTGAGGGGTCTTTCATAGGGATAAATGGATTTTTGGAAGGAAATGGAGATTGTTAACAGGATTGAGGAGTGTGAGAGGGAATAGGAAAGCCTCAATAATTTCAAAGGGATCATAACATTCCAATGGTTCCTATCCTATAAAAATCCTAGTTGGAACAAGAAGAAGATTGCACGTTGGCTCAAAAAGAGGGAGGAAATCAGAGCATCCCTTTGGGGTAACCCCACGCCCATTAGAAACCTCACACCCATTAGGAGCACACAACTTTTCTACAGTTGCAAGGTTCCTTGGGAACCAGATCATAGGTGTAGGGGTAAGGGTAAGAAGCACACTATTGAGGTGCACCATGACAGTGATGATGGGGTGTGTGTGGATGGAGCGATGGATGTTGATTCAGAGAAGTGGGATGATGACAATGACTCTTGCACAGGGGCTAGTGATAGTGACTCTACCTCAGAGGATAGTGATGATGACTCTTGCACAGGGGATAGTGATGCTTGCACGCTTGAGGAGGATGATGATCCTTGTGTAGTGGATAGGCAGTTGGATGGACAGGACGATAGCACTAGTGTCTCAGTAGACATATCACATACCATTGATGACCTTACACCTCAGCAGAGTGGTGACACTAGTGAGGAGTCACACGTGTTAGCACCTAGAGATGATGAGCTTCCTATGGGGGTCGTGACACATCTGACACCTATTCAGACACCCATGATAGCCACGTCAGATGAGGAGATCAGTGGCACGCCAGGTATGATGGATGAGCCTAGTGTGAGGGATGCACACCATGGACAGGTAGACCCACATATCCAAGAGGAGGTACAGGACGTACATGCAGTTGACCCCACACATACAGGTCAATTAGAGGAGATGGAGTCACAACTATTGGAGACTCCAGTGGTTGAGCAGATGGCAGCTGTTGATAGGTGGATGGAGCACTTACTTGTAGGATCAGATTGCATGGATGAGGATGCACTATTTGGCAGTCAGGATGATGATAGCACGTGTCTGGATACAACTATATGGGATCCAGGCGCATATGATAGTAGCAGGTTGAGTGCACAGGAAGATACAACTGCTCATACAGGATACAGATTGAGTCAGGGGGAGATGGCATCTAGTAATGGGATACAGTGGCATACATGAGTACCTAGTGGCACAGTAGATAGAAGACATTTCATCACTTTATCTTCTGCAAAGAGTGTTGTTAGTGATGGCACTAGCAGTGAGAGGCATGAGGGGGTACCCCAACATGACTATGATCAGGAGTCACACCACTTAGAAACACAGTTGAGAGTTAGTGAGGATATGATCATGGTAGCCACTAGACATATTGATGACATGCATGCAGTGATGGAAGATTACAGTTGGAGAGCATCAGTGGCACAGGGTAGCTCAGATGGATGATTTTCACACTTTCCGGGAGAGAGTGTCTATGATGAGGACTGACTACTAGCAGTTGTTGACAGACAAAGACTACCTACTGGGGATTGGTGAGTTGTATCATAGGGCCCTGAGGGGGCAGGAGTTGGAGGTAGACCGACTCACTTGGGAGTTGGAGAGCACTCGAGGATTCTTGAGAGGCACACAGATCGCCCTTCAAGAATCAGATTCTATATCAGATGGGTCTCTTGAGGAGATTCGTCAGAGGTCCACTTCATCTGTCTTAGTGGACAGTCAGATGTATCAATCAGTCACATTGACAGAGGATTTTGATGATCTAGCAGAGGAGAACCAGTCAATGGGGGACACTTCCATTTGTGTCTTGGGAGTGGTTGATCTCCATATAGAGATTGATCCAGTCGTACGCCCAGGATCTGTGAAGCAGCATGAGTTTGCGGGAGATGACATGAGTATGCCAGAGCATACCATGATGAGTGATAGCTCACAGAGAGATGTCAAGGTGTATGGTGGCATTCAGAGGGGTATACTACCTTGCAGGGAGGAGACACACTCAGGGGAGTATGTGGATGTCACTCCTCTGCAGTAGCACATAGTTGTGGGAGATCACCTTCACCATTTCAGTAGTTGCATGGTAGATGAGAGATGGAGGTTGGTTGACCAGCAGTCGGAGGGGTTACTTCTAGTTGTACTGGATGGTTGGGACTTGATGATGACCACAAGAGAGCATATTTCATGGATACCGATGGATGAGCTTCTGGTCGAATCATTGGAATTGACCAAAGCATGTGACACCTCCCAATCCTACAGTCAGCTGCAGATGTTTCTATTAGCCTGTCCTGACACTTTTATCATAGACAACAACATGAGGAGGGATAGGCCATGGCTGGGAGGATGGAGAATGAGTAGGCCGAGACTATATGACAGGATTACTTTTACGGCATACAACAGGTCAGAGGTGGACCGTGTTAGACAGACAGTTGAGACTTGGTGTGTGATGGTGAGAATCATAGACCTGGTGATGAAGGATAGCATATCAGCACAGAGGGCTCCTGACAGTGATCAGTCTCACACAGGAGCAGTTAGAGGAGGTTGGAAGTGATAAACTTCCAACTTTACCATGGGATCCGGGGGTTCATTTGGCTAGCAGGATATCTGACTACATGATGATCCAGGTTGCACCAGAGAGTCACACACTCCACCTTGGGTTGGTTTGGAGTGGGTCGGAAGGTACTTGTCCTATGGGGAAAGACATTTTCTTCCTCTTGATCATCATGATAGGGGATGGAGACGTTTGGATAGGTACTTCTTCTAAAAATATTCCTTTAAAGATATAGTTTCTGGACAGCAGGTCCGGTGGTCACAGGTGTTTCATCTTGAGGACCCAGGAGAGGAGGATTCATGATGTATGCAGGGGGCTGACAGTCATGATCAGAGTAGTGCAGTGTCAGCATGAGGATCTTCGACAGAGGTTAGCATGGGACCCATGGATTACAGGATTGAGCATTTCATTGACCAACAGGGGAGAGTGGACCATTGCAGGGGAAAGTTATTCTAACTTTCCATTGATCTTTAGTGTTGAGAGGAGTGCATCGCTTGCGGTTGCCTCACAAAGGTTCTGCATCACCTCGATCGGACATCAACATGTGAAGTTGATGGAGGTCATGTGGATCTTGGTAGATATTTGGAGGATGGACTCATTCCGAGATGAGTTCATGTGTCATATGCAGGAGGTTCACAGGGTTGATATCTTTCAGGACTATGCTTCGCAGAGTATTGCAGTTCACTTCCTGATATGGGATCCAGGGGGTGGAGTGCACTATTGTTTGTCTTTCGAGGCGTTCTACTGTGTATTCCACAGCTGGACATGGGATCCTATCATTTTAGTTGAGTGGATTTGGCTATTGCTTGAGGACAAGAAATTTTCTAGCAGGGAGGACTATAATGTCCCCACCTTGGGACATCATCACAGGGCAGAGACTTATGATGACCAGAGTAGTCAGATGGATGTTATAGCAAGTACAGGGGTATTTGAGAGGCATTGTGGGGTCCAGTTGGCATTTATCATCATATTCCATCATTATGAGCCATTCTGCACAGGTTGGCTTTGGTTTCGTTCCATTTCGACGATTTCCATGATTTTGACTATTTTGAGCTATAAGTTAATTAAAATCACTGAAGAGGGCATGTTGGGCACATTACTTGGAGGAACCTCTTAGTGTAATAACTCATTGGAATCAGGAGGATCAGGACTACAGGATGGGATGGCTAGAAGTGACTTTCAGTGGCCAAGGAAGCCACAAGGAGAGATAAGGAGATTTTCAGAGGTAAAAAGTTTAATTAATTAATTAAAGTGATTTAATTAATTAATTAAATATTAATAAAATGAAAGTCACTTTGGAGGGACAAGGTGAGCCAAAAAGTATAAAAGGAAG